>BLBF01000127.1:385634-463611 GCA_015471245.1 Laticauda colubrina
TCTGTGTGCCTATCTGACTAACGCTGCACATTCTGTTTAGCTTGTCTCCCTAACCCTGGTTGGGGAACCCAGGCTTAACAGGGACAAAAGGGAAGGGGGGGAGATGCCTGCCTCTGCCGGGACCTCCCCCAAGAGAAAGGGGGCAGGAGGGCACAAAAAGGGTGCTGCAGGGTGGCATGTGGGCCACGGGGCTCCCCTCCAGTCCAGCCCCTTCTGCCTCAGAGCAGACTGACCCACTCACCGCCCGATGCATGGAGGAACTGCTGAGGGGGCCCAACTCACACTTCCCGGAGCCCCTTGGGTGGCCTGGCAGGGAGCAAACCCTCCGTGGGTGGGGCCGGGGGCCCATCTCCACCTGTGAGCTCTTGCGCCCCAGAGACCGGCCCCTCACAGCCCCCAGGCCAGCCTGCTCGCTCTGCCAAAGGCCCCCAAAGCCCAGCCAGACGTACTTGCCTTCCTGCGAGGAGGACGCCAGGCTCAGCTCCTCCAGGTCCAGGGGCCCTGGGGGGCAGGCAGAGACAAGCCTGAGGTGAGGTAGAGGCCCCTTTCCCTCCCTCCAGCCAGGCAGCCAGAGACCCAAAGCAAGGCTGGCTACTCAGCTCAGCAACTGCCCCTCCCTTGGGGGACAACACCCAGTTCCCCCCCATCCAAAGGACGACTTCCAGGCATGTGGCCCACCAGCCCCTCCTTCCACCTGCACCGCTCCGAGCTAAGAGGCGGGGAGTCGGGAGCCCTGGGGCCCTTGGTCTCCCAGATGGGGTCCTTCATGGAAATGCCTGCCAGTCCATCCAGCGTCCGGCCTCTCGACACTGCCCGGGGGGGGGCCCTCACCTGGCGGGGTGCAGCCGGTGCCCTTCCCCTCGGCAAAGTTGCGCAGCAGCGTCTCCACCCCGATGTTCTCCATGTTCTGCTTGAATTCCTCCTGCACCTGAGCAGGGGAGGGAGGGACCCTCCTGAGGCCCCCAAAGGGATCCCAGGTGCCCCTGAGGGCCGGAGAGCCCCTGTCCGCCCTTCCCCCCAAAGACCCCATGGGGGAAGGCAGCAACGCCCCCCAGCCAGCTCCCTTGAGGAGGGGTCCCTCTGCCTGCCTCCTGCCACCACTTGGAGGACGAGAGAGAAAGGAGAGTGGCCCCAGCGGGGGTGGGGCAGGGCTCCCTGCAGGCTTGGGCTGCAATTCCATGAGCCCCTCCCCGATGGGGGCCTGCAGACCCGCCTGGCAGGTCTGCCCAGTAGCCCTCTCCCCCGAGGCCAGGGAGCCCTCGGGACCGGCCATGCCCTCACCTGTCCGATCTGGACATGGGTGTCCTCCACCGAATGGATGTAGGAGCCCACCAGGGCCTTCAGGTGCTGCAGGTGCGATTCCTCCACCTCCTGGAACCGCTGGGCGGGGCAGGCAGGAGAGGGGCTGTGGGTCTGGCGGGGGGGCAGACCTCGTGCCAAGAGGAGGTGGCAGCCAGGTCTGCGTCACTGGGGGAGGGGGGGCAGGCCGAGTCTACGCTGAGGCCCCGCTCCCCAACCCCCATCTCTCCCGTGACTCACAGGTTGGGAGGGCAGAGCAACCAGGAACCCCCCCCAGGGCCTTTCCTGACCGACGTAAATGGAGGAGACTTGGGGAGGCCCAACAAAGTGCCAGCTCACCCAACAGCCCCCCCAAAGGAGAGAGCACCAGTCAGCCCCCTGCGCGCTGCCCCCCCTTACCACGGCTGAGTCCAGCATCTTCTGCTCGAAGTCGGCACGGGCCGCGTTGTACTTCTCCACAGTGCGTCGCAGAGTCTCCACGGCCTTTCGGGACTTCAGTTCCGCCTTGGTGGGGGGACACATGGAGGGGGGTCATACTCGGGGCAAGGCCCCGCCCCGAGTGGCCCCCTTTCCCTCCCTCCAGCCAGGCAGCCAGAGACCCAAAGCAAAGCTGGCGACTCAGCTTGGCAACTGCCCCCCCCCCCGCTCACCTTGTCCACCTCCTTCTGGCTGGCCCCCTCCCTGCGGAGCCTCTCCAGCTCCTGGCAGCGGCTGTGGAAGGCCTCCTTGGCTTTGGGCAGGTGCTGGGCAGCCCCCTGGAGCTGCTGGACGGCCTCCAGTGTCCCGGCCACTTCATCCTTCGACTGACCGGGGAAGAAGAGGAGCAGGAGAACAACTCGTGGCCCTTCTTCTGGCGTGTGGTGGGGCCCCAGAGGGCATCTGGCAGCATTGGGCCAGAGTGCCCAGGATCCCTTGATCAGTCTCGGGGGGTGGGGGGTGTCAAAGTGATATTCCCCCCTCAGGGTCCCTGGAGAACTGGGCCGGGGAGGGTCACCTTTCTGTGGGCTCGCAGCTGCTCCTCCCCATAGCGGCCGATCTCCTTGAGGAGATCCTGCAGCTTCTTCACCAGCTCAGCGTGGCACAGCGCCAGCTTGTCCGAGGAGATGCGGAAGACCTCCCAGAGGGGGGCAAAGGTCCTGGGGGAGCACACGGGCAGTGCCTGAACCTCCAGGCCCCCTCCCACTCCTCCCCAGAAGCTCAAAGGCCAGGACCCTCGCCCTGCAGGCACGGAACTGGCAGCCTCTCCCCACACGGCATGGCAGAGGAGGACGCAGCGGCCCCCCAGGCTCCCCTCCCCCAGAATGTCCCCAGGCCCCCTCCTCACCCCAGCTGGGTGCTGTTGCCGGCCATCTTGGACATCTTGACCATGGACTTGGCGTAGGCCTCCTCCACAGCCGCCCTGGAGAGAGAGACCTCCGTCACCCCCAAGCAGGCTTCAAGGGAGGGACAGGCCCATGCTCCCCCGCACTCTCTGGCAGATGGGGGAGGGCCATCCTTGGACCAGCCTCTCGGGGAATCCTTGCCGAGCACCCCCCCCCCCTTCAGCTTATATCCTTGCAAGGCAGGTTAGCACAGAGAGGGCGGCCAGCCAGAGCCTGTGGTCGTAGGACTCGAAACCGCCTCTGTCTATTCTGCCTGCCCAGCCCCATGGGCTCTGTTACCCCTGCAGGTTTCTACTCGAGCAATGCCCAAGCTCGGCCTTTGGGTCTGGGCCCCCTTTGGCTTAGCCTGGCCAAGCCTGCCGCTTCCGTCGCAGGGGCTGAAACACGGGTATTATTTGGGGAGGGCTGAACTCTGGCACTGAGGAAGGAAAGGTGCATTAAAATAAAAGATGCATTTTTATCCCTCTACTTTCAAAGGAAAACCACTGGCTGGGGAACTGTGGGAATTGAAGTCCACTAGTCTTAAAGTTGCCACGGAGACTCCTGCTGTTTTGAAGCAGCGTACAAGCAGATTTGCACTCTGCACATGCTCTGGCCAGCTTCCACATCCTAAGGGAAAGTTACTCCGTTCTGATTTCAGCAGAGAAGCCTCCAGGACAGCCTTCCTCCAGTTGTGCCCCCCCCCATGGGGCAGGAATTCCCAGGAGGGAGGGGGCTTGGACCCACGTCCGGCCCCCCTCCCCAGTTGCCACCTTCTGCACGGGTGCTGAGCTGCCTCTGATGGGGTCAGCAAAGAGCCACAGCTCCCTCTGGTGGGCAGGAGGAAGAAGTTGGCATCCAGTAAGGGTCTGGCTCTCCGGCAGGGGGGAATAGCTGGGCGGAGTTGGGGGGGTCTTCTCAGCCAGGCCCCTTCCAGGCCCTCAACCCCATGGGCCACCAGACCCACCAATCGCGGGGGAGGGGGGCTGCCTTGGGCACAGGTCCCGCTCCAGAGGGGCCCTGGGCAAGGTAACTTGGGCTGCCCCAGAGCCCACCGTGCCTAGCAGGTTTCTCCAGGGCCCGGAAGTGAATTCTGCTCTCCTCCTTGGGCTGCTGCCAGCTGGGCCAGGGGTCCGTTTTTCCTTTCACTGCTGCCACCAGAGACTCTGGCAAAGGGGGCAGAAGCACGTGAGTTGGGGCTGCCCGGGACCCCCGGGCTCTAGGTTCAGCTGCTCATTATTTTACTTCCAAACATAAGCCCAAAAGGTGTCCAGCTAATTCTTGGGTTAAAGCCGTTTAACTGTCGTCTGAAGACACAAAAGCATCGAAGGGCGAGTTCCAGCTGGTCCTCACACTTACAACCGCTGCTGCCCCCGAGGGTCACGTGGTCAAATGCGGGCGCTAGGCATCCAGTGTGTATTCACAACGCTTGCAGCTCCAGCCAAGTCAATAGGGGTAACTGGACTCACTTCATGGCCATGTGACTCCCTTAACAACTGCGGTCCCTCAACAACCAAAGTTGTAAAACCAGGCAAAATAACGGCTGCCTCGTTTAGCAGCAAATAATCTGGTTCCCAGCTGTGCCGGCAAGTGGAGTCATCAGCCCCACCAGGTTAGGAAAAACCCAACTTCCCTTTAAGCAAAGGAACCCCCCCCAAAGAGGGAAGGCCCTGTTGGAAGGCTTCCCCCCCCCCCCCAGCAACTGCAGTTGCCACCCCCTCCTGCAGCCCCTGAGGTTCTCAGCCACCCAGTCCGGCTTCTCGTTTTGGGAAACAAAGAAAGTCCAGCTGCTTTTTGAAAATGCCCTTTGGAATCTCCAAAGCTTTAGAAGAGAGTAGAGCTGGAAGGGACCCTGGAGGTCTTCTAGTCCAGCCCCCTGCTCGAGCAGGAGACCCTCGACCATTTCAGACAAATGGCTGTCCAGGCTCTTCTTAAAGCCTCCAGTGATGGAGCAGCCACTTCTGGAGGGAAGCAGTTCCACTGCTTGATTGTCCTCTCTGTCAGGAAGTTTCTCCTTAATTCCGGGTTGCTTCTCTCCTGGATTAGTTTCCATCCATTGTCCTGCCTTCTGGTGCTTTGAGGAATGATTTGACCTCCATTCTTTTTTTTGGCAGCCTCTCAAATACTGGAAGGCTGCTATCATGTCCCCCCTAATTCTTCTTTTCTTTAGACTAGCCAGAGCCAAAACCTGCAGCTGTTCTTCGTATGGTTTAGTCTCCAGGCCTTTGATCATCTTAGTTGCTCTTCTCTGAACTTTTTCCAAAGTCTCAACGTCTTTTTTGTGATGAGGCAACCAAAATTGGTTGCAAGATTCCAGTTATGGCCTCACTTGAGCCTCAGTGGCCCAGTGGTTGGTGTAGTCCTACAGGCCACTTCTGCTGCCTGCAATTTGGCAGTTCAACTCCCACCAGGCTCAAGGTGGACTCAGCCTTCCGTCCTTCCGAGGTGGGTCAAATGAGGACCCCGATTGTTGGGGGCAAATAGGCTGACTCTGTAAACTGCACAGAGAGGCTGGAAAGCCCTGGGAAGCAGCATCGAAGGGCTACTATTGCCCCTACGACGGTTTGCAAAGCATTGTGAAGCATGAAAACTCCGTGGGGCCACTTGGGGGCAGCAGAGAGCAGAGCCCAGCCTTTCTGGAGTGGCTCTTAAAAATAAACTGTACAGAAATTGCCCCCCCCCCCCCCCCCCCCCCCGTGGGTTTTCTATGGTCTGGGAAGGGGGGGACCAGGGAAGGCTTAGTTTTCTGGGGACGAGCCCCCCCGCCCCCCGTGGCAGTCAGCCCCCACCCCAGCAGCCATGCTTTTCCAAGGAAAAGCGATAAGTCTGCCGGACAACAGCGCCCCAGTGTGCAGCCAGCATTTTGGGGGATGTAGTCCACAATGGGGAGGGCAGTGGGAGGGTGGGAAAGGGGCGCAGCCTGCCGTACCTCTCCCGCACGAAGTCCGCCAGCTCCTTGGCCGAGATTTGCCCATGTTTCATGTTGTGATACAGGACATCGAAGCCCTGGTTCTTCTCTCCCTGTGTTGGGGGGAACCGACAGGAAAGTCAGGGGCCACACTGGGATCAGGGGGAGGGGAGGGGTCTTCCCAACCTGTCCTGATGCCCCCACCCCAGGCCCCACCCCAGGCTGAGCTCTCCCCCAGCTTGCAGAGGAGCAAGGGCAGGGCAAAGGAAACCCCCTGCCCACTGACGGGAGCATGGCTGGCTGGGGAATTCTGGGAGTTGTAGTCTCTTCTAGCTGCCAAGGCTAAGCAGGCTATGTTGGACTACCAATCCCAGCTTCCCCAGCTATTAGCCAAGATGGCAGGAGTTCAGAGGTGGGCTGACAAACGGGGGGGGGGGGGGGGGGGCGCCCCCCCCCCGGTGTGGGGCGGGGGGGGGGGGGGGGGGGGGGGGGATGTGGGGGGGGGGGGGGGGGGGGGGCTCTCCCTCTCCAGAGACTTCCAGAGGGAGCCCAGAGGGGGGTTCTGCTGTTCTTCAGGAATTTGGGGCATGGATGGATGCCCCCCAAGGCTGCCACAATTACAATCCCACTGCTCACAGCCACTTCCCAGGACGCCCCGACCGAAGGAGCTAGAGCTGGGGGCTGAGGGGGTCTTCTGCCCCAGAGACCTGGCACAGGGCAGCATCTGCCAAACACCCAGGGAGGCCTGCCCCACAGCCCTGCCCACCCCAGCCCCAGAGCCAAGGGCCCCTCCCAGCAGCCAGACTGGGGCTTCCCATGCCAGCCAGTGCCAGCCACTCAGCTAACAAGCGCCATCACAGTCACTGCCTGCAGGAGACAAGGACAGGGAGCCCCCCCCCCCCCAGCACTCGCTGGAAGCCCTGGGAGGGGGCAGGTGGGCTGGGCCCATGAGGTGGGCACAGCAAAACCCCAAAGGAAGTTTCAGGGCCCACAAATGAACCTGAGCTGTTTGGAGGCATTAAAGAGGAATCCAGCCCCCCCCCCCCCCCCCTCCCCCACCGGCGAAACCTGGGGGGGGGGGGGGGGAGAGAGAGAAAGGAACCCCCCTGCTTTCTCTGCCCCCCCCCCTGCAGATGAGGGGGGCCAAAGGCAACCCCCCCCCCCCCCTCCTGCTTCCTTTTCAGGCACTTTTGGTGGCAGGGGCTCCAAGGACGAGCCTCCGGGTACAAATGGAGAACAGGAAGACCTCCTCTTGCTTCTACTCTGCCCCCGTTCTCCGGGCCCCCTTCCCATTTCCTCTCTGGCCTCTTTCAAACTGGAATTCTTCTCATCGGTGAGGACTAGAAACCTGCTGGGGGCCCCATGCAAGGCTCAGTGGGACACAGGATGTGCGGGGAGTTTCAGAGCCTGAGGCACCACTTTCGCTTTGAAGAGGATAGCGTGGCATCCCACGTGGCCGTGGAGGGCACCTCCCTCGCTGGGGATGGGGGCTGCCCACGGCTGCCTTCCTGGGCCTGCAGGTGGCCCCGACCAGCTTGGACTGCAGTTGCCAAGGGACCCCCACGTGGGCTCCCCTTTCCCCTCCGGGGGGCCTTCCTGGGCAGCCATGAGCAGATCCCGAGGGAACCCCCAGCCCTGCAAAAGGCCCCCGGGGGGTGGGGGGAACTGCTGTTCAGTCCCTCCTGGCAGCCATCGGGCTCCCTGCCAGCCCCACTTGCTGAAACGCAGCAGGGGGCCTTTGGGGTCTGCCGGGGGCCCCAGCTTAGTCCCAGCGGCCTCCTCAGCCCCTCTTGCCACCCCCTTTCCTTGGAGGGGCCTCTGAGGCCTTGGCCCCACAGGAGGGGCTCTCCTTACCCAGAAGTGCTCCGCAAAGACAGACATGGCGGTTGGGGGCTGGGCAGTCGGGCCTCTTTCAGCTCCTGGAAACCTGGAGAGGAAGACTGGGGTGAGGTGGGGAGGGGGGGTCTGCAAGGAGAACCCAGACGCGCTCCAGGCCCCCCCTGGAGGGCCCCCCCCAGCAAAGCAGCCAGGCCAGGGGGACCTGGCTAGGGTTGCTCCTGGGAGGTTGTGGGTTCACCCCAAGAGCTGTTGCCCCCCTTTGCCCAGAGAGCGAGCCCCCTCTGCATTCAAGGGGGCTGCCTCATTCCAGCCCCATAGCTCTCCCCCTCCCCCGGCACCCCTCCTTGCTCCTCCGGTGGCCCCCTTCTCCCAGGGCAGCCCGGGGCCTCCAAGGAGCCCTGCTGAGTCTGCAATTGGGGGCCAGAGTGAAGCAGCGAGAGGGGCCGGGGGGGGGGGTCCTTGGCTTAAAGACAGGGGCTCCACTGTCCACTTCCTGCCACATCGGAGCCTGATCCTTCCCTCCCCCGCCCTCGCTCCCACTCTACACCCAGGCAGGCCACTACCTGCGGCTGGGGGGACCGTTACTGGGCTTGCACCTCCACCCAGCAATGCAGGCGGGAGCAAAAACAGGAAGTCACCTCAGAGGACGCCATCTTGTTCTTTCCGCTTCACATGGGGGGGGGCCTACTGCCCCTCCCTCATCCCATGTCTTCCAAGAATGCCTGGCAGTGACATCCTGGCTCAGCCGCCTCTGCCGCCCCCCCAGCCTCGAGGGAGGGACCTTTGGCTACTCACCTGTGTCAGGGTCATGCTCTCACTGGCAGCTAGCAGGAACTGACCGGATCGTCTCCCTGCATGTGGGGGGGGGGGGAGGAAAGGTTTGAGAGGGAGGGTAGCCAGGCAGGGACTGAAAAGCCACTTCCTGAGAGCGGTGTTTCCTCCTTTGGCTTGGCAGCTGCCTCAGTGCACTCCCATCCTATAGTAAAAGCCCCCCCCCCCCATCTGCACCTGAGCCCCTGGATGGGGAAATTGCAATTAGCGCAAAGTGGGCCGATCTGCTTGGGCCCCTGGCCGAGCGAGTCCAAAAGGCCTCCGCCAAGAGGCGGTTTACGTCTCCGTTTGGGTGCTCGGTGGTTCTCGGTCTTCGCCACCTGGGAGGGGGGTGGGCAGCCACATCAATGCTCCAATCCATCCATCCATCAAACCGGATGCGGGGCAGGAAGCCATGTCTGCACAAGTCTGGCATTTCACTCGGGCTGCATTCGCACAACCGCCGGGCCCAAGTGGCACCAGCTGCATTCAGGTCACAGGCAGCAATCGCCAGAGACTGAGCAGCTCTTAGGCCTCTCTGGGGGGGGGGGAGAAGCCTGACCGTTGGGTCGGGGGCAGAGGCCTCCCTCCCCCAGAAAAGCAGATCCATCCGTCCCTTTCCCAAGGGAGAAGCAAACGCTCCCACTGGCTGTGTGGGGCAGAGGGGGGATATCCCAGCCTCCACAGGCCCAGCCCTGGCAAAGCAACTGGAGCGATGCCCGTAGGAGACCTCGGAGTTGTGCCCGGAAGCCCCCTGGGGGAAAGCAGGACCTGCCCCTTCAGGCAGGCAGGCGGTGGCATTCAGCCCCACATAAGTGCCCTGAGGGGAAGACGGAGACCAAGCTGAGGGCACCCAACCGCAGAGTGGGAAGGGGTCCTGGAGGTCTTCTAGTCCAACCCCGTACTCAAGCAGGAGCCCCCCCTATGCCATTCTGGACAAACGGCAGCCTCTTCTTCAAAGCCTGCAGGGAGGGAGCAGCCACAGCCTCCCAGGGAAGCCATTCCACCTGCTGATGGTTTTTATCATCAGAAAATCCCTCCTTAATTTTAGGTTGCTTCTCTCCTTGGTGAGTTTCCATCTTGCCTTCAGAGTTAGGGTTAGGACACCTGGGGGAGGAAGGGGGGGCAGAAAGGGCACCAGGTGGGTTCTGCCAAGCCACAAGGCCCATGTTTACATTCTGGGAACTCAAAAGAGGAATTCAATGAGACGGGCACTGAGTGGGGGTGGGCTAACTGATCTCCAGGGCACCCTCCAGGTCTTCATCCCAGCAGCTCCCTTTTGGCGGGTACCTCTTCCAGCCACCAGGCAGAGGGGCATAGGATGTCCGAAGGGAGGCTCTGGGTACAGCTGGGCGTCCCCTTACCCCCGCTTGCCCCAAACGGGCAGCCCTGCCCAAAGGCTCTCTAAGCAGCAGCTTCTTCCAGGGAGGCGTCGGACTCGCTGCTGGGAGGGCACAGGTGCCAGGGGGCAGAGGGCAAAAGCCAGGCCCAGCCCAACACAGTCCCCCCCCCCCAGACTGGACAGTGGGGAAGGGCACAGAAGAGGAAAGCAATGCCGCAAAGCAGAAGCTCCCCCTCCCTCCAGGGCCTCAGCAGGAGTTCCCCTCCCTCCCCCCTGCCCCCCAGCTCTGAGGCAGGACCAAGAGGCCCTTTGGGGGTGCACTGCTCCTCCGGGGGGGGGCTCCAGGAGGGGAAAGCAGGGCCCGGAGGGGCCTTTGGCAGGGCAGCCGCTCAGAAGGGACTGCTCCTGCACAGGGGGGCTCTGCTATCAGCCCGAAGGGCGCTGGCCCGCCGGCACCGGCCTCCCTCCCTCCCTCCGGCCTGCTTCCAACACGTGGCCCGTTCCGCACCCACAACACGCAGCACAAAGGGCCTCCGCTTCCCCCCACGAGACAGCTGCAAGGCGGCGGCGGCGGCGGCGGGACAAGGCTTCCCGCCGGCCTTTCCCAGGCAGCCCCCTCGGTCCGATCCGCCGGCCGGGAGGGAGGGGGCCCCGGGCGGGCTGGGCAGGAAGCCAGAGGCCCGAAGCTGAGGGTGCCCGGGGCCGTCCCGGGCTCTCCGAGGGAGCCGGGCGCCTGCGCGGGCCGACGCGGCGTCTCAAGTCCCCTCTTATCTCTCTGGCCGCACCTCGGGCGGGACCCGCGGCAGAGCCCCCGTCCTCCTCCCCCAGCGCCCCGATTCCTGCCGAGGCACCTGCAGCGGGAGGCCTCCCGGGACGTCCGGACGGACCCGCACCCTCGGCCCCCGCTCGGGCCTACCGCGCCCCCCAGCCCAGCCAGGGAACGGGGGCCGCCACCCCGGGGCCCCCCGCAGCGGCGCCAAGAAGCCTCTGCGCGGGATCCAAGAGCCGCCCCTCCCCGCATTGGCGCCGCAATAAACGGGGGGGGGGGGGGGCGCGGGGGCGCACCGACCTTCCGCGCTCCTTCGCCTCGCGCACCTGCCTCGCCCGCCTCCGCCGCCCAAGGAACCCCCCCCCCCGCGGAGGAGGGGCGGGCGCGGGGCGGGGGCAGGACGGAAGGGAGCCTCCGCCCGGATTGGCTGCCGCGTGCGCCGCCGAGGTCCGTCTCCTCTGCCCCCCCGCGGGGCTCATTTGCATGTTTAAAGTGGCCGCGGCCGCGTTTCCCCGGACAGCCGCGGCGCAGGGCGATCCTGGCGGGCGCCGAGCCGCCCCTCGTTCGGCTCCTCCCAGACGAGGGAAGGGACGCAGCCGCCAGTGAGCCCGCCCGGCCCGGCCCTTTCCCTGAAGACGCGGCTCCGGAAAGTCCCGCGGTCGGCCGGGCACGGCGGCTCTCCGGCGGGTCTGTCCGGAGCGGCCCGCGCGACCCCTCGGGAGCATCGCTGTCCCGAGGCGCCGTGCCTGGCCCCTGCCCGGGAGGCTCCTCCGCGGGGCCCCGCAGGCAAAGGGCTGCCTGGAGAAAAGCAGGCCGGGGGCCATGCGGGGAGGGGAGCTCCGTCCCCCGGTCCTCTCACGGGGCATCCCAGTCCTGCCCAAACCGCCGCTGCGACGCAGCCCCCCCCTCCCTCCCCCCGGGGGTCCCATAGGCGCCGGTTTCGTGCACCAGACGCTTCCCAAACAGCATTTTTCCAGGCAGTTGCCATGACAACCGGTCTCCTCCATCCTCCCCGTCGTGCAACCAATGGCAACGGAGCCGGCTGACGTGGGGAGGCCGTCTCCTGCAGGATCCCGGGGAGGAAGGCCACCTCCAGGCTCCCCCAGGCGGCCCAGGGCGGCCCTCCACCTCTGGGTGCTCCGCAGGCTCCCCCGGGGCCTGTGACCCTGGCGTGGGTGCGGGTGGCAGGATCCCAAGGGCCCGCGGTGTCCCCTGGCCGGCCAGCCAGCCCTGCCCCCTGCGGCGAGGGGCCTGCGCTCAAAGCCTTCGATTTGACACAGGCTGCCCAGCCCAAAATGGGGCTTCCCTTCCCTTCCCTTCCCTTCCCTGCAGAGAAGCCCTGGCAGGGCCTGGCAGCGCCGGAAGGGCCACAGAGATGCACCAGACGAGACAAAAAGGTTGAGCTACGTCCTTCTTTTAATGGTTGAATAGAGTTCAACACAGGTGTGCATTTGTGTGTGTGTGCGCACACACACACACACACACGTAACATTTGTGTATCACGGGGTTAACTGTGTAATGGCTACAACAACATCCTTTCCCCCCCCCCCCCACGGCTGGCTGGGAGGGGGGGACGTCGGCTGAGGCTGGGGAGAGGGGGACCCCCAGGTGGCCAGCCAGCCAGCCCCCCTTCCCTCACCCTCACCTGCCAGGCTTCCATACAAAAGTGGTGAAAAGCTCCCCCCCCCCAAATACTTCTAGACACACATCATGCGGATACAAGAGGGGCTGACCCCAGAGCCAGGAGGAAATATGGGAAGGGGGGACGGACAAGCAAAGGGCGGCAGGCCCACCCCACCTCCCACTCAGGAGGGGAACCTATAAATTATAAACCTTCCACATGGTTACAGTTTTGGTGGAGGGGTTACAAAAAATATATAAAACACATTTAAAAAAACCGCATTTCCTTCCTTAGAAAAGGAAAGATTTAGTGTCACATTGCAAGGGGCTCCACCCCCCCCACCCCCACTTTCCTTCACATGTTAAGAGGAGGAGGGATCTTTCCGGAGCTGCACGCAGGACCGGGAGGAGGCGCCACCATCGGCTGGATTTGGGCCTTTGTGGCTGAAGCCTCCAGAAAAACTGCCCAACCCTCCAAGGTTTTGAACATAAAAGAGGTAGAAGACATTTGGAATGGGGGCTGAAGGGGGGGCAGCTGGGAATGTTTGACACACACCCCGATCTCCTCCCCAGGAAAGAGCCAGACCCAAAGCTGCTGCTCTGCAAGCTTCAGGAAGGCCAGAGCCCCCCAAATCACTCACTTCTCCCCTGGGGAGGCCCAAAAGGATGTCCGACCCCCCCCCCCAGCTCTCTGCCATCCCTGGGGGAGGGGGGAGGGAGCTTGGGGGGAACAAGAGGGGCCAGTACAAGATGGCGTTGCTGGAGCCTCTGCCTTCCCACAGACAGGGAGACACCTAGCCCAACATCAAAGGCCGGGGGGGGGGGGAGAAGCACCCGCCCAAACGGGCCATGGGGGGGGAACCACGGCTGGGCCTCTCCTGGGCCCCCCTCCCTCCCTCGGTGGGTTGGGGTGAAGCTGTGTGGTGAACATGCAAACAAACCAGACTAATTGGGAGTGGGGGGGAGGGGTGCGATTCCCCCTGGGACAGGCAGTGTTGCTGGTGCCCCCCCTCCGCCCCCCCAAAAGCCCAGGGGCTCCTTTGGCATGAAGCACAGCTTTGGAAGGAGGCACCTCTTCTTCCGGGACCAGCCCCCCGGCTCCTTCCGGGCTCCTGCTCAGAACTCCACTTTGCAGGCAGGGAAGGTCTCGTCCTGCATGGCCACGGTGCTGTTGCTGCCCAGGACGGTCACGCCCAGCTCCTGCTGCCGCTCCAGCGTCTCCGTGTACCACTCGTGCATGACCAGCGAGTCGAAGGTGGGGATGAGGGTCACCTGAGCAGGGCGGAGACGGAAGAGGCCTCACTCTCCCTCCCTTCCCTTTTGGGGCGCTCGGACAGGAAGGGGGCCCGTCCTGGAGACGGAGGGGAGGCCCCAGCGGGGAAGGCAGGGCAGCCCCCACCCCGCATGGGTCCCCTTGAAGAACGCTCAGCTTGGGCAGAAATGGGGGAAGGCAGCTCAGCGGTCAGCAGCCCCCCCCCCCCCCCCGTCTCTCTGGCCTGGGGGTTCCCACTGGGGAGGAGAGATGTTACTCTGTCCTGTGGTCAGAGTCTTCTAAATCCCACTGATCGAACATTGGAGTGTTGCCCCCCCCCCAGGCAGGAGCTCAACAGGGGGAAACATGCAGCTCTGACTTTGGGTAGGAAAACGGAAAGGAGTGGCTGTGGCACATGGGTCTCTTGGGTGGTCCCCAGCTGCACCCCAAAGGTCCACAGAGAAGGGGACCCAGTCCGGGCTGTGGGCTGCCTCTGCCAGACCCCCATCCTTCCTTTCCGAGAACCCCACTCAGAGGGATCCCCCCTCCAGGGGGAGAAAGACTTGGGGGCACTTGGCTCCACAGAAGAGGGAAAGGGCTGCGGGCTTCTTCCTCTTGCCCAGAGGCAGGACCAGGGAAAGGGGCCACGAGGAAGAGGAGGAGGAGGAGGAGGAAGGGGCTCAGGCCTGGCCCCAGCCCCAGCCGGGACCAAGACCCCTGTGACTGGGCAGCCGCCCCCGGCCTGCGCCCCTCACGGTCCCCTGGCAGCCAGAGAGCCAGCCGAGGCTCCACCCCGCCCCACCCAAGTGGCCTACCTGGGTGTCGTGGGCCCAGTGCTGCTTGCCCGAGAGCAGGGCATCCAGGATGCCCCGCAGGACACTCTCCTTCAGGTGGTCCTCCCCGCTGATGACGTAGCACTGGGACCGGACGCAGCGGAAGAAGTCCTCATCCACCTTCTGGGCGCTGGCCGAGCCTGGCAGGTAGGCCAGCTCCAAGTACACTGGGCATCGCAACAGGCTGGGCCGGGCCCCTGCGGAGGAAGCAGAGCAGAGGTGGCCGGGGAGCACAGGCCCAAGCACCAGGGAAGCCCCCAGCTGACCCTCAGGACAGAGTCCCCCCCGACCTTGGGCCCCTGACTTCCTTAGCCCACCCTCCCCTCTGAGCAGCCGTAGGGATAAAGCGACAGGAGAACCCCCAAACTGGCTTTCGTATCAGGCAAGCAAGCAATGCCCGCCCGCAGCTGACCAGTCGTGAAGACCAACAGAAAAGCCGATGTCTAGAGAAATGGTCCCGGCCGAGGCTGCTGACCAGGTCCAAAGGGAGGGAGGAGGGGAGCCCAAGGCCAAGGCCTGCTGGAGGGGCCCCAAATTGCTCATGCACCTCCTCCTTCGTGGAGGGCAGGGCGCTCAGTGAAAAAGCAGCATGAGCTGCCCAGAGCCAGCTGCCTGGCAGGGCTGGCGTCGGGCACCTGCTCTGAGTCAGGAAGAACAACGCTGCTCCCTTACCTGCCGAGGTGGCTTTTCCTCCCCCCGGGAGAGGCCGGGCGCTTGCGTTCCGTTGGGTGAAGGCCAAGTGGTTATCCCCGCTGGCACGAGAGGCCGGGGGGTCACTTCTGCCGGGGACCGGCAGCCGGGCTCTTTCCCCCATGCTGGCTGAAGAAGGCTTCCCCCGGGCATTGGGAATGGCGGCCTTGAGGGCGTCTGCTTTGGGAGGGGCTGAAGACCCCCGTGATGAGGCCCGCTTGGCTTTGGCGGCCCCATCTCTCTCAGGGTCCACCATGCAGATGCCCGGCTGGGCAGGGAGGGGGCAGGGGTCTTTCAGGATGGCCGGGAGTGGGTCGCAGGCCTGGGCTAGGCTCTCCGGGTCGTCGTCGTCCGAGTCCAGTGCTCCATCAGCCGTGAGAGAAGGACACTCTTCCATGGCAGGCGGGGCGTCTGAATCGGAGAGGGTGGGGAGCGATTCGCTGAATGACGTTGGTGAGGTCTCGTCCAGCAGAGGGTGGGACCGGTGGGCTCGGGGGCCCTTCCTGTGTGACAGGGGCTTGGCCAGTTCCTGGGAGAAGTCACTGCTGTTGGACATGTCGCGGGGACTGAGGTTGGCCGAGGGGGACCTGTCTGACTTGGGGTGCTCAAACTCACAAGGGGACACCAGGCAAAGATCCACGTCATGAGGGGAATCCGACCGCCGGCCGGACCTGGGCAGGACACGGCCATCCAGGCGCTGGGGGTGGCAGGAGAGGATGGGCAGGGACATCCCGCTCTTCCCTAATGCGGGCTCGGGGTCTGGGGTGAGCCCCTCGGCCTGCAAGCCCACTCCTTCCTCTTGGGGGAATTCGCTCACGGGCGGCAGAAGCTGCTCGAAGGAGATAGAGAGCGACTCGTCCACCTCGGTGGAGTGGGGGGAGCCCACTTCGGCCGGCAGCGAGGGGGTGGTGAGCGTGGGGGAGACATCATGGAGGTCATCCTTAAAGAGGCTGGGGGAGAGGCAGCCGGGGGGCTTCTCCTGGGAAGAGCTGGAATTGTCGTGTGAGGCTCGGGGGCCAGGGCCAGCGCCATCAGGCCTCCAGGGATGGGGGAGGGCCACGGGCTCCTCCTCCATGGCCACGTCCTCCATGGGGGAGGGGTGGGAGGGTGTGCGCCCCGCACTGGCCGGAGACATCATCTCCAGGGTCTTCTCTTCAGAACTGCCGCCGGCCTCCTCCACGTCCAGGCAGTGGTTGAGCCGGGCCTGAAGGTCAGTTGGGGACAGTTCCAGGTCAATGCTCTGGTTGCTCTTGGGAGTCTTGACCAGCGGGGAGGGGGGCCCAATCCACTTCAAAGGCGAGCCAGCTTCCAGATGCCGGAAAGGCTGAGGGCTCTCTGGGCCCTGCCCTCGGCCCAAGCCGTTCTGGGGGGCCTCCGGACCCTTCCCTTGGCACTCCACGCTGCCCAGTGGGGACGACCTCCACTGCCTCTCGGCCAGGACGTCGGGCTCCCGTGGCACTTGCCCTGCCATCCCCACCTGGCGGAGGCCCCCGCGCAGCTTCTCCTGCATGTCCTTCTCCGAGGATGAGGTGGGGATCTTAGATCCCTCCGAGAGGACGCCTCTGGTGCTGCTGGGGGGCTTCCCGGGGGCCTCCTTCAGCCACTTGCTCTTTGGCCTCTCCGGCTCTTTCTTTGGAGGAGGGACCGTCTTTTTGAAGGTGCCCGTTTTGGTGAGGGGCCTTTTCATCTCGGCGCTGGGCATCCTCCGCAGCTCTCTTGTGGGCAGCTTAGCTGCCTTCTCCCCTGGCTTCCCCTCCTTCTTGGCTGGCTCCCTCCTGGTCAGCCTCCCCTCTTTCCTGGCCACCTCCTTCTCCTGAGGAGCCTCTTCCTTCGGCAGCGGCTTCTTCCCCTCTTTCTTGGCCACCGGCTTCTCCTTCAGCTGCTTGGGCCTCGCATCCTGTCTGCTCTTCTCCGCTGGGGGCTCCGTCTTCAGCTGGGCCCCCCTGGCCCTCTCCTCCTCTACGCTGCCCTTGGAGGCCTCGCTGGGCGCCCTGGGCCGGTCCCTGGCACCAGCCAGCTTCGGCTCCTTCTTCTCCTTGGACTCTGTCAGGCTGAGCCAAGAGCCAGACTTGAGGCTCTCCTGACTCTCCGCCCTCTTGTGCTTAGCCTGGGGCCAAGAGGAGAAAGAGTCCATGTCCTTCTGAGTGACCACAGGGTGCCTGAGGAACTCCAAGTGCTTGACCTTCTCCAGCCCTTCCAAGATCCTGGCCTGGGGAGTGCAGCCCGGGAACAGGACCCGGACGATTTTTTCACTGGGGCTCACCGGATGCCAGACGAGGAGGGCGCAGATGGAGGTCACACACTGCAGGGGCAGCTCCAGCCCTTTGGGGTGGCCGTTCCCGCACCACTGCTGCATGAGGAACTCCAGCTCTCGGCTGCCCTTCACCGGGTGCAGCACGTACATCTCCAGGCGCCCCACGCCCATCTTCTGAAAGAGGATGGTGGGCTCCGTCCTGGGAGTGGTTTCCCTGGAAAGTGGCTGGGGCCGAATGCCCAGCTTGTGCAGGTACTGCAGGGTCAGGCTGGCCTCGTCGCAGCTTTTCAGGACACCAGAATCCCCCTCGATGTCCTTCAGCTTCTCTGAGGCGTTGAGGAAGACCACGCCCAACTCTGGCGAGATGAGGTTCTTGACCCAGTCGTCCACCTGGGGGCCCTGGGAGGAAGGGTCCTCCTCCATTTCAGCCAGCTTCCGCTGCAACAGGCTGTTCACTCCAGGCAGACTGTCCGTCCCCACATGGGTCACCAAGATGGAGTCGATGCGGTCCAGGTGGCGCACCAGTTTCCAGAAGGAGGAGCGAGGGTTGGAGCCCCCGTTCACCAGGAGGTTGAAGCCGTTGACTGCGAAGAAGGCCGAGTCGCCTCGCCCGCCAGGGAAGATGTAGCAGCAGGGCTTGGAGAGCTTCAGGAAGCCGACTGTGCTGGGGGGCTCCAGGAGGTCGAAGGGGGACAGGGGCTCCAGGGACTCCGAGAGGTACTCCATGAACTCCTGCAGGCCCTCCATCTGAGGCAGCACACAGCTGGGGTTGAAGCGCAAGTCTATGAAGTCCAAGAGGTTGTGCTGGCTGAGAAGACGGGGGTCCTTCCATTCCCCGAAGTCTGGGCTGACCACGGTCAAGCTGGCCTTGGCAGAGGGGTCTGCGGAGCTGAGCAGCTCCCCAACCTGGAAGAGGAGGGGGGGAATCAGGGGAGGAGGAGTTGGAAGACCCCTCCCCAAAGGGGCCTCTCTCTCTGAGCAGCGCCTAGTCCCTGGGGTGCCTCTTCCTCAAACGATGCCTGGAGGGAGGGAAGCCAAAGGTTGCCTTTGCAGCTCAGGGCCCCAGGGAGCCCAGCTCCGCCCCCTTGCCCCACTTCAACCCTACATTCACTCTGGGGTGCCCTGCTCATGGCCGCAGGCCGCCTGGGGGGAGAAGGGGGCGGAGGCCATACACACCCACACGCACCATTTCCTCCCCGTCGGTCTTCAGGGGGCTTCACCTCAACGTCCCCCATCCTCCTTTCTGCCCGCTTCTAAAGGCTTCCCCGCTTGTGCGAAACACATCCTGAGAATGTGGGGCCGGGGCCGAGCGACGTTTAAGGGCTGCCAGCCAGAAGCCTCCCTTCCCCCGTTGTTCTTGGGAAGCTGCAGTTGGCCCCGGGCCCCACCCTGCACTTGCCAGGGGCTGTGGCTGCTCTCTTTGCTTTGGTTAGTACTTGTTCCTTCAGGCCCGGCCTATTCGCCAGGGATCCGCTCCCCTCTGCGGGTTTGGTCCGCTTTGCTTTGGCCTTTTCACCCAGGAGACCAGGCCTTGGGGTGCTGAGCGGCAGAGAGCCCGCCTCCCGCTGCCTTCCCCACCAGCCCCACCTTCTCCCCCCTCCCCCGCTGGGGAGCCAGCCAACCCCCCTCCCTGCCCTCCCAGCCCCCCTCCCCCCCCATCCAGCACCCAGGAGAGGCGGGAGTCACACCTCTTTGTCCGCAAAGACCTGGATGAAGTCTCGCAAGGAGAAGGAGCCCATCTGCAGCACCAGCTCCCCTGTCTCCTCAATGCAGGGCCCGGCGAAGATCAGCAGCTTGTGACGCGAAAGGTCGGTGATCAGGTTACGGAGCTGCCCAGGGAGAGGAAGGAAGGAAGGGGAAATGGGGCAAGCGGAGAAGCTCCCTCCCTCCGCAGCCCAAGGACTCAGCTCTCAACCCGAGCAGCCCAGCTCTGCCTGGCAGCCGCTTCCCAAAAAGAGGCCCCAGGGAGACCTTGGCAGGGTTTGGCTTTTGCCAACTAACTCACTGACCCAAATTGCGCCCTGGGCTGAATCGGTGTGTGTGTGTGTGTGTGTGTGTGTGTGTGTGTGTGTGTGTCCTCCCAGCAATCGCTCCCTCCAGAGTGGTGGGGGGACGCCAACCTTGCCAGGAGGGGGGTGGAGTTGCGAGGCTTCTCCTCAGGCCCAGAGGGGCCAGGCTGTGGGTCCCAGCCCCTTTGTCCCCCCTCTGCCACAGCAGAGGCACCGGCTGCCTGGGCAGGGAAAGTGAGAGCGGCTTCCGTCCCAAGGGAGGCCAGGTGGGGGTCCTGCCCAAAGCCCCTCCTGGGGAGCTTCTCTGCTTCCCTCCTGAATTGCTCAGAGCTCCTTTCACACCCCACCCGCCACCTCAAACTCTGACGGACTCTGCTGAGATGGCAGCTCTGGGCCCGGGGCTCTCTGGCCTGAGCTCTGCCCCAGGAAGACTTTGGCCTGCTGCTGCTGCCGCTCACCTCGTCACAGATGGACTTGTCTGAAGGGTTCAGCAACACCAAGGTTTCCAGCACATCGCCACGATGATGGAGGGCACGCTGGCCTGCAGAGGAGGGCAGAAGGTGGGCACTGGGAAGGCGGGCAGGATGCGAGGCGGAACCCCGGCCTTCCCTGGCCCAGCAGAGCCACCCCCCAAAGCTCCCCACCCCAGCATCCAAAAGCAAGCAGGTCGGCAGTCATCTGAGGGGGAGACCAACTCTGGGGCCCTGACCCCAAAGGAGACCCGGACTTTCCCACCTGGAGCCTGAAAGGAACCTGGGAGGCCTCGGAGAGCAAAGCACCGTCCAGACAAAGCGCCGAGAGCCTCTCTTTTCATGCATGGGTATGGGTATGGGTGTGGGTGTGTGTGTGAGGCTGTCTCCACTAGGCAGTCCGGCCCTGCAGAAGGGGAGCCCCAGGTCTGGCCAAGGCTTCCGAGGCTGCCAGAGACGAATGGTCCCGAAGGCAGCCTGGGGTCCTGCCCCATCTCGGCACTTCAGCCCAGAAGTCTGCTTCTGCCCCCTCCCCAGATCAAGCTCCAAGGGGAAGGGAGGGCAAAACGCTCCACATTGATGCGGCCCTTGAAAGTTGGAGGCCTCCGTTTCAGTCACTCTGCGAGTCTGTCGAATTCAAAAAAGCCATTCCAGTATTGAGTTCACAAGCCTTCTGAACGGCCAAGCTGGCCTGTTTCAAACCCAGATGGGAAGTTTAATTTCGGCCGATTGGCTCATCACACAACATTTGGTCTCTTGCTGACATTCAGAGCCTGTTACTAGGATAGAAAGTCAGAAAAAAATGGTTCAGCTAAGGAGAAGGACACGCTAAACATTTCTAAAAGAGAGGGAAGTCTTCTTCCATTTCTTGAATTCAAGCTCATCCAGGGAATTGACTCACAGAATGGGGGGGGGGGGGGGAGAGCCGAAAGAACAGCTGGCCGGTCTATGGAAGCAGCTGGCCAGGGAGTAGCCAAAAGCTCTCAACAGGGCAGTTTTGTTTCTGCGTCAAAGTTTGCTTTCTGGGGCAAGACCCAGCCATGCCCGGGGGGGGGGGGAGGGGGTTGTGTTTCAGTTGTTCTTTTGAGCATGTGGCCACTGCCAGGCCAAAGCCAGACAACGGCACCATTTCTAGACCGTGAACGGCAAGGCAGCCAGCCAGCCAACTCGGCCTGCACCAGAGCCAAGTGTCCTGCTGGAGAAAGGCAGCCTGAGGTCTGCCCAGGTTAGTCTGGGCCACAGAGAAGGGCTGCTGGCACCGGATGGGGGAGACTGGTCTGAGCCACCAGCCCTACAGCCAAGGAAAGGAGCCACCCCCCTCCACTCGCAGGGAGGCCGTGTGGGCCCTCTGCTGTTGCCCAGGCTTCCTCCCTTCCAGGCGGGCAGCAGATCCGGCGCAGGAGGGGGGGGGGGCGTCTCCAAGAAGGCCTTCGAGATGCCGGCCCCAGGAGGGGCCAAATGTGACCGGACCCTTCGGAGGAAGGGCCAAGCCATGGGACCACGGGCCAATGGCAGGGACAAAAAGCCAGGCAGATAGCCCAAAGCCCCCCCCCCCAGGTGCCCCCATCCCAGTCGGCCCTGGTCCACAGAACGAATGTTCCCTTCCTTCTGATCAGGGACCCCCCCAGGAAGGAGCTCTTGATGGGGAGACAAAGGGGCCCAGCGCAGACAGACAGCCCCCCCCCAGGTAAGGGGGGGGAGCTGAACGAAGCCAGCTCTCCTGGAAAGCCCTCCCCCCTGCACTTGGAGGTCAGCTGATGGGAAGGGAAGAGAGGGGCACCCTAGGCAGAATGTGAGTTGGGGGGGGGGGAGGGACAGAGCAACGATGCAAAAGGCTAACTTGATGAACAAGAACCAAAACAGCCCAAACCCATAAAAAGTATCAGCCTGGAAGGTGTGCAGGCAACACCATTCAAGTCACAGCTGCACAGCAGGCACATCACACTCCCAATGCTCTTCTTCCTTTGGCCCCTGTGACCCCCTCCAGACACACCCCCACCCCCTCCGGGCCAGTTGTCCGGAGGAGGGGGGGGGAAGGTAGCCCTTCCTTCGCCACCTCCCTCTCCCTCCTTCCTCTCCGCAGCCCCCTTCAGAGGCAGGCTGGGCCGAGACAGAACCGGACCCTCCACTGGGAGGGAGGGAGGGAGGGAGGGAAGAGGCAGCCCCAAAAAGAGACAGGCAAAGGGAACCCGTCCCGGGGCCTTCTTGAAAGATTTCACAAGCACAAATAGACACCCTGTGCTCCTGCCACAGCGATACAAAAACATCAGCTCCTTCCAGGTGCAGAATGGCAGACGGAGCCGCCTTCCATCAAGCACCCCTCTCCCGCAGGACCCTCTGGGAGAAGAGAGGCCAGGAGACTTGCCTGCCCAAAGGCAGCTCCTCACAAGGAGGCAGCAGGACGGTGGTTCCCCACGGATCTGAACACAAACAAAGGGAATCCCCATGGTCTCAATCGTGGTGGAGCCAATTTAAAGGACCCCAAATTCTCTAACCACATTTTCTGATCCCTTCTGGAATTCCCCTATTTAACTATGTTAAGGATCTTGACTTCTTCAAAATGGGAAGTTTCCCTCTGGTCTCGAACAAAAGGAAAATGAACTGTAAGTTTAAGAAACAGAAACAAAGAGAGAGAAAAAAACTAAAAGTATTTAAGACAGAAAGAAAAAATGGACAAAGGGATCAGAAAAATTTCGAACCTTAAAGGCTTCTGCTAAAAGCTTTGGGGAGAAATTAAATTAACAAACAGTACCTCCGTGCAAATACCATTTAGTTTAAGAACTGATATTCAAACCTTTTGAACAAAGCCGCTCAGTCACCTGGTAGGGGAGATGACGGCATAAAAATGTAATTAACAAATAATACACTTCAGAAATTAGACACCACTCTGGGCAAAAAAAGAAAAGTCTGCTTTTCATTTTTCAACTGTAGAGTAAGGATTCTTCATATTGGACAAAATGATGGGTAATGGTGTGAAATTCATTCAAGGCACTTTTGAAAATTGGGACAGAAAAGTGTAGCTACAATAGCAAAAATAACATTTTCATATATGAATATGTCTTATTTACAAAAGAAGCAAGGACAGTTGTCACAGAAATTGTTTGAAAGAACTTCAATGAAGAGGTGAAACAAGCTTATGCAGGCTTACAAAAAACAATTTCCAATTTCTGGATTACAGAATAAAGTGGAAGTACAAAAGGCAAGTCAAGACTTATGAAAGAGGGTTGCAAAAGCTTCGAAACAAGCTGAGATGGATGGGTGGGTGGAAGGAAGGAAGGATCAAAACAACCTCTGAATGGATCAAAGGCTCAGATTGACAGAAGCAAAAGCAAGGAATTTAAAGCTGATGGCTTAGCCAGGGTTAAGGCGAAACCTGGGGGGGGGGGGGCGCTTCTGGCCTTTATGGTTGTTTTGCTAGCAACCGGGTATTTTTGGGTGGCTTTGCAAATGGATTGGGGGAAGGGGGGGCTACAAGAAAAAGAAGTATGTGAGGCAAACTTATAAGGGGGGAGGAGAAATACGTTTGCCTTGGATGAACTGTGATGAAACCAGGAAGTCACCTCCTTAACTATTATTTTCTTTAATCTTTTTTCTTTCTTTCCTTGCCCTTTCTATCCTTTTTTCATTTGTTGTCTCTGAATTTTCTTCTGAATTTCAAGTTTGGAATCTTTGATTGTTTTTAAATTTTTCAGTATTTCTTTTTAAAAAAGAGAGTTGAAAAGATAGGCAAAGACACTCTAGAGCCGGGGTGTCGAACTCAAGGCCCATAGGCCGGACATGGCTTGCAGGGGGCTTCACTCTGGCCTGTGGGGCCAGCCTGGAAATAGCAAAGGACCGGCCCACAGTGCCTCTGCCGGCCAAAATGGGGGTGGGGGAGCTGGCAGGGGGTTGCGGGAGGCTATCCAGGCCAAAAATGGGGCACGGGGAGGGGCTCACGTGGTACCCCACACCATTTTCAGCCTGGGCAGCACTCTTGCCTGTGCCCTGCTTTCGGCCTGGGCAGCCTCCTGCCAGCCAAATGGGGCATGGGGGGCCTCCCCTTCTATCTCTGCTTGCCCCAGATGGACACACCTGAACTCCAAGGGACCTACATTTCCAGAGCATTGAGGGGGTCGTGGGGGGGGGGGGTGCCAGGGTGGAAAGGACAAGGCCCCCGACATGGTCCAGATGGAGGTTTCCAAGCCTTGCCCCAGTGCCGCTCCCCCATCTGCCCACGCCGGCATCAAGGCAGAAGAGGGCTGGGCAAGAGACAAAGGATAGGAATCCGTCAAGAAGCCACCTGGGACTAAGGAGGAATGAATGGACAGTGAGGAGGAAATGCAGCTGGTGGAAGGATGCTCCACCACGGGAGGCTTTCAAGAGGAGGCTGGAAATGGCTGAGCAGGGGGCTGGACTAGAAGACCTCCAAAGCCCCTTCCAAGGCCCCTGAATTCCCCAGCCAGGGCGACCTCTGGCAGCCCCTGGAGGCTGCTTGGCAAGAAGCCCCGAGGAGCAGCAGCTGCTCAGCCCTTTCCTTACCTTTCACTATGTCCGAAAAAGTCGCAGAGTGGCGGGAGACGAAGAGCTTGAGCTGCTGATCAAGGTTGCAGGCGGTCAGGTCGATATCCCAAGAACGGATCCCTGCCAGGGAGAGGTGCGTGAGAATCCCTCTGCAGCACACAAAGCGTCCCCCGCCGGAAGGGCCAGCCTGGGGGCCAAGGGGCCGTCTGGGGAGATGGCTGCAGCCCCCAAGGCAGGCAGCCCCTTCCCCCGGGGCCCCTTCCGGTGGGGCTGCACTCTTTCCCCACAAGCTCGCCCCGAAATGATGGAGGAGGCGGCAGAGCCCAATGGGGCCTTGGTGGGCCAGGTGTTTCAAAACCCCATTGGGCAGATGGCTTTGTGTCACCCCCCCCCCCCAAACTGAAGGGGTCCAAGGAAGCCCAAAGGCCGGCTGGCAGGCAGGGAGGCTTCTTAAGCCCAGCACCAAGAGCAAGGCATGTCTCTGGCTGTTCCTGGTCCACGACGAACTCCAGCCCCCCCCCCCCCCCCCCGCCCTTCCCAAGCTTTCCTGCTGGGCTCCCTCGCTGGGCCTTCTGGGCACCCAGCTGCTTCTCTCTGCCAGCTTCTGGGCACAAACACTCCTGTGAGCTCAGGGAGCCCCTGGGCCCTTCGTGGCCTGGAAAGACCAATGAGAGGCTGGGTCCTGCCCTCCCCCCCAAGAAGTCCAGACCACTCAGAGGCATTTGCTCTGCCCCGCAGGAGCCCAGCTGCTTTCCCCCAGGCCCAGACTTCCTCCCCCTGCCCCACCCGGGTGTAACTCAGGCCCATATACCACGTGGCAAACTCGCCAACTGAAGGCCAGGATGGCAGCTCTTGGCTGCAGCCGGGCTTGACTGCTCAAGGCTCCTGAGCTTCAGAGGCAGGCAGCCAGCCCTCCAGGCCCCACCGTGGAAAGGAAGCAGCCTATCCAGGCAGACACACACACACACATGGCATCTCCCTCCCCACCCCAGCTGACGATCTCCAGCTCCAACACCCTCACGGAGTGAGCCACGCAGAGCTGGGGGCAAGCAAGACCTGGCATCCACAGCACGCTTGAACTCTCAGGAAGAACCACATGGGAAATGGATCCCTACCAATAATCTGAGTTTGGCAAGAAGGGAGAAAAGAGCCGAACCTGGGACAACTCCCTTGCACCGGCCGATGCACCAGGGCTGCTCTAAGGGCGTTGAGACGAAGCTCTGGCCACATTGACGGGCGGCTCCCACTTGGCAGCCTCTACGGCCGGGGCCTGTCCTGAGCACGCGAGGGCCCTTCGGAGGCGCCTGGGACCCTGAAGCAGGGCCCAAGGATTCCCTTCTCTATGAAAGTGGGCACATGCAGTCCTCGACTTACGACCCCAGGACACCACCTCCATCATAAGTATGTGCCAGCTGCCAAGCGCCCAAATCTGGACCACATGGCCCGGGAGGGGGGGGGGACTGCAACGGGTGGCTGTGTGAAAAGCAGCCGCAAGCCCTTTTCTTCCCAGCCGATGTAACTTAGAACAGCCACCCGGCGAAGGGCTGTAAGTCAAGGACTTTTCCCCATGTGCTGGAATCCCAAGGAATCTGGTGGTCCTCCTCTCCTCTCTTGTGATTGGTCCACAGCCCAGCCTGCCCCCCCTTTTCACCCAAGCACCATGTTAACGCAGAGAAAGGGTGGAGCGGTCGGAGAGTCGGCAGAGAACCTGGAAGGCTATGCAGGGCTTCGGCTTTTATCAAGATCTTGACAGGTGGGGGGATTTTACACAAGAGGATTCTTTTGGAAAGAAAGAAAGGAGATCAGGGGTGCTGGTGGTCAACGCTGCTTTATGCCCTAGAATTGGGAGAGCAACAGGATCGATTGAGGCCAGAAGTAATGGTTAGTTTCAGGACTGGCACCTTACAAGGACGCTATTCTTTATTCTGTATTCTTTGTTCTGTTCAACCACCGCAACTTAGGCAGTTTTTGCTGCATCATCACTTGTGTATCTTTTTTGCAGTTTCATTAAAAAAAAGCCATGAAAAATGGGGGATCTGCAATTCTTTTAAACAATCGAAGATGGCAGCTATGATTACTTCTGTTCCAATCTGGCGTAACTTGGAAGACCAAAGTCAGCCAAATGTTTAAAAAAAGTGAACAAATTCCGATCTCCAGAATTAGCAGCCTTTGCAATTCCAGCACATGGGCATCCTTCTCCTCCTCCATCCTACAGGCTTCCCTAGAGCCACACTTTGGGGCAAATTTGGACTTCTGCTCTGGAACGAAGTCCCCAAACTCAAGCGCTGAGGCCCCCTGTTGAACCAAAAGTGGCACAGGTTGCCCGGAGGTTTTCCAAAACAGACCGGACAACCAGTGACGTTAACCTACTTTGGGTAATGAAGCACCTGCAAGAAAACAAGCTAGCTCAGAGAGCACCAAGGACCCCCCAGAGGGGAGAACCTTTTGACCGGGATGGCGTAAGGCTCCTGCCTTGAGATTTTTTATTTGGGGGGGGGGGGGGCGGGTTGGACTAGAGGTTCCTTCCAGATGAAACCACCCTGATATTGTTGCATGCTGCTTGCAATGGAAAAGCAAAGGATTTCTAAGACAAGCAGACCTTTAGCCCTCCGTTGCCCAGCAAAGGGCCTTCTCACCCCCGCATGGGATGGGCATAAAAGCTCTTGGGGTGGGGCCAGGCTGCCTGTGGCCTGCAGTATTGCTGAGACTGCCGCTTTGATCGGGGCTTTTGCGGCTCCTTTGGCCTCTTTCGAAGGGAGGAAGATCAGAGGCGAAACTCCAGGCCGGGGGTGGGGGTGTCCAACCTCTGTTTCCAGACCAGCACGAACTGCCCCAGGGAGGACAGGAAAGGCTCTGGAAAGAGAAGGAACTTGTCTCAGAGCGTGGCTTCCTGTTGGGAGTCAGGGCGGAGGGAGAAAGCCTGCCCCAGCCCAGCAGCTTCTTCTTCGTCTTCTCCGCCTTTTGCTCCTTTGCTGCCTCCGTGGGGAGTGAGGCTGCAGTCCAACGGAAGAAGAAGAAGAATCACCTCTCCTGATTTGAAAAGAACAGCGAGCAAAAAGAAAAGCCAGATATTTTTTCTTTTCAATTCTACACCTCTTGAAAGCTTTTTCAGTTTTCTCATTCAACCCTGGGTCAGCAAGTTTTGAAGGCGGCCAGGCAGGGCAGGTGCACTTCAGAGCATTGTGCATGCTGCTGTCCAGGCCCCCAGGAAGCCCCACCCCACCCCCCGCCCCTCAGCTCCTTCCAAAGCCCAGGCTGTGCCGGAAAAGGCACCCACCCGGTGTCCCCAGGTGGCAATGCAGACCCTCCCTCGCTCCAGGGCCTCTCGCAATGGGGAAGAGCCTCGGTCTAGTAGGGCCTGGATGGGAGCTTTCCCAGCCCCCTCCAAAGCCCATGTGGTGTGATCAAGTTACACAGAACAACAGTGGCTGGTCTGCCCACAGGGAGCCAAGCTGCCCGGCATCCAGAGCCACCCAGAAAGCAAAGCCCTGCATACGGAGAGCGGGCAGGAGGGCACCACGTGGCCTGGTCTGGGGGGGGGGGAGAGAGGAACTAACATCTGTGCTGCAGAACCCAGGACCCAATTCTGCACCGCAGTCCTGTGGGTGGAAACCCTGACAGGGCTGCCCAAAGTGTCCATCAGAGCAGGAGCCCCCAACTTCAGCCACGTCATTCCAGCCGAATAGGACAGAGGGGTGAATCCCATCTCAAGCCTTGATACTGGAGGTTGCCAGGATGACCACTGGCTGCCCTCTTCCTGCATCTTTAGCCCTGCTTCGGGGACACCGGGAAGGCTAGATGTCCCAGGTACCTGCCAGAATAAAATGATGGGTGTAGATCTAATTAGATAAAAAATAAAAAAGTGGCTCCAGGTGCTTGACCAGCCCAAGCCTTGGGGTTGAGGAGGAGCGGATCCCTCTCCCAGCATGGGCCTATGAATCAGCTCCTCAGGCCTCAACCCCAAGACTTGGGGTGGTCAAGCAAGGTCAGGCACAGCTGGAGCCACTTTTTTTTTATTGAATTAATTCACACCCCATGGTTTTATTCAGGCAAATACCTGGGGCAGCCAGCCTTTAAATATGTTAGCCATGTCAAGGCCACTTCTGGACAGGGCTGTCCCCCAAACACCACCTTCTGGACATGAGGTGGGACGAAACCCCTGCAAGTGGCACCGCCAGGGCCAAGCTGGACAAAGGAAGAGCCCCCTTGATATCCATGGCCACCAGCCTAGCTGGAAGCCCAAATAAATGGAGCCCAGAAAAACACTGTGATTATTCAAGCTCAGTCTGGAGGTGCAAGGTGGCACTTTCTGGGTCCCCCAAGGGGGACGTTTGAGAAGGGCTTGTAATTCTGCCAATCTCCACTGAACAGCAGCCTGCCCAGAAAGCAGGGCCTGCCAAGGATCTGGGACCTGCCTACGGAGCAAAGAAAAAAGAGAACAAAAAGGATCCAGGGGAGATTTGGCTTCAGGTCAGTTTACTGCATTATTAGAAACTGGACGGAGGGGAGGTTAGGAGAGAGAGGTGTCCGTTTTAGTGCTAACATAACCATCTGTAAACCCAGCGAGGCTCCTAGCCCACGAAGCAAAGGAAATGATGTTTGCATGTAGGTCATAGAATAGTTTGAAAGCTGCAGGTTGACAATGCGACAGGGAAATGTTGCTGCAACACCCCACGGCTGTCCGAGGACATTGTACAAAAGAAGCCCATTTACCGCTTAGCTACTCCTCCTGTACTCTGCACTTAACCCAAAGTAAATGCCACCCGGAACCATGGTAGCGTATATAAAGCAGCTCTGTTGTTAGAGAGCTACTGCCTCTCAAGCAGGTGTAAGAGCCAGGCATTTTGAAAACTTGTTTACCAATCTGAGTAAAGTAAGGAAAGTTTCTGTTTTTGCACCTCTAAGAACCTGGCTCATTGTGAGCCGTAGCTTCTTGATGATGTTCTGTTCTGCTTGCTTGTCTGGTGGAAATCCCTGCTTCTCTGGGTGTGGGAAAGGACAGGTACTGGTCTTTTTGCTTCCTTCTTAGCATTTTTTGTGTCTCCTGTCAAAGGGCTGTCAACATGATTTATCTCTCTGTGTCTGTCAATAGCTAATTTGTCTGAATGCCAAGCTTCCAGGAATTCCCTGGCATCTTTTGATTTAGCCAGTCTAGGATGCTCAGTGTGTCCATGTGTTGTGAGGTTAAGCAATTGGTGCCAGTGGATGCATCCTCTCTAGCCTTCCGTTTGGCCCACATAGTGACTGTTACAGTCCTTACACTGTGTGTGACTCCTGGTTTTTCTTCTGGGGCTTTCTGCTGGATCTTTGGATTAATTTAAGATGGTTTTGGAGGGTTTTAGTTGCTTTGTGTGCTGCAGTCACGCCATGTGGTCATAACCGTCTGTTGGCTGTTTCTGACACATGGCTGGGTTATCCTTCTCAGAACTGGTGCTGTGGTGGGTTGAGTGGCCAGGCACTTTTTGACAAAGTTGCGTAGGTATCCATTGTGTCGAAAGATAGCCAGAGTCTGTTTACTTTTTCTGGTGTTCTGGGTTGCTGTGGTGCATTTGTGCTCTGGGAAGCTTGGCTGGCAATGGAGCACCAGTGGGGGGTTATTTTTCCAATGAACTTGGGTTCTGGCTCGCCCTGTTCCCTCTCCTGTTGAGGATATCCAGGAAGGCAGCGTCTCACTTTCTTCTTCCCCAGTGAATGTTATTCAAGATGTTGCTGACTGTCTCTGGGCCTTCCCTAGCTGTCGCTGTTGCTGTTATGACAAAGGTGTGCTCTACACAAAGGACCCATGCTTTTAGTTGTGTGCCAGGGAGTGCTGTAGAACCCAGAAGGTGGTTCCAGAAGGCACATGGCAGATGCTGCTGAGAGTCCTGAGGATGGTGACCCCAGGGGTGTCGCTCCAATTTGTGGGCGCCTTTGTCCAGGAAATGTAAAGGGGGCCAGGAGGCTGATGGGGGTCATGATTTCGGCCTTAACGCCCTACTCACCTCGGGGGTGTCGTGTGGATGGTGCGGCCATGGAGTCTTTCACTACTTCTGGATCTAGGGAAATAAAAGTGCCGTGACATCAAATGAAGGCACCATTTCATCATCTTCTATTTTTAGGCCTTTGGTTTTCTGGAGGGAAGGCAGTGGGGAGTTGAGAGAATATTTGCGTGTCTCCCCCCTCCGTAAGATGTCCAAGCTTTTTTGCAACTTCCTTCTCTTTGTTGTATGTTGGAGTCCCTGCTAACCTTTCAACTGAATGAGGAGGCATGCTGGGCTTATGTATTTGGGGGCACCCACAAGAGCTGGTGAGGATGGGCCCACTGCTTTTCGCCCGCCACTGTTCTTCGTGTGTCATCTCACCTTTCCTGGCTAGGGTGCCAAGGCTTCTCTTCATTAGATTATACATTAATATATAGGAAACAGGCAGAATGAAGGCTTGAAAATAGGATATACTGAAGAGACTGGTGCCGGGGACAGGGAGGGCTTCTCTCTTCCTTTAAGGAAACAATGAGAGCCCCCCCCCCCCCAAGGGAGCCTGGAGTAAAATTTCTAAAACTAGCTTAAGAAGGACCAGAGCAGCCTAGCTCTGTATCTCCCAATGACATCCTGCCCACTTGAGGGTGTCTGCCGGGTTAGGAGAGCTGGGCCACCACTAATGACCACTGGGGCTTGCAAAGGCTCCTTTCTCCAGAAAGGAGGAGAGGGAAGCATTTGAGGACCGGAAGGAGGCCTCCCTGCAGCCCTGGGGGACTCTGACCATCACCTGCTCAGGCACTGGATCCTTCCCTTCCCTGGGACTCGCACAGTGGATTCTTGTCTGCTTGTGCATTTTTCCCTTTCCACTCCGTCTTGTCTCCTGGAAACTGCCTGGATTTGCCCCTGCAGTATTCTCTCTCGGTAAGATTTTGGAAGGGCTCTGCCATTGCTTCCTTCCTGGGGCTGAGAGATTTGTGCCTCAGGTGGGGCTAGAACTCACTGTCTCCCGGTTTCTAGCCTGAGTTTCAAGACAGTCCCATCTTCCTCTTTTCCTCTGGCAAGAACTGGCTATAATCCATGCTTCCCTGCAGAAGTCTCCCCTCACTGAGCTCCTGGCAGCCTGCTGGGGAATCTCACTGCTGGCACCCGGGTACAAGTGCCTGCAAACCACAATGGCCTTTCCTGAAGGCATCCCTTCCCTTCTGCTTGAGGCCCAGTGGCAGCCATCCTCGTGGGCTTCTTTATGGGTGACCAGAACCGTCCAGAAAGCAATGGACCTTAGGGATTAGGAGCAGAGCGAGAGGCCCAGCCAAGGCAGCCTGAGCAGATGGCCCTGCAGCAGCTGCCCAGGATGGAGATCAAAAAGCAGCTGTTGCCTTGAAGATCAGAATCCAAAGGCGGCTCCAGAGGCCTTTCAAGGGAAGAGAGGAACGCCGGCCTCCTCGGTCAATTCTTCTCTTTCGCAGGAGGCTTCCGCTGGCCCACCCCACACCTTCACCCCCATTGCCTGCTCGCCCTCGGAAGCTCTGTTTTACAGAAGAAGCTCCAGGAATTGGTGGTTCTAACCATGCTGTAGGGACTTGCCCAAAGCCCACCCTGTGCAAAGCAAGCAGACCGCATGTCTTCTACCTTCCTTCCATTAGTTTTCCATCGCTGTGAGAAATCCTCCTGCTTCTTCAGCAAATGGAAAGCCGGGAGGCCCTTCCAAATCCAAATGAGAATCCGAAGGCACAACTGGTGGCATCTCCCTGGCTCCCATCCCCTCTGCAGAAATGGCGCATCCCAACAGGTGCACACCTAGCCTGCTCGCACCTTGCCAAGGTGACTCAGGTGCACAGGGAAAACAAAAGCAGCCAGCCTTCCAGCTTTGGGGAACCACCTTCTCCTCGGGGCCGGAAGGCAGCAATTTGCTGTCTTGAAAACAATCCCAGAAGGAAAGGTGTTGCCAGGCTCTCCTTCAGGAACTGCCAGGCCGCTAATTTTGGTTTTGCTTGGCTGGGGTTCCCACCCACCCCCACACACAGAGTTTCTGCTGCTGGGCTGGGACACGGGAGGGAAGGACGTCTTTATTCAGCCTCAGCCAGAGGCCACAACTCTCCAGGAGACCAGGACAAGGTTCAAGCAGACCCCCCCAGACCCAATGCTTCAAGGACAAGGAACCACCCCAACAACCACCAAGGTGCCTGTGCTGCCCGTTTCCCCAACCGCTATTGCAGCAGAGTGGAGCGGTGGGGTAGGGAGCTGCCAGCAATGGGGAAAGTCAACAAAGGGCAAGGACAGCCCCAAGAGCTGAAGCAGCCTCCCCCAACACACAGCGGAGCCGGGGAATTGGAGGGGGCGGGGAGCCCTGTATTTCCCAGAGGATCTGGGGGTCATGAGCAACCCACAATCTCTCCTTATCTCACCCAAATATACTAGTTGCAAACATATGCTCTTTAAAAAATAATAAAAAATAGAGCAACTGCTTTTCCAGCACCCGAAATGGCCAAGAAAGGCAACCCCCTGCAGCCTCTCAATAGGAAGCAGGGTGTTTTGGGGGCCCCAAGGGACTTCCAGCCTTTTCCTTCTGCCCCTCCAGGGCACGGGGTGTTGTGACATCCACAGATCGCACTGAGATGAGATCATGCAGCAGGGCCAGGAATGGCAAAGGCCCTTCTGACCTCAACTTCCTCTCCAGCATCAACTGCTCTTCATTCTCTGGGTCCAGCTGGCTTCCTCACAGGAAGGCCGCAGCAGCCAGGCCTCTCCAGCATCCTTTGCACCCTCGAGGGCTCCTTCAGGAAACCAGCGCTCTTTCCCATGCAAGCCTGCCACCCAAAGGCGCCCAATTCTAGCAGGGGAACAGAACCAAAAGGCTTTCATGAAAAGGCCTGCAACATAAATCCAGACCAGCCGAACAAGGCACAGCCAGAAAAGCGGCGCAAAAGGCAACCTTTGGAAATCCCCCAGCCTCAGTTGCCCCTTCTCCTCCATCACGACGGGGCAGCCCTCCTGGAGGGCGGGGGGGGGGGCGCAGAGGGAAGGCCCACCCGCCCCTCGTCTCCCATGACTCCGAGGGGAGGATGCAGCCCCCGCCGCTGCCAAGTCCCTCTTGGACCTCCGCAAACAGCAGCCTCCACGGGGGCGAGAGAGGCGGGGGCCTTTTCTCGCCTCCCGCCCCCGCACGGCGCGCTCTGCCCTTTCTCGGCCAGGCCTGGGGGGGGGGATGCCCACCTGCCCCCCCCCGGGAAGCTCCCCCCCCCCCCCGCCCCTGGAAGGGAAGGCCGCCGGGGGCTCCCCACCCACCCAAAAGCCCCGGGATTCCTCCTGGCCGCGGGACCCCCCTCCAACCCCTCAGCCCCGCCGCCCCCCTCCCTTCCCGCCCTGAGGCCGCCGCCGCCGCCGCTTCTCCGGCCTCCCTGGCGGGGCGTTAGTGGGGGGGGGCGGCGGCGGAAGGGCGCTCCCACTCCGAAGGGCCCACTGCCCGCGCCCCTCCCTCCACTTCCGGCACCCCCTCACCGGCTCTGACGGCCGCCAGCACCGCCCTGCGCAGCCCCGGCCGGCCGCCCCCGGCGCCGAAGACCACCACCAGCGAGAAGCGCTCCTGGGGCGGCGCCGGCGTGGCGGGGGCAGCAGCCGCGAGGGGGGCCACGGAGAGGCTGCCCCGGACGCCGCCGCCTCCGGCCACCACAGCCGCCGCCATCTTGGTTGGCGCCTCCGAGGCGTCCGTTAGCCCCGCCCACCCGGCGGGCCCAGCTAGCACTCGCCCAGGTCCCGCCCCCTGCGCTGCCGCCTGCCAATGAGCGAGCGAGAGCGGCGGCTGGGCGTGGCCACGGGGAGGGCGCCGTTGGGAGCGCCGGGGTGGGACGCGGAAGGGGAAAGGGCGCCTCTGAGCATGGGCAGAGGGCGTCGCTGATGCCGGCCAACCCCAAAGGAATGGGAGGAAGCGCACAGAAGCCTTGACGTGCTGAGGGTTTACTGCGGAGTTTGAAAGAAGGCGCGCCTCTGCGGTGCTTTTTTCGGCCTGGAGCAACAATACCCTCCCTAGGAGTGATCCGTTGCCGAGAGTGCCTTCTGTGCACGTGCAGAGTTCCCCCGCGGGAACCCTGTCTGAGGCTGAGCGAATAAACCTCCCTCGGGGAGAGACCCTCCTCTCGATCGCCGCCCTGCGCAAAGCCTCCTCCTCCCTCTGAGCACGCACAGAGCGCGCACCCGCCCGCCCGCCCCCGAGAGCAACGACGGGATTTTCGAAGGAAAGTGCCCTTTGGACACGCCGCTCGCAGAAAGGCTGTTCCTGGCCACGTGCAGAGTGTCCTTCCCGAGCAAACTGAAGGAGAGCTTTTTCCTCCCGGACTTGTGGAAAGGACGGTGTGCAGAGCGCTTTTCGGGGGCGAAAGGAATCCCGCCCACCAGGAAGCAAAACATAAAGCCAACGCCTGCAAGGGGGGAAGGCTGGGCCCTCCTGCCTCCTCTTGGGTGGAAGGGAGGCGGCGGCACCACCTTGCCCCCCCCATCTGCCTGCAGGGGGGCTGCAGCCTTGATTTGCAGCCCTCCCTCCCAGGTGCTTGTGACTTCCATCCCACCCCCAGGGCTGTAAAGTCTCACTGAGGACTTACCACTGGCCAGCTGGGAAGAACCAGGATGGCTCTGGCCCCTGCAGGTGGGCCTGTGCAACGGGGGAGCCTTCTGGGAAGGCCGCATGCAGATGGTCGACTGGGGCTGAGGGGGGGCAGCCTTCCGAGTCCTCCCAGCTGCAGACAGGGAAGGTGGCCTTTCTCCAAGGGTTGGGTGGGAGAGGCGACTCTGCCAAGTCACTTCTGGGCTGAGGCTGCCCCCTCTCGTGAATGGACCCTTTTGCTCCTGAAAGCACTTGAACAAGTGCTGTGCCATGCAGCCTTATATGCAATGCTTTTAAATATTTAAAATATTGTAGGCATCTATCATTTAACAACTGCCAGGGTTGGGAAAAGCACTTGAAGAGGCTGGCAGGGGAAATGGGCTTTCCAGACACTGCTGCCCCTGTTGCCTGGGTCCCTAGAGCATGCCTGCTTCTGACCTGGCCCACTTGCAGGGCTGATGGGAGGGGCCCAGGCACCCAATCGGCCATGCTGCTGCTTTTTCACCCACCCCCTCCAGATCCCGCAGGGACCCCCGTCTGCTGAAGAATGGACTCTGCCTGTGGGACCTTGGTGTCCTCTCTGCCAGACGGCTTTGTGGCTGTCAAGGCAGCCTTTGATGGATGCTACACTCAGGCTCAGGTAAGAGAGGGGCTCATGGCACAGGGTGGGAGAGGGCCCTTCTCCCCACCTACCTGCACCCTGCCCTGCCCAGCAGTGGATGCAGCCGGAGAGCTGCTGGGGATGGACAGAAATCTTGGCAGGGCTGTTGTGCCTGAGTCTCCAGGCTTGCTATGGTGGCCCTTCTGGATTGTCTTGAGGAGCCCCGATAGCCCCTGCCTTCCCTGCAGCCTTTCTTAGCCAGGATTCCCAGGCATTCCGTCCATACAGCCCAGGGTCCGGGCTGTTGGAGGGGAGACTGAAGTGGCACCTTATGCACTGAATGCAGGGAAGGTGGATGGAGCTATGGGCTGCATTAATTGCAAGAGGGACCCTGGAGTCCTCCTGGACCATCACATAAATAGGAGCCAGCCATGTGCTGCAGCCGCCAAAAAAGCCAACACAATCCTAGGCTGCCTTAACAAGTGGACAGAATCGGATCACCTGAAAGGTAATGCCACTTTATGAGGCCTTGCGAAGGCCACACCTGGAATACTCCATCCAGTTTTGGTCCCCACACCACGAAAAAGACCTTGAGACTCTAGAAAGAGGCCAGAGAAAAGCAACCAGGATGATGAGGGGACTGGAGGCTCAAACATACGATGGACGGTTGCAGGAGCTGGGCCCGGCTGGTCTAGGGAAGAGAAGGACCAGGGGAGACAGGAGAGCATCTTCCAATATTGGAGTGGCTGCCAAAGAGAGGAGGAGGAGGGGGTCAAGCTCTTTTCTAAAGCACCTGAAGGCCAGACAAGGAACAATGGATGGGAACTAAGAAAGGAATAGAATAAAATAGAATTTATTGCCAAGTGTGGTTGGACACACAAGGAATTTGTCTTGGTGCAAATGCTCTCAGTAAAAGAAAAGATACATTTGTCAAGAGTCGAGAATCATAAGGAACAACACTTAATAATAGTCACCGGGTACAATAAGCGATCAAATCATACTAGGAAACAGTATAGATGTGGGAGAAGATGGATGATGAGTAATGAGAAGATTAACAGTAATAGTAGCGCAGCCTTTGTAAATAGTTGGACAGTGTGGAGGGAATTATTTCTTTAGCAGAGTGATGGCGTTGGGGGGAAAAAACTCCCCTTGTCTAGTTCTGGTGTGCTGGGCTCTATAGCCTCATTTTGAGGGAAGGAGTTGAAACAGTTGATGTCTGGGATGTGAGGGGTGTGTAGATATTTTCACCGCCCTCTTTTTGACTCAGGGTGCAGGATGCAGGTCCTCCATGGAAAGTAGTTTAGTAGCAACTGTTTTTTCTTCTGCACTCCTAGTTATCCCCTGAAGCCTGTGTCTGTCCTGTTGGGTTGCGGAGCCAGAGCAGACGGTTACAGAGGTGCAGGTGACGGACTCCGTCCTTCCTCTGTAGAACTGGATCAGCAGCTCCTTGGGCAGTTCGAGCTTCCTGAGTTGGCACAGAAAGAACCTTCTTTGGAGAGACCCAACCTACCACGTTTCCCCAAAATAAGACCACCCTGACTTTTAGCTGTATAGCCATGGCTCCCCAAAGCCGGCACTGTGACCCCAAAGGCAGGGGGGCTGGGAGGGGCTCGCAGGCTGGACTGGAGGGACCGCTGGCTCTTCCTCCTCCACAAGGGGGAGGAAGCTATCAGATCACCAGGCAGATCGAAGGCATCAGGCCAGGTGGACAAGGAGGAGCTGAGGCGCCCAGAGGCCCGTCTAGACAGGCAGCAGGCTTTTCTTGGGGGGGGGTCTGCAGGGGCCCTGTGGCTCCCGACCTTCGGGCCCATGTCCTGCTCCAGTGCATCAGCCGCTTCTTGAAATGGCAACGTGGGGTGGGGGCCTCCCTGGGGTCTTTGTGCTCCTGGTGGTGCTGTGGAGCTTCCAGGCAGAGTCACTGCACTTCTAAAAACGGGGTGGCCTGTCGTTCCCTCCAAGCACAAACCAAAGCAGGAAGACCCTCCTCTGCCCAGCCATCCCCCTCTTGGGGAGAGAGGAGCGGAAGGGCTGCTGATGAGGCCAGCCCCCCACCCCCACCCCCATGCGTGCCAGAGGCTGCCTGCTGCAGCCAGGGAGGAGTTGGCCACCCAGCCTGGTCTCTTGAGTGGAAAGGGGCAAGAGCCCCCACCCACCCCCAATGCCAGGGGGCTTCCTGTCCAGCTACCTTTGTGCCCAAAGCTGCTGCAAGCCAGAGGGGGCGGTGAGGTCACAAAGGGGGGCTGTTGATGTGGGAGAAGCCCACCCTGGCCCTGGCAACTGGAGGAGACCCAGACCCCTGCCCATCTCCTGCCGGGCAGGTGCCAATTGGCATGGCTTCCCTCGCATTCCTGGCGCTTCTGATGGCCCCTGCTGGGATAGGGTGGGAGCCGCAGACTGCGGTGGTGCTACCCGGGGGTAGGTGTGAGACAGGCGAGAGGGAGGACCGCTTCCCATGGCTGCCCCACAGGGAAGCCCCAAATTCACCCCCGCCACAGGAAAGAAGGTGCTGGCTCAGGGGGCCTCCAGGGAGGGCCAGTGGCACAAACTGGGCAGCTCCCAAGAGGTTGTCCCTCCACTGGGGCTTCTCTGTCCTGGGGCCCATGGAGCAAGCACTGTAGGTCCTCGCTGCCCCCAGCTTCTGCGCTCTGTTCAACCAGGGACCCTTTTGGGCTTTGAGCAAGGAAGGTTGGGGGTCTGGGGGAGCCCCCGCAGGGGCACTTCTCAATGCAGCTGCCCAGGGAAGGGGGGGGCTTTGGGCTCCCACAGCCCTCCTGGGCCAACAGCCAGCCAAACTGGGTTGGGGATCCCCAGGGGCCCAATCTGAGCTTGGCCTCTTCAGGGAGAAGGCCCCAGGGCCCCCCAAAGTGAAAGCTTCCTTGAAGCTACTGCAGGATAAGCGGGGGTGCCCAGGGGGTCTGCTGTGGATGCCCCATGGCTGCCCTCTCCCACCCCAGTCCTGGATCCCCCCAGCCCCAGCCGGTGCTCAGCGGTGCAGCTGGCAGAGCGACTGCCCTGCAGCTCTCCTCGGGTCAGCCACGGCCAGTGCTCCCACTTGGGCTGCTGCTTCAACCCCCAGGACAGGGTGACCCCCTGCTACTACGGCAAGACAGGTGAGACCAGATCCCAAGACAGGTGAGACCAGACGGACTCCTGGGGGACCCTGGGACAGTCCCCCCCAGAGGGGTAGCAGCTGCAGCAGACCCATAGAGGCAGCCAGTCCCCTCCTTCCGGTGCCCCCAAGTCCCTTCTGGGGGCACTTGGGGCAAGTCACGGCCTTCTGCTCATCATTTCTGCTGGTTCTTCCATCTGGTGCCTTTGGACCCACCCAGTGGGCTGGGCTGCCCCAGATGGCTGAACAAGACAAGGCGACTCTGCCTGGGGCTTGGCAGCCCCAGTTTTCTGGGGTTACAGGGGTCCTAAGTCATTCTGTGGGCCCCTACAGGGCGGCTGGCAAACAGCGCAGAGATGAAGGGGCCGTCCCTGTGAAGGGAGAGGGAGGGCCAGGGAGCCTCTTTCCCCCTTCCCTCCACATGGGGGGTGGGGGTGCTGCTATCCTCCTGGGAGGTCATCTTCTGACCCTCCCCCACAATGCCTGGGACATGGGGAACAGTTCTGTGAACTTAGAAGCCAAGAGACCAAAAGGGATGGGGGGGAAGGGGGTATCAGGACCATGAAGGGAACTGAAGAAAGGGACCTTCCAGCTGGCTGGCTGGGCTGGACAATAGTGATGGTCAGTTGGCTCGTTGTCCTCCTGTCTCTCGGAGGAGGCTCACCTGAGGACGGAGACCTTGGAGCCAGATCTCTGTCCCTCCCAAGGCCTTTCTGGGCCAGGGGTGGGAGGAAAGGGGGCACCTGATCTTTGACCCGACAGACCCCCCACCCCCCACTCTCCCTTCCTGCACAGTGACAGCTCGCTGCGCCCCAGACGGCTCCTTCTCCCTGGCCGTCTCCAGAGATGCTGCTGTGCCGCCCCTCAGCTTGGATTCCCTGCACCTGCTGAGCCGCCGGGGTGGGGCCTGTGTCCCCCTCTCCAGGAATGAAGCCTTTGTGGTGTTCCACTTCCCACTGTCTGCCTGTGGGACCATCTTCAAGGTCAGCGGGGAGGCTGTGGCCCAGCAACTGTCCTGTGAGGGGGGACAGGGAGAGGCTGGCTGGCGGAGGCCCCCAAGTCTCTCCCGGGGCCTTGCAGCTTCGCGTGGGGGGGCGGGGGGGCTGGGCTGCAGCTTCTCTTGGAGCCTTAAAATGGTCGCAGAGAGAATTGCTGGAATTTAAAACGCTTAGACTGGCTCCTGGTTGGCCAGGCAGCCGGCCAAGAGGGTCTCTGTAGCCCCCTTGCCCCCCTCCCCCCAAGAAAGGCTCTGCTGGAAAGGGAGGCTGAAGAGGGATCCCCTCAGCCAGCTTTCTGTGCCAGGAAGCCGGAAGCCACCGGATCTACGAGAACCAGCTCTCGGCAGAGGGAGGGACCCTCCAGGCGTCTTCAGGCTCCGTCAGCCAGGCCAGTGGCTTCTTCAGGTGACCGCTGGGGGTCCCTGGGCAGCAGGAGGTTGGGGGTGGGAGGGGCAGAGCCAGGGCCCCAGGCCTGAGATGAGATGGGGAAGGTCCCCACAAGAGGGGGGACAAGCCCTTGCCTGTGCCCCCTCCAGCCCTCGGGGCCCTTGAACCCTCGGGCTCTCAGCCCCCTCCCAGGAGGGCGGGGTGGGGCTCCAGCCAGCGGGCTTGGCAGCTCTGGACCTCCTGCAGCTTCTGCTGTCTGCGTCCTCCTGGGCCCCTTCTTGCCTTGAGCAGGGGTGGGCCTTGATGACCTCAAGGGTGCCTTCTGCCTCCCTGACTTCACTGCCACCCTCAAGGGGACCCAGCTGCAGGCCCAGCCAGAGGAGCTGAGAAAAGCCCCCCCCCTTTCAGGCTGACCATCCGCTGCAGCTACTCGGCCAAGGAGCCCCTCCCGGTGAGCGTCCTGCTGGCCGTCCCTCTTCCCCCAGCCCCCATTGCCCAGCAGGGGCTCCTCACCCTGGACATGCGGATGGCTGGAGGTAGGTGCCCTTGGGGTCAGCAGGAGGACCTTCCTGCTGCTGCTGCTGCTGCTGCCACCACCCTCTGGGGCAGCCCCACCTCAGGGGCCTCCTTCTCCGCAGACGAGAGCTACTCCTCCTTCTATGGGCCTCTGGACTACCCAGTGGTGAAGCTTCTGCATGAGCCTGTTCCCCTGGAAGTCTGCCTCCTCGGGAGGAGGGACCAGGCGCTCCATCTGCTCCTCCACAAGTGCTGGGCCACCCCAAGCGCCGACCCTCTCCGGGCACCTCAGTGGCCCCTTCTGCAGGACGGGTCTGTGACTTGGGTCTGCGGGGGGGGGGCAGGCTCCGGGGGGGGATGACACATGCCTTGACCAAGACTGGTCAAGCCTCCGCAGTCTCTGGCCAGAGCTTGACCAGGGGGAATTGTGCAGACCGGCTCCCTTGATCCTGTGGGGCTCAGCACTGTTTCTTTGGTTGGGGGGGTCCCATGATCAAAGCGGTTTTCCCAGCAGGGTGCAGGTCCCAGTTTCCCTGGTCCAGAAGATCAGCCGCCCACAGAGCCAGGATGGGCTGGTTGGCCACAGCCCTCCCCTCCCCCCTGGTCCCTCCACCCGTTTTCCCTCTGCAGCTGGCGCTACTTGAAGCGAAGTGTGCTCTCGCCCGGAGGCCGGTTGCGCATGAGCCGCTGGTGATTCAGGGCTGCTGCCCCCTCTGTCCTCCAGGTGCCCCTACCAAGGAGACAGCTACCAGGCCCAGCTGGTGCCCCTCCAGTGGGATTCAGGGCTGCCCTTCCCCTCCCACCACCGGCGATTTGTGGTCAGGATCTTCTCCCTTGTGGACACAGACGCTTGGCAGATGCTCAGCGGCCCGGTAGGGTCGGGGGGGGGGGGACTGTCCAGAGCAGGGGAGGGCTGCCCATGAGGACCCTGATCCCTTTGCTTGTGGGAAGCCAGAGCACAGCAGGACGAGCTCTCTTCCTGCCCTGAGTTCGGATTCTGAGCAGCCCATCCTGGATGCTGTGTTGCTGAGCCAAGGGGAGAGGTTTTCTGTGCGTTCTCAGAGGCACTGTCTCTCTCCCAGAACCATAAGCCCCTCTGCCTGAAGGGAGGGAGGTTGGACTTTGGGGGGCCATTTCCCCCCAGCAGTTGACCTGGGGGCTGTGCGTGGGGTGAGGTCCTCCCATGCTCCCGACCTCTGCGCACTTTCCCCCAGATTTACTTCCACTGCAGCGCCTCCGCCTGCCTACCCTCCGCCCAGGAGCCCTGCGGCACCCGCTGTGAGGCCAGCCTGCAGGGCAGACGTGAGTTGGTCTGCTGCGGAGGGTCCCTCAGGTGGGGGGAGGCTATGGGGATCACACTGCGGTGCTCACACCCACCCACGCACACACACACACACCCTTCCTCTCCGCTCCAGGCCAGAGAGATGCCCTGGGAGGGGCTCGGTTGGAGGCAGGGCAGGTGCTGTTGATGGCTTCTGCTGGGCCTGTGGACTTCTTCAGCCAGCCTGTGCAGGCCTCCCGTCCCGAAGGTATTAAAGGGGGAGGCCTGGCGGGGGCGGGTCACCTTCCCCCCAGCAGCCCCTTTGGAGGGGAAAACAACGTGGCGGGAAATCCACGTGTTTGGCTGGGTCGCCTGGTCTCGTCTCCTGGGCGTCTCTGTCATGCACGCATCCCCGCACGGGGGGGGGGCGATGCCTTCCCACCTCGACCATGGGGGCTGCTGGCCCCGAGTTTTGTCTGCAGCTGCTTTTGGAGGACTGGCTGCAGCTGGCGCCCAGGAGGTGAAGCTGCCCAGAGTGAAGACACCCCCCCCATTGCACCTGCGGCCAGCCAAGACCCCCTGCCCAGCCCTCTCTTCCCCCCCCCCCGTAGGGTCCAGAGCGCTTGCCTCGGAGGGCTTCCTGCGATGGGAGGACAGGCTGTGTCTGGCGGCAGGGCTGGCTGCGGCACTGGGCCTCGGATCGCTCCTGCTGCTGCTGCTGCTGCTGCTCCGAAGGCGGAGGGGGGACAGGCAGCCACAGCCAGGACCCTCCCGTGCCTGAGAGGGAAAATAAACTGGCTCCTATCAACCCCACGGCCTGCTGGCTGGAGTTGTGGTGTGGCCAGTCTCGAGGCTCTCAGTCTGGAGGAGGGGCTGGGGACAGCAGGGGCCGTGCCCCCCGCTTGGGTGCACCTGCAACAGAGCCTTTGTGTGGAAAGCCTGGTGGTTCCTCCCCAGGAAAGCTTCACTCCTTCCCCTGCCCCAGAAGGTGCCCCTGAAGGGGGGTCTGCCATTGCTGGCCCTCTGCCCAGGCAAGGCCTGCCTCCTCACAAAAGCAAAGCTGGGTGGGGCAGAAAGCGGCTCCCTCTGCCTGCAAAGGTGGCGATGCAGGCATGGTGGGTGGGGGGGTGGGGAGAGCCAGAGGTGGGAAGAGCAAGCACAGTTGCATGTGTGAGCTCGTGGTTTCAGAACAGAGAGCTCCCTGGCACACCAGGCAAGGGCAGAGGAGCTGCTCAGGACAGCCTGATACCTGAACCAGCCCTCCATCACCCTCTGGGCCTGTGGAGCTTCTCTTTGGCTGCCTCCTGCATTTCACTCCCTGTGGCCTCCTTTTCTCTCCCAACTCCTGCAAATGGCTCCTGTGGGGCTGCAGGAGGCGTAGAGCAGGAGTCGTCAACCTTTTGGACCTCAGGGACCACCAATCTCATAATTTTAAATCCTGCAGACCAGAAACCCTGGGAAAACCTCCAAAAAAGTATGCAAGAAAATTCCCCACCCCATTTTCCTACGGACCAATTGTTCTTTATTTGGGATTGCAGGATACCATCTCCAGCTCCGTTCTCGGGGAGAGAAAGAGAGAGAGACTTTTGGCTTCATGCAAGGAAAGCAGCAGAAGTCTTTCTTTCTCTCCCCCAACTCTTCCAGAAATGAGTCTTTGCCAGCTCAGCCTCTTGGAGCAGGAGGCCTTGCAGGGTCCCAAAGACTCATTTCTGGCAGAGTTTGGGGGAAAGACTTTGGCTGCTTTCCTTGTGTGCAGGCAAAAGCAGAAGAAGAAAGAAGCGGAAAGGAGCAGCCCGGCGGCAGCCTGGATTAATTGCGTTGGGGGTGACATTTCTCTCCGGACCACCAAAATTTGCTTGCAGACCACTAGTGGTCCCTGGCCCACTGGTTGGCGACCACTTGCATAGAGGGCCTGTACAAAGGCGGGGGGGGGGGGGCTTCTTTGGGGCGGCAGCCTGAGATGCTGTACCTCTTCCCCAGAGCAGAGGTAACCCAGTGGACTGTGCTCACACCACATATACACAAACAACACAGAGACAGCCATGTTTCAAGTGTGCAGTGACCTTCCTGCCTGGCCGCCTGTGCAGGCAGCTGAGAGCAACGGCTGTTCTTGGTCAGTGCAGCCTTGAGAAACCTGCGGGGCTGCATCAGGGGCCCTCAGCTGCAGAGTTGGGGCCGGCAGAGACACTCCCTGGGCGGTGAAGCCTGTTGCTTGGTGGGAGGTGGGCCGGGGTAACCAGGGAGGGGGGGGGTCTTTTGGGGAACAGCCATCGCTGGTGGGGCCACCCTGGGGCTTTGCAGGGCTCTGAGGTGGAAGGGGCTGGGACACCCCCCCCCCCTCCGGATGGGAGCGGAGGGCAGGGCAGCTGAAGGGCTGGAAGGAGAATCTTGCAGGCAAAAGGAATTCTTGGAGGGGCTGCTTATCTTTCAAACAGCAGGGAGGGAAGGGACCGGTTCTCCAGGAAGTGGAGTGTTATTCCAAACCTGTCCCAGGACCCAGACGAGCAGGGAAATCTTTGATTGAAGGACGCCAGGAGGAATGGGATGCCGGCTTCCTTGGGCTGCTGCGGGCTCTTTCACGGGCACTAACGAGCCGGCCATTCACGGGTTGAAGTGGCTGTGGGAATCCAACTGAAGCAACGAACGAGGGAAGAAAGCGAAAGCCGTCCTGGGCCTCCCCCGCCCGAAGAGAGCCGGCTTTGCGGCGGCCCTCAGCCTCGGGGAGCGGGAGGGGCAGGGCCGCCCCCCGCCGGGCGGACCCTCCCCCGCGCCAGGCAAGCCGACTCGCTCGTGAAAGGCGGCCGACCGCCCCGCCCCCCCCCCCCCCCCGCGCCGCGGGCGGGGGGGGGGGGGGGGGGGGGCGGCGCTGTCCGTGGTGCTGAAGGCCCCTCCCGCCGCCCTCCAGGCCCGCCCGAGAGGGGCAGCGCTCCCTCCTCCCCCTGCGGCCCGACTCGGCTCCCGCCCGCCTGGAAGAGGAAGGGGGGGCCGGGGAGGGGGCAGCCTCAGGCCTCAGCGAGAGGGAGAGGGGGAGAGGCGAGAAGGAGCCGCTCCGCTTCGGCCAGGCTGGCCAAGGCAAGCGAGCGAGTCGCGGCGGGAAGGAGGCGCCCTTGTGACTGTCCCGTGGACGTCTGGGAAACGAACTTGGCCTCCTTCCGTCCCTCACGCCTCGGGAAATGAAGCACCCGGCGCCCAGAATGATGAAGGAGCGGGCAGAAGAGCTACAGCTGGTTTTTTACAGACCCCTCAAATGCCGGACGTGAACTGGGTCAACTCCTTCCCTCAGAACGACGGGAGAGAGCCCTGCACACCGGACACAAAGGGAGGTTTTCCCCCAAAACCATCCCTCTGCTGAACAAATCATTCCCTCAACACTGTTCAACCATTGACGAAATCTGCACTCCTATTACTGTCAATCTTCCCATCACTCCTTATCACCCCTCCCCTCCCACTTGGGACTGTATGACTGTAACTGTCGCTTGTATCCTTACAATTTATATTGACTGTTTCCTGATATGATTTGATTACCTATTGTACCCTATGGCTATTATTAAGTGTTGTTCCTTATGATTCTTGGCTCTTGATGAACGTATCTTTTCTTTTACATACACTGGGAGCATTTGCATCAAGACAAATTCCTTGTGTGTCCAACCACACTTGGCCAATAAAGAATTCTATTATATTGGCACTGCTGCCCAGAGTCAGGGAGTGGGGTTATAGCAATTGGAAAACTGGAACAGAGCTGGGCATTGCACAGCCGCCGAGAACCTCCTCAAACTCCCAAGTTGGCAGGCTATGCTCCCCTCGCTGGGAAGGCTTTGCTGCTGGGCTGGGGGGGGGGGGTCATGGCAGCCGTCCCTTTGGCTCCCCCTTCTCCCCTTGTGGCAGCCACCTGGGCGGGAGCAAAAGAATTGCCTGCCTGCCTGCCTGCCTGCCTGCCTGCCTGCCTGGAGGGGATGCCCAGAGGCTGCAGGTTGGAGTCAGTCACTGTGACCAAAGTAGGGCATTGAAAGAGGGGCTCCAGCAACAAGGAACGAAGCCCACTCTCAGGCCCTGCAAAAGATTGCCACAGATTGCCCACTTGACTTAGCTTCACTTCCTCCTGAGGAATTCTCTTCAAATGAGGAACAACAGTTTTAGGTTTTTTAGATTAGATTTACAATTTAGATTTAGTTTATAATGTGTTCGTGATAGCTTTATTGCCCAGAGTCACCTGCTTGTGAGAAGAGCAGCTATAAATTAGATAAATGCCCCCAATTGTCTCCAGTGGGGCTGGGGGGCTTTGGGGCATGGTGCCTATCTCTCCCGGGGCAATGCTGCAAGCAACAGCCAAGACGACCTTCTGGACTGGCCCCGTGGCACCCTCGTTCTCCACTGGGAGGGCTCTCATGCCAGCAGAGACTGGGGGGTTTCAGGCCATGGGAAAGGCTACTTGTGAATCAGAGCTGGAAACAAAAGGGGCCCCTTCCTTCCTGGGATGTTCCTGTCTGAATGGAGGGCCACACAGAGGAAGGGCCCCACTCCTGGCCTGCAGGAGCTCTGAGGGGCCCCAGGGCCAGTTCAGAAGAAGGGGGTATGCCGGGTGCCCCCACCTCCTTCCACGCCCTGGACTCCTCTTCAGCCATGGAGGTGAAGAGCCAGGAAACCTGGATGGCCCAGCTGGCTGGATGCTATGGCTACTCTCCTCATTTTAGTAGAGTTCAAAGTCTTCACACAGGACCAGAGATAAAGATAAACTGGTTCTTCTACACTAAAAAAAATGACACCTGTGCATTTTAAGACATTTCAGCAAAAAACTCCTTGATGAACCCCAGAAGATGCTCTGTCTTTGGGGATCTGGAGAGGGATAGTTTGAGCCAGGAAGACCCCCCACACACACATTCCTCCACAGCCAGCCCTTTCAGGAGCTGCTACTAGGGGTGGCCCAAAGAGCAAGGGAGAGAAAGAGGAGGAACTGTAGCTTTTTCTTTGATCATATCACACTACTAACTAGAGCATACAAAACACTTGCTAGACCAATACTCAAATACAGTTCATCAGTCTGGAACCCACATTACGTATCTGATATTAGCACAGTTGAGAAAGTCCAGAAATATTTCACAAGAAGAGTTTTTCACTCCTCTACTCCTTGCAGAAAACCTGATGCCACCAGACTTGAAATTCTAGACCTAGAAAACCTTGAATTACACCGTTTTCAGTCTGATCTAAGTATAGTATATAAAATTATACATTGCAATATCCTACCTGTCAATGAATACTTCAGCTTCAGCCATAATAATACCAGAGCACACAATAGATACAAACTCAAAGTTAATTGCACCAAACTTGATTGCAGGAAATGCAACTTCAGCAACAGAGGGGTCAATGTCTGGAATATTCTACCTGACTCTGGTTTCTTCCACAAACCCCAAAAACTTTAACCTTAGACTGTCTACTGTTGACCTCACCCCTTTCCTAAGAGGTCTGTCGGGGGCGTGCATAAACTCACCAAAGTGTCTCTGTCCTATTGTTTCTTTTTATTTGTATCCATTTCATGTATGTATAATAACAATGTTTATACTTATACCTATTATAAGCAATTGACAAATCAAAGAAATAAAATAAACTGCCCCTGGTGGCTCACCATGCCAGCCCTCAGCCAGAGATTCAGTGGAGGGGCTATTTTCTCCCTCCCCCCCCCCCCATCTTGCTCCCCAGAGGAAGGGGCTGCAGGCAGAGTCAGGAGAGCCAGTGGGTTTGTTCAGCTCGGGAGGACCCCTCCCCCCCCCAAACGCTTCAGACAGTGGGGGAGAGATCCTGCTGTTGCTCCTTTTCAGTTTCTCCAAGGGCAGCTGGACAGCTGGAACTGGGCAGGCCCCCCCTGGGGGGAGACCAGAGGGGTCACAACATAGGGAGGGGTGGGGGAGAGATCTGGCAGGGGGGGGAACAAACCCAGTTTTCCTAGGAGTAAGGCAAATATCCAGGAGGGTTGTGTCATTTTGTTTCCCAACAGAATGCTAGACTCCCAGTTGTGCTCTATGGTGGTCGAGCTGTGTGGGTCTCAGCTTCAAGTGCCAGGGGGGATTGGGGGGCATCAGCTGGGCTTGTGGGAAGCACAAGAGCATCATGTAACACAGAGTTTCCTTTGGCATTTCATAGAAGTCTTCCTGGGAAATCCCCCCCCCCCCACTCTGGTGCAGGCTGGTTGTGGGCTGCAGGTGGCAGCATCCAGCTGCTCTTTGCCTGGTTCTCCAGCTGTGAGCATAAACAACCTTTCAGAATCTGGCTGGCCTGCTTCCTCCCTTGCTCTGGTGGAATTGGGGCAGCTGCCTCCAACACACACACACACACAAGGGCCCCAGGTCAACAGTGCAGCAGTCTCAGAAAAGAGGTGCCAAGGAGCGACCAGAAGACAAAGGCAACAGTCTCTCTCCACCCCATCTCAGCTGATAGGAAGGGGGAGCAGAACAAGGGGCTCCCCAAGACTGAGTGCAAGGCCTCAGTGGGCACTGCCACCTGGTTGATCCTGTCTGTGCAAAAGCAAAGGGGGGACACTGACTCACTGACCACCCAGGACAGCGATGGGGGCAAGTCACCCCCCTTGGGTTCCTCTCCCTCCCCCTCCCTCTCTCTCCCTCACTCTGGGGCCAGAATGAAAGGGGGCCAAAGCCTGTGCCAACCGGGGCAGAGGTTTTGGCAGCAGGGAGGAGCTGTTCTTGCCCACTACCCAGATGCTGGGAAAGTCATAAGAGGCACAACAAGGGCAGGTACCATCCAGGGCTGTTTCTGGTGACCTTGTGCCCTTTTCTCAACCCTCCCCCTGAAAAGCACACCCGGGGGGGGGGGGTTCCGGGCCTGGCCCTCAAATTCCAGGTGGGGCTGAAGGAGGTGCGGGTGTTTTTCCAATTCCCCGGGCACTTCCTCGGTAAGGGGCGGGGGTCTCCTGGCACTCTGGTTGCAGCAGCGGCCTCTCCGCGCCTAGTTTCCGAGCACAAGCTGCGGGCGACCCTCCGGCTGCCAACGCTCGCGTGGGTCTCACGGGCTTCTCTCCGGGGTCTCCCCCTCCGGAGCGCCGGAGCCCCCCGGGAAAAGGGCGGGCCGCCGATGCGCCGCGCTCCAGGCGCGGGGACTCAGTGGGTGTCCTCGCACACGACGCGTGAGCCGGAGTCTCCCAGCGTGGCTCAGCCGGGACGTCGAGGCCCGCCGGCGATGCGCCTCGGGAGTCTCCCTTCCTGTCGGGCGGCGTGAGTCACGAGAGCCGAGAAAGCGGTGATGCAACGCGCGCCGTGTGACCGGCCGCCCTGCAACGGGGTCGCCCGGCCACCTCACCCACGGGGGCTGGTTCGGCGAGCCAGGGGGAGGGGCGGGGCGGGGCCGGGGCAAAAGGCCGAGGAAACTTGCCTTGGCCCCGCTTGCCCGAGTCTGCACGGGCATCTCCCGCAACCGCCCCCCGCAGGCTTTCCCTCCTGCCCAGAACGGGAGCCCCGGGCCTTCCTCGAGGAGGGTCACGCCGATCCTCCCCCCGCGTGTCAAATCCCCCTGGCTGACTCGCCGCCTGGAGACTCGGTCGCCCGGGCGGGGAAGGAGGCTGAGCTGCGCTCCTGCCTCGCCCTCGCTTCCCAGGAACTCCGCGGGGCCGACAGAAACAGCCCCCCCCCCCCCGCCCGCGCTCCCCGGACAGGAAATGCCGAAGACTCCGCCGCTTCTCTTCCCCGAAGGCAAACGCTCGCCTTTCCCCGTGGGACTCCTTTGCCGACCAATGGCAAAGGGCCTGGTTTGCCGGCGGGCCAATCGCCGGCGGGAACGGACGGAATGAGCCCGCCCCTCGGGTCGGGAATATAAGGGCGCTGTCAAGCGCGGGGCGCCGCAGAGTTTCGGTCGCCGCCGCCGCCTCGGGCCGCGCTTGGTTTCCTTCCCCGCCTGTGGATGATTTGCCCGGTTCCGCTTCGCTCCGTCGGCCTGTTTTGCGGGAAGGCCGGGGCCGGACCGCGCGTGGGTCGGAGCCCGCCCTCGCCATGACGCTGGAGGAGCTGCTGCCTGCTGACAACGCGGCCGAAAGGTGAGTCCGGCCACGGGCGCCGGGGACGAGGAGGGGCGGCGAGGATTCCCGCGCCGGCCCTGATCCCCGCCTGGGCTTGCTTTCCAGGATGAGGTCAGTCGGCGAGGCGCTGGAGCGGCTCTTGGTGGCGGCGCAGCGGCAGGGCTGCCTGACGGTGGGCGTGTACGAGGCCGCCAAGCTCATGAACGCGTGAGTGCCCCTCCGCCCCCCGAGAGCGCAGGGAGGGAGGGGGTGGCCGAGCCCCGGGGCAGCGGGCACAGCTGCCCGCCGCCGGGAGAGTGGGCTGTCCGGGCCGCTGACCCCGCCCGCCCTTCCCCGCAGCGACCCGGACAGCGTGGTGCTTTGCCTGCTGGCGGCGGACGAGGCGGATATCGCGCTGCAGATCCACTTCACGCTCATCCAGGCCTTCTGCTGCGCCAACGACATCCACATCCTACGCGCCTCCGGCCTGGAGCGCCTGGCGGCCGTGCTGGGCGAGAGCCCCCCCGACGGCGGCGGCGGCGCGGAACCGCGGGACCTGCACTGCCTGCTGGTGACGGTGAGCCGGGCGGCGGAGGGAGGAGGAGGAGGAGGCGGCGGCGCGGGTCTCGCGGGGGTGGGGGTGACTTTCCGGGGCTGCTCTCCCTGGCCTGGAACTGAGGGGCGGCTTTGCCTTCCTCCCCCAGACCCCGCACACGGACTCGTGGGGCAGCCAGGGCTTGGCGGAGGTAGCCACGTTCTGCCAGGAGAGCCGCGGCAACGACCAGTGGGTGCCCTACGTGGCTCTGCAGGCGCGCTGAGGCCCCGGCCGGTCTCTGGTTTGGAGCGTCGCGTGTGCAACGGTTGAGTCCGAAGGAAAGAATGTTGCTTCTGTCCCAATTGCTACCCCAGCGCCTGATTGTCGCAGGCGAGCGGTGGGTGAGTCACGCGAGAGAGAGAGAGAGAGAGCGCGGAGCGGACCCAGCAGAAGGTCTGACTTGGTCCGGAGGAGGAGGGCTGCGCGGCTGCTGCTCCATCAGCTGACTTGCTCTGGCGGAGGCGGCCGGATGGCGGCTGTGGGGACGTGTGGGCGCCAGGCTGCCTGTGGGCGGAGGCGCTCTTCGTGACTGCCGTGCCAAGGGGGCTGCCTGCCCAGGAGAGACGCCGCGATCAGCTGGAAGGCCAAGCCGCCGGGAAGGAGATTCGGCTTTGGGGAGGGAGCCTGCGCGCTCCTCTCCCAGGACTCTCCCCGAGTTGGAACAGCGAAGCAGCCCAAAACCCTCCCAATTGCAAGCTCTGGCGAAGAGGAGGGCCGTCAGCTGCAAAGGATTTTTCTACTTAAATAAAAACCCTCAGTATCAGGAAGTTTTTTTTTATCTTGGAAGATTTGCACTTTTGTTTTCGACTTTTCTCTGAAGATAAAAGGAGATGCAGGAGTCAAATGCAAATTTATTCTGGATTAAAAGGATAATAAACACATGTTAACAGTTATGTTCTGAAAGTAACACATGTGCAAATCTTTCCCAGCCTGGTCTTGCCTTCAAGAGCCTCTCTGTTCCCTGCAGGGGCAAGGTGTACCTTTTGTACAGGGCCAGGGCCAGGGCCAGCTGTTGTGCCAATTCTTGCAGCTGGAGTTGCCTTTGTTGAATTTCCAATGGGGGGGTTTCCCCGTTCTACTTGGGTGCACCTAATTCTGCTCCCCTTGGAGCATCTTGGCACAAAGGAGGCACCAAACACCTTGGGGGGGGGGGGGGTATCGAGAGCCTCATTCATCAGTGTGTGTGAACACATGTTGCACAGTTGGAGCAGGTTCCAGATTGCAACAGATACCTGGCCCTTTCACCTGGTGTTTAAAAAAAACTTCCAAAATGTTCCGAGACTTGTTCCTTCACTTGGGTCCAAGGCAGAGGAGCCAATGGCAAGACCAGCCAGGCGCAGCAGTGCCAGGCGGCTGCCCTTGCCACAGAGCAAAGTTGGCATGGTCCCCACCAGCCTTTCCCTGCCAAGCCCCAAAGACCTGAGGACGGCCTCCCCTGGGGGACACTGCTGCCATGGCCTTCTGTGAGGTTTTGGGGGGAAGCTTTCTTCCCACGCCTCCCCCTCCCCTCCAGCCTGCCCTGCCCTGTGCTAATTGGCAGCTCCCATTTCCTGGAATAGCCAGGGGGGCCTCTGAGCACACAGTTTCCCTGCTGGGATTCTTGGGCTTGCTCAGGAATGTGATCCCGCCACAAAGCTCTTTCTTAACTGCAGATTCCCAGAAAACCGGCTGTGTGCTGGGCAGATTGCCAGATGCAGAGCCTGGCCTCTCCCGAAAGATCCCCCAGAGGCAAAAGGTTTACCCAAGGGGGGGAGAGTGTTCAGTGGGGACACGTGGCACATGGGCTCCCCCCTCCAGATTTTCAGGGGGCAAAAGGCTCAGGGACCCAGAAATGGTGGGCCAGGCACCCTCTTGAGTTCCAGGCTGCCCCTTCTCCAGCTGAGCTCTCCATAGGTGGGACTTCCACCAAGCAGCAGCCTTTAGTGCATGAGAGGGAGATTCTTCAATACTTTGGCCCCCTGCCCTCCTTTGTGGCCAACTCCCCCCCCCCAGCAGTGGTCTGGGGGAGGGCCTGTTTGCAAGTAGAGGATGCCTCAGTGAAAAGCCTCATCAGATGTGGGGCACAGCAGGGGAGAGGGGAAGGCTGGGGGTCCCTTTTGAGGGGGAGGGGCTTCCAAGCGAACTCCATGCCCTGGTTTGGCCACCCTTGGAATACAGCATCCAGTATAAAAAATATGCGCAGGCTCTGGAAAGAGTGCAGAGAAGGGCAACTGAGAGGATTACAGGGCTGGAGGCCCTGGGTTGCTGGGACTGGGACTGGCTGAATGAAGAGAAGGACCAGGGGAGACGGGATGGCAGCATTTGAGGAGCTGCCACAAAAAAGGGAGGCTCACCTTCTAAGTCCCAAAAGGCAGGACAAGCAGCAATGGATGGAAACTAATCAAGGAGAGAAGCAACCTGGAACTCAGGAGGAATTTCCTGACCACGAGAACCATGAACCCTTGGGACAGAAATTGCCGCCAGAAGTGGTGGCTGCTCCATCCCTGGAGGCTTTCAAGAAGAGACTGGACAGCCACCTCTTTGAAATGGCCTAGTGTCTCCTGCCTGAGGAGGGGGCTGGACTAGAAGACCTCCAACTCTATTATTCTGGTATTCCAACACCCATCACCCCAGAGAGTGAGGTTCAGTGGCCCTTCCCCTCCCACACCCAGCTCTGCCTCTGAGGACTTCCAGCCCTTCCCTGGAAAGGCTCCGCCTCCTCACGCCCACCCTAGCTGGCCTGATCGCTGGTTGCTGGCCTGTTCCCTGAGCAGAGACCCTCCTCAGGCCATCTGCAACCCTCACACTCCTCCAGGTGTGGGGAATAGTCCCCTCTCCCTCAGAGAGTTGAGGGGAGAGGAGGCTAGGAGGAGCCAAGTGCAAAAGGCAAAATGGAGCCGAGGAAGCCACAGTGGTCTGGCAGAGGCTGCAGCCTACCCAAAGCCCCTTCAACTGGAGGGTAAAATGGTACCTCCACAACCAGGTCCAGTCTATCCTGATTTGCACTTGCTGGAAGCCAAGCCCCAGGAGATCACCATTCTGCTCCAGAATCCAGTCAGGGGATTCTCCCCCAGATGCTGCTTTGCTTGGCCAATGGTTTCACTTTTCTCTGTTGTTGGGGGAGGAGAGGGGTCTTTTAAAAAAGGCTTTTCACCTAAACGGAGCAACTTGGAGCAGTGGGATCTTTTTTAAAAAAATCCTTTTTCTTTAATCCTGTCTCAGCCAGAGGATTTGATACAGGGAGCAGCTCCTCTTTTGCAAAGCAGGCCATGGGCTGTTTCCCCCTCCCCCCCCCACACACACACACTCCACTCCATGCTCTCGAGGGCCCTGCCAAGTGTTCCCCTCCCAGCCCCCCCTCCTCCAGGATTGCAGCTTTGGGACCTGGCTGTGTCCCTTGAATTTCCTGCTCCCTTCCTGCCCCTCGCTCCTCCCCGGCCCCATGGCCTCAAATGAACGGCTGCACACAGCTCTCTGCCCCGGGCATGAGCCTCTGCACCTCCCTTTGCTAGGGGAGTGACCAGAGTCCTGTGGCCTGTGTGGCAATTTAAATGGTGGTGTTTCTGTTGCCCTGAGTTGTTCCTGTTGCCTTTCCTGGAACCAAGCAGAGGGCCTTCCACCACCCACCCACCCACCCATGCACACACACACACACCCTGGTGGGCTTTGCAGCACTTGAGGCCCCAGGCCACTGTGGCTCATGGGGCTTGGGCAGGAATTCAACTGCCTGCTCTGGAGGGCCCAGGATGGCCTTGGGGGCTGCGGGGGGTCCTTCTGAGCGGGAGAGTCGCACAGCCCCCCCTCCCCCGTTGCCCAACCTGATGCATTCTGGCGGCTGCTGCTAATGCTGCTCCTCTCTCCGGAAAAGACCCCAGCCCCACCCCCACCCCACTTTTGCAAGGAGTGGCTGCCTGGGAACGGTTGATGGCCAAACCAGCCTGCCGGTTTGGGCGAGGTTTTTCAGAGGCAGTTCGCCATTGCCTCCTACCCCGGGCGGAGAGAGAGGAAGTGGCCCAAGGTGACCCGGCTGCCTTCCTGCCTCAGGCAGCACCAGAATGCACCGTCTCCGGTTTCTAGCCGGGAGGCTTCACCTGGACAGCTCTCAGCCGCCGCCTTAGCGCCGATTCATTCACAGGTCACCGCCTTTGTCGCGCGCAAACAGTTGCCCGCTCGTCTGAATTCTTTGCTAAACAACAAGCGGAGCCGCAAGAGCGGCCGGCAGAAGCGGCCCACGAGCAGCGCTTCGCTCGAACGAGGCGAGGAAAGGGTCCGGCCGAGGGAAGGCGAGGGGCGCTGGCCTCGTCTGGCCCCGCCGCGCTGAAAGGCAACGCGCCTCCCGCCCTGCCCCGCCCTGGGCTCGGCCGCCAGAAATCTTGGCCTGCCCTCTGCCTTTGGGCTGGTTCACCTGAGCAAACTATCGGAAGGGCTAAGTCGCCCCGGGGCTCCGCCAGCTCCTTGGGGATTCTCCTCCTCTGCCTGTCTCGGAAGCTCCCGCTCGGTGGGGGGAGCCCCGACTCTGCACCCGGATGTAAACAGGAGGGCAATCTGGACCTGGGAACCCGGGCCGAGGGCGAGCTGGCCCGCCCAGCGCTCCAGGAATGGAGGAAGCCTCCTCGCCGGCCGGCATTTCCTTTGCCAGCCTGGCTTCCCCACTTGGTTTTCCCAAGGGAGGCTGGCTGTCCTGCACAGGCCCTTCTTCCCAGCCGGCCATTTGGCTTCACCCCTGGTGGTTCCCTGCAGGTCTTGCAGGGGAAAGAGGAGGGTCTCCCTCCTTCCTTCCCTCTCTGCTGAAGGTGGCTCAAAGGGACGTGGCCCGGCAACCCCCAGAAAGGGACTGCCATTCTCATCCGGTCTTCCACCAGGCAGGCCTCTGGCCAACCAGATGCAGGAGATTCTCCTGCCTGAGACCCCCCCACCTCCCCTTGGCTATGCCACCTCCAACATAGGGGCCCCAGAGACCCGGCCAGGCTGGAGGGGGGCAGAGAAGGAGGGGTGCCTGTGAAGGAGGAAGGATGCCGACATGGCCTTGGACAGCCCTCAGCCCATTCAGGAGCCTCAAGAGCGCTTGCCAGGGAGGAGAAACAAGAACATCCAAAGTTTGGAGTTTGTTTTATTTGAAGGGCACCAAAGAGGCACGTTGTGTGCGTGCGTGTGCAAGAGAGACCCAAAGTGCCAGAAGCTGGGAGGGTGGCTGGATAAGATCCTTCCTGTGATGCTGAGGCAGGAGTGACTTACCCAGGAAGGATGGGGCCTGTTCAGACTTGCTTGCTGGGCACAATTTGCCAAATTATTTTACATTTTCACATGCCTTTTTTTCATTAACTGAATGAAAGAAACCGTGCCCGGGCAGCACCATTGTGTTTGTTGTGTGGAAAAGGAGAAAAATAACCAACTGAGATAATGCTATGGAATGCCAAGGACAGCAACAGGCTATAAATAACATCTGTTTTGCAACTCATTTCTTTGGGTGTGACCTTTTTCCTGCTTGCTTGTGACTTGCTCATTAGGGTAAGAGAGCTGGATGCAAATATGTTTACTCCTTTCAACACTGAGTCTCCTAGTTGGGCACAGCTCACCTTCCCTTTTCTTCTGGCCCTCATTCATAAGCAACCAGATCCTCGTTATTGCCTGCAAGCAACTCACAGCCCCCACCCCCACCCCCGGTGTGGCCAAAGGGGACGCAGCACTTCTCGGGCTCTGCCAGGCTCCAGAAACAGAGAGGCGGCCACAGGTGGCACCGAAGCTGGTGTGGGGGGGGTAGAAGCTGCCCAAACACTCCTTCCTCGGAGGGCAGGGCAGCCAGCTGGAAACCCGGGCTTGGGGCCAAGGCTGGTCCCTCCGTGTCAGGCGGCCAGCGCCAGCTCCTCTGGCAGAGCTGGTGCTCTGGGGCAAAAGCAACCTACTGGACTTCTGGCTGGGTGGGGCAGATGAGGGCTCCAGCAAAACAAGCCAGAGAGGCCCTGAAGGTGGGGTATTATCTGGCAGGTGCTGGCTCCACACCTGCATAACTCCAGGAACTGGATCTCCCTGCAGAGGCCCTGGGGACATCACATGGAGTCTCTGGCACACCTCAAGGGGCTGAGTGCCAGAGGGGCTGGGACTGACCCTCCCAGGCAGCCCCTTCACCAAGGTGGATACTTCTGGGCACAGGCCCCTCCCCTCCCCAGCCTCTCGGCTTCTGGGCCTGGCAGAAGGGCCCCTCTTCTCATCTGCAGAAGAGTCCGGGGAGGGGGGGGTGTTCCAGCATCTGCCCCAGAGGCCTCTGGGAAAGGATTTCTGCTGGGTGTCCCTTGCACCCCTTGCCAAACTGGGGAGAGGCTTTTGGAGCCCTCAATGGCCTGCCAGGCAGAGCTGTGTGCCAGGCAATCCATAGCAGCCTTCCATATCTGCTTTCTACTTGTGGGGAGGGGTTCAAAGGGAACAGCGAGACCCCTCGAGGCAGCCAGGGAGGATCTCAGCCTGCAGAAAGTGTACCCTCCCTTAATCTCTCTTACAGCTCCCCCCCTTTTTCTTTCCCTCCTTTCTTGCCTTTCTGAAGCTTCGTGGAGACCTTCGTTTCCCCCCCCCTCCAAGAAGTCTCTTTCTGTGCCTCTTTCTTGTGGGCTGTTTGTTCAAACCCCTTTGGCTCCTTTGGGTTTCATTCATTCACTTAAGATTTTTCATGGCCTCCCATCTGATATCAACCCCTGGGCAGTTGCTCCCAAATTGATGGTTAGAAGAGTGTCAGGAATAAACCAACCCCGTAACAACCTCTTCAATCCACCACGGGGTCCCCTCCTTCCGGGCCTGCCTCGATTCCCCTTTCATGAGCCTCCACCCCCCTTCCCTTCCCTGGTTTCTTCCCTTGGTGTCGGCAGGGGGTCCTCAACTTACAACCACCATCAAGCCCAAAATGTATGTTGCTAAGCGAGACCTTCATTAATTTTGCCCCATTTTATGACTTTTTTTGCCACGGTTGTTAAGTGAATCCCCACAGCTGTTAACACAGGATCACGGCTGTTAAGGGAATGTGGCTTCCCCATTGACCCCTTGGCTTGCCAGGGTGTCTCCAGAAGGGGCGATGGGACCCCCGGGGCACTGCAGCCATCATAAGTCTGATGCCATTGCCAAGCACCTGACCATCAGTCAGGGGACCACGGGGACTCTACAGCAGCCACAAGGAGTGCGAGGAGGGGTCCTAGGCCCCTTCTTTTGGGGCCCTTGTAACATTGAGCGGTCACTAAGCAAACTGTTGTTAACTGAGGACTGCCTGTGTTCCCCTTTCCTGGCCCCGTCAACTTATCTGAACATCCCTTTGCCTCATTCTGGGGGGTTCCGACCAGAGGGATCCTGCCCGGCTCAGTTCACTCCTGAGGTGCAAGGTCTCCCCCGCTTGTACGCCTGTCTCCCCACCCCCAGTCTGAGTGGGGCCTTTTCCCCTTAATCTGCACAATCTGGAATTGACAAAAGGACTCTGGGGCTTTAGCTTTGGAAAGAGATCAGTAAGCCCCACACTGTCCGGAGGTTGTGGCCCCAACCTCAGCCGGGCCAGCCTCGGGGGCGTGCATAAGCGCACCAACATGCCTACCCTCCCTGTCCCATTGTTTCTTTTACTTTTCTTATATGTATCCATGTATTCATCACTATGTTTTTACTTATACCTACTGTCTTGATTGACAAACCAAATAAAATAAGCAAATAAAAAAATAGAACTTAATCCACGAGGCAGCCGGGAAAGGGGAGCAAATCTTGCAGCCCTTTCCCTCACTGGTGTCCCTCATCCCAGTTTTGGAACAATTAGCAAGGGAATTTAATGTTTCCATTTACATTCTTTGGAGGGAAAGGGATTAAAAAAGAGTGAGGAATGGGGAATGCCCAGGAACGCCTTAGCCCCTGCTCCTAGCTGCTTGGAATACAAAAGGAGGACTTTGAGGTGAAATTAATTAGAATCCTGCAGTTTCAGACAGCAGTGCAAGCCAGCCCTGGGTGTTAATTAACTAATCAAGGTTGCAGAGGTGAGCTAACTTGCAATTAGTGCCTTTCAGGGAAGCACAGCCGAAAAACACAAAGACGATCAGTTTAGGAAGAGATGGGTTGCCCAAACCCTCCCTCCCTTCTGCAAGGGAGGAAATTGCATGAAGAGGAAAATGAGAAGAAAAAATAAAAATAATAAACACAAGACCAAGGGAAGCCAGGATATATAGCCATGTTCAGGCTGGAGGACGGCTCCAGGAAGACTGTCAAGAGACACTCTGGTCCAGGTTGGAGTTGGGTTGGCTAGCACTGATGAGGTCACCTACATTGGCAGCAACCTCAGAGAGCACCAAGGAGCCCCCCCCCCAGTCATAATTGTTCCCCTCCCTCTCTACAAGCCCCACCCCTTCCAGCACGGATGAGGTTTCCTGGTTGGGTAAGGAGAAGTCTGCAATAAAACAGCCCAGCGCAGAGAGCCCGAGAGCGTCCAGGGCTCTTCTGCTGCCTCTCCTGCAAGCCACCCACTCTGATGATTCCCCCCTCGCATTGCCTCACCCCACAGGGCACAGGAGAGCTGACAGGGCAGCCCCCGGGTTTCAGCAGCACACCTGGGGCCCAGCCCGTGCCCGGCTTCTGGCGCCCGCGTGTCTGCTGCTGCTTCCTGCCAGGGCGGCTGCAGCAGCTGCAACAGGAGGCAGCTTCACTCTGGCGCACGCAGCCCGCTCTGCCCACAGGTGCTGACTCAGCAGCTGCCGGTTTCGGCCAAGCTGGATTGGCAGCATTTTCACCGCCTCCCGATGACTGCTTTGTGCCCGGTTTGTGCCCAGCCCAGTCACACCGCCTGGCACACACACAAACACACACACTCTCTCCCTCTCCTGCAGCAGGAGGAAATTGTTGGCAACCCCACTGCAGAGGCATAAAGGCTGGAGAATGTTTCCTTTTGGACGCTGCCAGGGGCATCCCTTGGGTCTGCCCTGCACCTCCCCCAGCCCCCAGAGTCCTGTGCACTTGGCCAGTCTGGCTGTGGATGATGCTCTTGGAGGGAGTGCCTAGGTCGCACCTAGGCCCAGCCAGCTCAGCCTCACGCGACCATTGCCTCCCTTCAGTTCCTTTGGCCTGTTGTGCACATCCAGCCCTTGTCCCCGGCTGACCTGGCAGGTGAGGCCACCTCCTCCCTCTGCAGAGAGGCCTCCAGCTGGCTTGGGTGAGATGGAGCCCGCCATTCCCCAGCAGCCAGCCTGGCAAGTGGAGGCAGCTGTGTTGGTCCCAATGTTTTCAGGTTCATCACTAGCTGGACGGAGCCTCATGGCTGCCTTTTCAGCCCTCACTCCCCCCACCCCCAGAAAACCCTGCAGAGCTAAGGACCCATCAATGAAACTTATTTGCTCCATCAACACAACTGTTCTGCTTGCACAAAACACAACTGGTGGTTTTGCGATAGAAACACGTCTGGTTTGTTTTAAGACGAAGCTTCCTCTCTGATTCTCCCTGGCGCAGGGGGCACCCTCGCTCTAAGTGGCCCTCTTAGCCTCCTGCTAACACACAAACGCCATGCAGGCCATCTGCGATACACCCTCAGGGTGGCACAGGTGTTTTCCGGAGGCCCCACGCCTTGCAGCAGAACCCAGCAGGCAGCTTGGCCTCCTGCAGTCCAGCCAGCCCCAAAAGGAAGGAGGAAGCAGAAGGGTGGCAGTCCCTGCGAGAGACCTGCTTGGTCTCGGCTCTTGTGCGAGGCTCCCAGCCACCTGCAGCTGGCCCTGGACATCCCCTCGCGGGACCAGCTGAGCCAAGGAGCGGCTGATCCCCGGAAAGCAGTCGGAAGTGCCCCGGTTCTCCTCCTGGCCCAGGGCATTGGGCGCCTTGACCCTCCACCTCGGGTAGGGCTGCCCCTCCTTGGGGGTCACCAGGACAGCTCTTGCCCCCACCCCCTTTACCGTAAAGCAACTGCTCAGCATCTGGGCAGGGGTAGGATTCAAAGTTTTTAACAACCAGTTCTGTGGGCATGGCTTAGTTGGTGGGCTGGCTTGGTGGTCATGTGACTGGCTGGGCATGGCCAACTCAATATCACTCACAACCAGGCACGCATTTACTCACCTGGCCTCTCATGACAACAGTCGTAAATATGAAAGATGGTCATAAGTCACTTTTTTCAGTGCCATTGTAACTTTGAATGGTCCCTCCACACAAGCAAAATGCCAGCAAAGGGGGGGGGGAAACTCCAGAGACATTCCTGAGAGAGGAAGTCTAGTCCTGCCAAGAACGTAATCAGGATTAATGGAGAGGCAGTTTCCGTAAGCAACACCAGAATGTTTCCTTCCTGACAGGATTAGACCAGTAATTTCTTCTAACAACTGGTTCTCTGAACTGCTTAGGATGTTAACAACCGGTTCTAGCGAATAGGTGCAAACTGGGAGAATCCTATTCCTGCATCTGGGACGGAAAGGCAGAACTCGGGGAGGCAGTGGCCAGGGCCCACAGACATCCCCGCCCAGCCAGTCCACGGTAGTTTGGGGCAGGGACGGAGGGCGAGGTGTAGACCCGGGCCGGCAGGGGGGCTGCGAGGCTGAGCACTGCTACGCAAAAACCAGAGGTGGTCGTAAGCAATTGGCCGGCTGTTATTTCTGTCAGGGCCCCCCCGAAACACGTCACTGCTTTCAGTTGTTCCGAGTGGGCACGTCAGAAGCTCGTCCCGGGTGAATTCGTCTGTTCCTGCAAATCCGGTTTCTCTGCAGAAGAATTCTAGCAGCACTTCTGGTCTAGGTTAGCTCTTTCCTAATGTTTTTATTTAGATTCATTTTGGTCCAGCAACTTCTAGAATCCAGGGTGCTTTTAATGGCTTCCTCTCTGCTGCCCAGAAATGAGTTCATGACAGTGGAATCAATGGTGGCCTTTCTCTTGAGCCAAGCAGTGTTTTGGTCTCTCTGTTCCACAGCAGGCTGGGGAATTCTGGGAGTTGGAAGTCCACAAGCCTTAGTTGCCAACTTTGGGGAGCCCTGCTCCAGAGAGAGAGAGGGAGAATTCATTTCCTCTGGCAGCCAAGACCCAAAGGCCAGAGCACTTTTGGCCTCGCAGGACCCCAGCTGAGCCCTCCGAAAGTGGCCTGGCAGAAGCCATCCAAGTCCTCTCAAAGAGTCGACAAGGAACCTCTGAGGCCAAAGAGGCTAAAACTGCCCCCTCAGTGGTTTTACAAGCTCAGGCAGAATCCCCCAGCAGCCCCCCTTGGTTTTGGATGGACGGGGGGGTCGCCCCTCTGGACAAGCGACTCTTTCAGTGGCCAAGGCTGCAGAAGAGGCCTCCGTGTGTGCCCAAGCAGGCGCCAAGGCATTTGGGCACCTCCACGCTCCCCTTCCCTTCCTCTGCCAGGGAAGCCAGTGTTTCTTTGCTGCCTGCTCCGCTCCGGGCAAAGCTGCGGGATGCGTCAGGGACAAAGTTCAGAGACGCTGCTATAAATAGGCCTTGTTCCTCCACAGCTATTTTTAGCTCCCCAAGAGCAATAATTACCTGCTGCTATTGCTGCTTGCCCAGGGTGGGGTCAGGAACGGCAGCCGGCGGCTTGCTGCATCCAGTGGGGGGGGGGAAGACCGCAGGCAGGGTGTGGAGGGCACCGCCGGTGGGCAGTTGGCCGCAGAGGCTGCAAGAGTGCTGGAGACCAGCACCCAGGATTGGGCTCCTCTAGGGCTCTTTGGAGGGTGGGGGGCTATGCGCTCCCTCTGTCCTTGCTGCCCCTGGCCTGAGACCCTCCCCAGAATGAGACCCAGCCTGGGAGGGGAGGAAACGAGGCGGCATCGGGTGGTCGTTCTGCCCCCCACCCCAGCTTTGGAGAGGAAGCCTTGGGCCTGTGGATGCCCCAGAGAGCCCCACGTGACCAGCGCCAAGCTGCCCTGAGCTTGCTCTCTCTCTCTCTCTGTATAAGGGCTTTCCTCCACTTCCCTCCCCCCCCCCATGGCCACCAGGTGGATGCCATACTACCCCCAAGGGCTCTATTTCTGCAGGGTAGCCCCTGGGGCAGACCAATGCCATCCTGGGGGGCTCTCCCTCCCCAGTTGAATTCAAAATGGCTTATGCCCATCCCAGCCCCCCCATTGGCTGATTCCAGGAATTGTACCCTCCCCCCTTTTCCTCCTTAGGGCTGGCATGTAGGCTCACCTGAGGGTCAAAGGTTTTCCTGCTCTGGATCACCCATATTCTGCCAGCAGAGGTGTTTGGTGGTGGGCAGGTTCTCCTCCCACCTCCAGAGAGCTGCTGTGAGCAGAGGCCTCCCCAGGAAAAGCACCTGGCAGCCCTTCCCAGAAGCCCAGCAGGGGGTTACTGGAGGGAAGTGCCCCCCCCACTGAAACTTCTTGGCATTGCAGAGGCAGAATCCTCTCCTGGAAGAGGCTGGGCCCCAAAGGCCCCAAAGGCCAAGGCCCTCCAGCCCCCCTCAAAAGAAGAGATTGCAGAGCAGGGCCTAAGGAGAGCTGCCTTCCCAAGCAGAGAAAAAACAGAGTTTCCAGCAAAAGTGAGGCTTTATTCTTTGTGATATCAATTCACTTTTTAAAAACTGGAACCTCACATGTTCAGTACTAGCAAGGCAGCCAGTCCAGGGCACGAGGGGGAAGGAACCGGTTACAAAAGGGAAAGGCAGAAGTTAGCAAGAAAAGATGACCAGGCACAGCCTCCCCCCCCCTTATAAACCTCCCCCTTTTTGGCAACAGGAAGAGTTTGGCAAATAAGAACAATGTTCAGCACTGTTTTTGAAAAACTGAATCAATCCATTTGTCACTCTGGTGAATTAAAATACAAACCAATTGAAAGAGTTTGACACAGGGAGGGGTATGCCCCCCCTCTCTAAAAGGTCTGGATTCCCACAGAGCAAAGGTGAGGAGGGTGGCCCTGGGTTCAAGGGTGGATGAGGGGGCTACTTTTCCAGGGAAGAGTCAGAGCTGAAAGCAGGGAAGACCCAGCCAAGTGACTGAGGAAGCAAATGGAAAGGGGGGGCAGGTGGAGGCTCCTGGGCTGGGATTCCGGGGGGGGGGGGGGCTGTCCAGTGCCAGATTTAGCCATAAACAAGTTTAGAGCCTCGCAAAATTTCAGAATTTTGTTGTTGCTCTCTTTTAGAATTTCTGTGTGGCTTTCTGTGTGTGCTGTACTTTTGAAAATCTTGCGTAGCAATTCTTTATGTATAATTTTACAAAGACTTTAAGGCTAAACGTTCTCAGCTTTACGGGGAAGAGACCATCAGAGACCAGATGCTCAGCCTCCTTTTGCAATGTCCCCGGGGGATGCTTTGGCACACGCTCTGGGGGGGCATCAGGAGAGCAAGGGGGCTGCTGGGAGCTGACGGAGGCCCTACAGGCTGGGGGTCCCTGGAGATGCCCCACTGACCGCTTCTGGGCATGGGGAAAAGAACCCCAATCTGCTGGCAGCCCTTCGGCTTCCCTGGCTTTGCACTGGGAGAGGCGGAGGGCGGGGCTGCCAATCCCATTCGACCCTCCCCCATCAGCTCCTCCAGGCTCAAAATCAAGGCCTATTCCGCCCAGCCTAGAGAAGAGCCCCTCCCCAGTCCTTGGAGGGAGGAGCTCACTCAGAACAGCAGATTCTCCACTAAAGAAGCCGGCATAGCCCCCCCAGTCGCCTCCCCCCCCCCAGCCTTATTCCCACATCCAACCTGCTGGCATCCCCAGGGCTCTCCGGGAAACTCCGTCCTTTTGGCCACTGGCTCCTCACTCAGAGGGAGAGTAACCAGCCAGGGCAAGTCCCTCCCCCAGCCTTGGGAGTGGGGGGGCATCCCTGCCCCTCAGGGGACTTCCTCTTTCTTCAGCAAAGGCCCTGGCCCTCCACCGAACAACCCCTCACCCCGCCTGGCCTGGATGAAGCTCTGCCTGCAAATGTCCCTGGGGAGCCCAAAGGGCCTGGGGCACCTTGGGGAGGGAAGCTGGGAGGAAACTCAACGTGACAGTTGGGAAGGCAGTGGGAGTGATGGAGAGCTCCCCAAAGGAGAGACAAAATGGGCACCTCTCCTTGGGAAGCCTCCTCCTCAACCGTCCCGGAGGGGCAGCCGCAGGAAGGGCTTCTGTAGCCACCTTAGCCTGCCTGGCCCCACCCCAGGCCAGCTGTCCACTGGGGAGGGCATCCAGACCGGCTCCCTGGGGGGGTCACCTCCCAGGACGGCCCTCAAGCCCGGCCTGGTGCCCTCCCTGCCCCCCCCACCAGGAATCCGGTCATCTGCCGGTGGGACAAATGGGCAACAAGGGCTGCTCCCCCCTCCTTGGCCTGGCTGGAGATCAGGGGGTCGCCTGACCCAGGGCGGGTTGGGGGGCGCCCAGCTATAGGAGGGTGCAGGGCTTCTTGTCCTTGAAGGGGTTCTCCGAGGTGGGGACGCCAACCAGCAAGGGGTCATTCCTGGCCTGCTGCTCGCAGTAATTCATCAGTTCCAGGCTGGCTTTGGAGACCTGGGGAGGGAAACAGCCACGTCAGCCCGCACTGGCCCTTGGAAGGCTGCCCGCTTGGCCACAAGGGATCCAAAGGGAGGGGCCACAAGGTGGCACTGCAGGGCTCAGGCATTGGGGGGGGCCCTGAGCCCTGCTCCTTGGGGGGATCCAAACATCAGCTGAACACTGCCCGCCCACCCACCCCCAAAGGCAGAAGCCACCAGGATCAAGGCTCCCATTAATTCTCAGTTCCAACCTGCAGCCGGGTCCCCCAACACCCTGCTCCCCATTCTGGAAGGGGAACCTGATATTCTGACTGGGGGGGAACAACCCTCCTCTCTTGCACGGCTGTCCCCAGTTTGTCCCCAGGTGTCTTCTACCTGTCCCCCTCCCCAATTACCAGGGCACCTGACGCATCCCCTCCCCCACCCCAGTGCTGCCTCCCCAGAGCCTACCTTGATCCTCTCCATTCCGGCCTCGATCCGCAGCTGCTCCACCAGCTTCCTGGCCTGGGCGATGTTGTTAGTGGCCGACATTGTCTGCCATCGAGGGGGGAGGGGCGTCCACCAGCACCTGGAGGCCTGGAAACACCAGAGAAGGAGAGGCTTGGCTCCCGACCTTGCTCTGCCCCTCTCCAAGGGTGGCACCGGACAGAGTTGCCCCCTCCTCTCTTTGGAGACAGCCCCCCCTGCAAAGCACTGCCAAGGTCAGGGTGCCCAGGAGCGGGGAGTTTGATCTGGCTGTGTAACTGGGGGATCAAAGCCCAAAGACCCCAGAGCAACTTTTTAGGAGCTGAGGAGCCTGTGCCCACAATCCCACCCTCACCCCCCTTCTCTGTGGTTGCAGCCCAGGATGATATCGCTCTTTCTGCAGCTGCATGAGGGCCACAGATCTTCAACAGGAGAAGACGAGGAACCTCCACAGGCAGAGGCAGTCGACCTCAAGAACCAACCGGTGATTGGGACTGAAGGTTTTCCGAGGCATCTGGCTGGGCCTTCCCCGCAAAGAGACGCTGCGATTGTCTGCAGGATCAGACTCCGCGGGGGAAAGGAAACTGATTCTCGGCCGGAAAAGCCCTGAGGGGGCAGCTTCGGGGGTCCCGCTGGGCCTCAGAGTTGAAAAGAAACAAAGAAGCGGCACCCCAACTCTCCGACTCCCCCGGGGCTCCCTCCCCGGCTGACACCCACTTGCTCCTGGGGCGGCCCGCACGAGGGTTTTTCGTCCCTCCTGGGCGGGGCTGCGAGACGAAAAAGGGGATTCCAAGGGAAGGCCCTGTGGGAGAAGGGCCCAGAGAGGAAGCCCGACAGGGGAGAAGGGCAGAGAATGGGACCCGCTGGGAAGCCCCTCCCCCAAAAAGCGCAGGCCTCGAGGGTCCCCCCACGGGCCTGGTCCCACCGCAGGCGGGCGGGGGGCGTCGCTCGGCTGCTTGCTTCCTTGCAAGTACCTGGCCCGAATGCCTCGCCCGTTGGAGGGAAGGGCGGCCGGACGCTTATTAGCGGCTCCCGGGCCACCACCTGCAGCTTTTCGGCCGGCCAATCGCCCACTGGCCTGCAGGGGATCCGCGGCCGCCTTCCTCCTCCTCCTCCCGCATAAAACGGGTCCAGGTGTAGCAGCCCCTCCCGCGGAGAGCGTCGGCCGACCGGGACGGCGCCGGAGATGGCGGGTAAGAGGCTGCTGGCCGAGCGGGGGGCGCCCTCCCCGCCCAGCCCCATGGGAGCTGGAGTCCGCTCCCCGTCTCCCTCCAGCAGGTTCTTTTTCTCGGCCTCCGCAGAGGCCTCGGGGGCAGCCCGCTTCTCCAAGGGCCGCTACCCGCCCACGCTGACCATGGTCACCGAGGCCGTCGGGGCGCTGAACGAGAGGAAGGGCTCTTCCACCGCCGCCATCAAGCGCTACATCCGCCACAACTATCCCGGCGTGGACCCCATCCGACTCAAGTACTACCTGCGCAGGGCGCTGCTGAAGGGGCTGGAGAAGGGCTACCTGGTGCGGCCCCTCAACTCCTCCGCCCAGGGCGCCACCGGCAGGTTCAAGGTGAGGGAGCCGCCCGCCCCATCCGACTTCTAGTCGAAGGGCTGCGCTCGCAGGAAGGCTTCGCGGAAGGAGCTTGCCTCCTGCAGGGTCACACGGTACCCTCCCCTTGTTCAGCCTTGTGCTGGGCAGTCGCCCCCTGAAGCCCACAGGAAGAGTTGCTTATTGTTCTCTGGGGTGCCTGATGGCCGCAGCCCCCGGACCCAAGGGGTTTTTCTGCCCCACGTGGCTCCCCGCCCTTACAAGCACTCCTCCTCTTTGCCTGGGTGCCCTCTCCCCCACTTGGCTTCCTGGGGGGACCCTGGAGGAAGCCTTCTGCTGCCCTTCCTGCTTGGCTAATGAGCAGTGGGAAATGCCAGCCTTGTCAAGCCCTTACCTGGACCACCCGTGTGCTACTGCCAAGGGCATTTCGGGTTCTACTGGAGATGCCAGGCTGTCCTGCCTTAGGCCTGGCAGAGTCTAGCCTGTGACTGTGAAGCCTTTGGAGGAGTGGGGGGGCAGGGGGGCCCTGAGTGTCCCCTTGGCATTCTCCCCCTTGCCCTGATTTTGCAGTTGGCAGCCATCAAACCCAAGAAGGGAAAGGCGAAGAGGGCCCAGCCTGCCCAGGAGGAGGGCCCACCCCCAAAAGTGGAGAAGGCGGCGGAGGACAAGGCGAGGGCTGAAAACCCCAAAGGCAAAGGGAAGGGTAAGGACTCCCCCTTTTCATGAACCAGCCACCTGGGGGGGGCTTGAGAGGACTGAGGGCGGGGGTCCCATGGCATCCCTGCCAGAAGCTGCATTGGGGGGATTGGTAAGGGGGCAGCCAAGGGACTCCTGGGAAAGCTCATATCCCTGTGAGGGCCCAGCTGCAGCTTCTGCCTTGATGGAGGTCAGCTCAGTGGAGAAGGCGCTCATCCTGGTTCTTTCCGCCCCTCCCCAGCAGACGCCAAGGGCAAGGAGAAAGCCGTCAGCAAGGAAGCCAAGATGGAATCTGACTCGGTAGGCCTTCATGCAGGCAGAGTGGGGAGCTCAGCCCTTCCCTCATCACCCAAGTCCTTGGGTGGGCGGCCTGCCGCTGAGCAGGAGAGAGGAGTCCCCCAAAGTCCAAGGGTTGCAGCTCCCTCCCAGTGGCCCCTTCTGGGGCTCTGCCCCCTGCCAAAGCCCACACAGCATGGGCTGAGTCAGGGCAGTGTCTCCCTTGCCCATCACAAAGGCCCCATGGAGCCAAGGTGGGGCCCACTGGGGGTCTGTATCTGCCCCCAGTGAGCTGAGCTGGACTGCCTCTGGCCAAGAGCTTCGGGGCTGCCCCCCCCCCCCCGACTTGTATAAGGCCAAGCATGTCCGTCTTCCTGCAGGTCCTGGCTGCAGGCCCCACAAAGCCAAAGCCAAAGGAGAAGACGGCAGCTGAAGGAAAGGCTCCCAAGAAGCCGAGAATCTCCAAGACCCTCCAAGTGAAACTGGCAAAGCCCCCCACCAAGGCGCCCCCCAAAGGAAAAGCCAAGACAGCTGCCAAGGGCAAAGCTTGGCCCAAGGCAGGAGCAGGAGGCAATGCTGAGTCCCCCAGGGGTGAGCCAGTCACGGCGGCAAAGGGGAGCCAATCCAAGAGCCAGGCCGGGGCCTCCAAGGCCGCCCCCACCAAGACCAGCGCTCCCAAGGCAGGAAAGAGGGCAGCGGCCAAAGGCAAGGAGAAGGAAGCCAAGGGGGCAGCAGGCCCAAAGGACACCTGAGGGCCACAGTGGCCATTGTGCCCAGCTCTTCCAACGGCTGGCAGTGCCTGTCTCAGAAGGAAGCCGATGGGGAGCCCAGGTGGAAGCTGGGTGGGTTTTAACAGCATTTTAAGCAGTCAGAGATGTTGTTCAATAAAGGTGTAATATTTGGCAAGATGGGAAACCCCTGGGCTGCTCCTGATTTTGGCTGCAATTCTGAAAAGCAGCAGAGAGAAGCTGGGCTGAAAGAGATTCAGCATTCCCTGCTCCTGACTGGAGGAAGGACCCCCCCAGCCTAGCAGGTAACCTTGCACCTGCTCTGCCACAGGTGGGCCATGCGCACCAGTCACTTCCAACTGTTTGTTTTAGGCACCCACCTGAGTCCCTCAATGCTCAGCTGGCTGCCTTCCTCCACACAAGCATTTTTGAGCAATACTTTAGCTTGCAAGCTACATTGTCCAAAATTATACTTTAGCACAGACAGTGGTTCCCAAAATTTTTCAATCCTCCGCCCCTTGGTGCTACAAACCTATCCTTAATGCACCCCAACCAGGGGTGGGATTCAAATTTCTGTGGGTGTGGCCTAATTTGAGGGTGTGGTTTGCTGGTCACGTGGCCGGGTAAACATGGTTTGGTGACTGGCAAATCAAATACAAGTGGTCCTCACTTAATGGCCGGTTGCTTAGCAAGTGTTCTAATTTATGACTGGCCTCCCCAGAACTACTTGATCTCTATTTGGAGTTTTGACAGCCATGCACATACGTATGTATACACATATTCCCTTCCAACCCTGCTGGAGCAGGTCCTTGGACTAGAATCAGCAAAGCATCTCTGATTAGATTCTCGTAGTGAATAAAATCTAATCAGAGATGCTTTGCCGATTCTTGTTGATTTGTTTTATTTTTATTTCTTGATTTTATGTTGCTGAATTGCATTGACATGTGAGTCCCTTCTTGTGCACAAACCAGCTTTTGTGATTCTTTGCAGCAAAAATTACCAAATGTGCTGGCACTGCCGCATTCTAGATGCCAGCCCCACAGGTCTATCCCATTGAGTCTGCTGCACTGGAGGGACCTGCCCAAGCAAGTCAAGTCAATGGGGTGAGCCTGAGACAGGGAAAGAGAGAGGGAGGGAGGGAGAGAGAGAGAGAGGGAGAGGATCCATTGGACCAGATCTCCACCCTAAAAAATTACTCTTCCCCAATGTATTACAGTGCCAATTCTGAAGAAGGCAAAACCTAAATGTATTGGTAAATTGCAAGGAGAACATACACACACACTTCCTGCTGGAGTAGGTGATTGGACTAGAATAGATATCTCATTATCTTTCTCCTCCCTCCCCCCTTCGTCCCTTTTTCTTTCTTTCCCTTTTTTCTTTCTCTTCTTCTCTGTCTCTCTCTTTCCCTCTCTTAGGCTCACCCCACTGACTCCATTCGGACTTGCTTGGGCAGGTGTCTCCAGTGCAAGGGGCTCAATGGGGTGAAACACGGTGGCAGTGGCATGTTTGAAAGGGTCTCCTTTCCAAGGCTGTGTTCGGGGCGGAGCTCCTTACACCAGAGCATGCAAGTCAATGGGATGATCCTGCAGGGCCTTGCCTCGAACGTGGCGGTGGCAGGATTTTTTTTCACCCCTGAACTGTGCCCTGCCGCTCACCTCCAGCGCCCCCCTAAGGCATTCCCTCCCCCAGGGGGCAGTACCACTGCTTTAGCATGACTTTTTCACCAACAGAATTCTTGAACATAACTTAGTGCCAAGAACATTCTTGAAAATGTTGAGTCCTGAGAGCATCCAGTTTTGGTCACCACAATATGAAAAAGATGTTGGGACTTTGGAAAGAGTGCAGAGAAGAGCAGGACTGGAGGAACTGAGTGAAAGGAATTAATCTGGAGAAAAGGATTAGGGGAAACATGATAGCAGCCTTGCAGTATTGGACAGGCTGCCACAAAGAAGAGGGGCGTCAAAGCACCCGGAAGCAGGACAAGAAGCAAAGGAAGGAAGGATTTCATAACAGAACAATCAACCAGTGGAACTGCTTGCCTCCAGAAGTCAGTGCTCCATCACTGGTGGTTTTTAAGAAGAGACTGGACAGTCATCTGTCCAGAATAGTACACAGGCTCTCCTGCTTGTGCAGGGGTTGAAGACACCCCCCCACCCCACACTAGGCCCCTTCCAACTCTTATTAGCCATAGATTCAAGCTCACATTTTGCTTCAGAAAGTGTATACCTAGTCTTCAGTGTTGCAAAATAAAACCACCCCGTTTCCCAAAGGCTTCCATAAAGGGCTTGCAACTGAATGGCAGTGCTGCCCAGATTCAGGGGATAGGCGGCTTTTGGGAACCCAGCTGGAGAACGGTGGGGGGGGGCACTCTTTGCACTGCAGCCTTGCAGCTGGATGGATCTCTTGGCTTCGTCCAGAGTCATGCTGAGCAGAGATTTGGGGCGGCTTCTAGATCCTCTCAGAGTTACAGGATTTGGTTTGGGCTGTCTGTGAAGCAGTTGAGCCCCACAGAAGGCGCCCAACTCCCCTCCTGAGTAGATAGGAGGTGCCTGGAATTATTGGCAGCTGGGAAAGGTAGCGCCAGCACCCGGTTGACTTGCAATGGGAGAAAGGCTGGAATTACCAGGAGGACTGGGAAAAAAATGGAAAGGAGCTTGGAACAAAACAACTCTGTGTGTGTGTGAGAGAGAGAGACGGCAGCCCTGAATTACTTAAAGTGATCTATGTCTCCCTGAGACCAAAGGTACCAAGGCCACCAACTCCACCACAGGGGTCTCTCCTCCCAGCTGCCCATCGCCTTGCTTGCTCTCCTCTGCCCACCCACCGCAGTTTGCCAGGGTCCTTCCTACCACACAATGCTCTGAACGGAGCAAGCTCCCCACCCAGGGCCCAATGAAGACTCGGGGTATCTGTCCAGGGTGGCCCTGGCTCAGGTTCAGCATGGGATTCACCCAGACTCCCCCGTCCGCCCCTTGTTCTGGCTTGCGCAGCTCCTCCCGAGCCTTCACGCAGGTGATCGCTGCCCCTCCGCCTTTGCCTTGGCGGCAGATCCGGCACTCCTCCGGGCTGGCTGGCCCAACCGAGGCCGTAAATGGAAGCGCCGCTCCCGGGAGCTCCTTGCCAAAGGCCGAGCGTTTCCTCCGGTCCCTCGCCCTGGAGCCCGAGGGGTTCAGCAGCGGGGGACGAGGCGGCCGGGCTCCGGACTCCCTCCCGAGCCCTTCTGGGAAATGCCGCCACAGCCACCGGCGCTGCTTCCTCACAACCCGGCCGACGCGGCTGCACGCAGCGGGCCGCCTTCCAACCTGGCCCACGGACACGTGCGCAGACGGGGAGAGACGCAGCGCCGGCAGCTGCTCCCACGGCCGCAGACGCGCGCGGGCCCCGGTGCCCCCCCCCCAGCACCTCTAACCGGGCATCAAGGCTGGCCTCCCCGAACCCTCCCACTCCCGGGGCCGGTCGGTTGGTCTGCCCTGCGGCAGACCGAGGCGTCCAGGGGCTGCTGCTGCCGCCGCCGCCGCCTTCCCGGCTCCTTTCTTAATCGCCCTCGGCGCCTGCTGGGAGGCCCTTCCAGGAAGAGACCCTGCTCCGGGCTCTCCAAGGCTGCCCCTCGACGTTGAGCTGGCTGCATCTCCACTCGCGGCGAGGGCCCTTGAGCCAGGAGTCCCCGCTCCCCCCGCCTGATGCCCACTGCTTTCTTGGCAGACCTGCCGCTGGTGTCTCCGGTGCAGCGCCAGCCAAGTGCCAGGGTGGGTGGGGGGTGGGGAGACCCAGCTGGGGGCCTGTGCAGACCGAGAGGGCTGGGTGATACAAGCTTCCCATGAAGCCCCTGCGGTCAGGACAGGCCTCAGCAGAGCGTGGGAAGGCCCCTTTCTGCCCCCCCCCCCCTGTGCCCCCTTCCCAATCCATTGCCTGACCTCCTTAGCAGCAAAAACCAAGGCACTCTGGAGGCTGCCCTCAGACAAGGGGGAAGGACAGAGGCCTCTTGTGGGGGTTAGCAAGGTGCAAATGTGTGGTGGGACAGGATTCTGCACATGGCCTGAGGCTCCTGCCCACAGTTCCCCCCCCCATGCTCCAGGTCCCCGTGGCTGAGCCCCCTGACTCAGCCAGGTTGGCTCAACATGGGGCCTGACCCTTGCCTCATGGACAGCCCAGGAGAAGGGAAGGCCAGGGTCATTGCAGGCACTGGCACAAACCCAGGGAATGGTTAGCACATTGGGCAAAGGAAGACCAGGTGCTCTCCGTCTACACAGCAGCCTGAAGGAGTGGGGAGGCAGATCCATGGGAAAGGGGGGGGAACCCTGTCCCCAGAGGGGTCTCACCTCGCTTGCGCTTAAGGGGAGGCTGGAGGGGGGGGGAGGCTGCATTGCTTTGACCAGACAGTCATTCCCCATTCTTGGGAACTCGAGGGAGGCCGTGGCATCTAACATGGCTCCTTCCCTAGACCGCACACCAGCTCTGCAAGGCAGGACAGCCCAACTTCTGAGGGCAAGGTCCCAGAAGAGCAGCTTCCTGTGGAAGTGAGTCTTGCGCAGAGGGGACTCCTGCCCCATGCCCACTGCCCTCCTTGCTTGGCACTTCCCTTCAGGGCAAGGACTCCCCACCAAAGCAAAGGAAGCAACTGACAGGGCCAGGTCAACCATGAGGTGGGGGGTGGGGGGAGATTCCCTAGACGGTGAGCCTCCAGGGCACAGCAGAGTCTAATTTCACCTTCCCCACCAAATGGCAGTGCATTTTGCTGCCAAGGAGCAATCAAGTCAAAACTTGAGGCTTAATCCCAGCTACCTGTGCCAGCTAATTTAATACCTAAATTAATATATTTTTAACAGCTGTTGGAAGATGTATCATGGCTGATTGAAAACATAAAAGAAACCCACCGAGTCAGGTGGCATTTTCTCAGGGGGGGAGGCAGAAGCGGGGGTGCCTCCTCAGCTGCTCTTTCCCACAGGGCCCCCACTTTTGGTTCTAGCCCCCACCCCATTTCAGAGAGGCTTCCCCAGCAGCACGCTAAAGACCAACCAGCTCACCCCTTTGGTTGCTGGAGGAAAGCCCCCTTGCCCAGTTCTGTTAGGTGGCCTTCATCAGGGAGGGGCTGCTCCTCCCCCGGGAAGGCTCGGCCCTCGAAGCCCGGGGCCCCTCCTGTGGCAAAGGAGGGCTGAGGGGGATCCCCTTGGATGCCGCTTTTCAGGAGAGGAGCCCCCCAATTGCCTCCTGGGGGGCGCCTCTTGACCCTTGAGGCATGTGGCTACCACCTGCTCTGACCTGAAGGGTCTCTGCTACCTGGGGGACCCTTGGTCAGTCGCTTTGCTAAGGAGAGAGCTCCCAAGAGGTGAGCACAGCCTGCTTGGCCCAACCCAGGAAGGTTACAGGCTCTGGAGCTGTGCCTCTGAATGCACCAGCAGCCTCCGCCCGTGACCCCCACCTGTATCAGTGGGGGGGGGGGAGTCCAGGAATAACAGAGTAACAGAAGGGGCTTCTAGGCCTCCCCTAAGGATTAGGAGAAGGGGGCCAAGCTTTGCACCCAGGCCCCACTTGGGACTTTGAAAGAGTTTCAAGTTTTTGCCACCAAGTCGCTTCCCTCCCTCCCTCCCTCCCTTCCTCGCTTGCCCAACAGATTGTGCCAGGCATTGCCAGGGCCTCTTGATCAGCTTCTGGTTTCCATCGGGAGCCCCAATTTTGGGTTCCACCCATCTGCTGCTCCTTGAAAAGCTGTGGGTTGCAGCTGCCCAAGAGGGTCGGATGGCAGCTTCCCAGGGGTGAGGCAGTCACCATGGCAGCATAGAGCAGCAGGGTTCCTGCCTGCCCCATCAGGCTCTGGTTCCAGGGAGGGAGTCCCAGGGATGCCCTAGGTGAGCAGAGAGACAGGTGTGCCGGCCTCAAGGATGTCCACATGGCTGACGGCGCCCCGCAGATGGCCGGGGGCAGCCGGAGGAAAGGGAAGTTGAGCTGGGCAGCTTCCTACCCAACCTCCATGTGACCGTCCTGCTTTGGCCCTGCAGCAGCCACCCCCACCCCCGCCAGGCCTGAAGCCAATTCCCCTCATTGGCTGGGGGTGTGTGGGGGCACGGGCACAGCCTGAGGGAGGGGGGAGTCTGAGCTGACTTTGCTGCTCTCCAAGTGAGCCAGAAGAGCAGGTGGGCAGAGGGGGATTCAGGGGAGACAGAGGCTTTGGTGCTTGGTGGTGTCCAGAGACCTGGATGGATTCCAGGGCCGGAAGTGACCTGCAGCCGAGCTCCACTTCAGGGCCCGCAGTGGCTCTTTCCCTGACCGATTGCCTGCCCGGCATGGGCGAGTGTTTGGGAGTCTGGTCATCTTCAGGTGCTTCTTCTGGATCTCTGCCAGGTGACCAATAGGTGGTGCCTGTAAAGGAGGGGCATTCCTCTCTGGGGAAGCCCACCTGACTGATCCCGCTAACCTTCCTTTCCCCCCCAGGAACCTCTCTGCTCTCAGGCCCCACTTCAGTTTGTGCGGCCCCTTGACGCTGCAGGGAGGGCTCCCTGCCTTCTCCCAGGCCATTTATCTGCTGGCATTTTCACACAAAGAGCCACACGGTGTTGTACCCTAGAGAGTGGGAATGCCAGCCTGCTGTGTCTGTCTGGGCAAGAAACTCCTCTTTTTCTCCTGGCGTCCTCCTTGCGCAGAGGCAATGGCCGTGCCTGGTCTCATCTGCCCCCCCTCATGCACAGGAAGGCCTGTCCTCTCTACATCTGGCCCCCCCTCATACAGAGGAAGGCCCATGTGTGAGGCTGAGCTGCCAGCTTTGTCATGGAACTGGGGCACACGGCTTGCCACCCGCGCACATATCTTTGCCTTCCCTGGGGAGCTTCTTCCAGGAGTCTGGGCAGCCTTGTGCAGCCGACTCACATGGGCCGAAAGGTGGCACCTCCCCAGGATGCCAAGGCTGACCCCTCGGCCCTGATCCCCTTGCCTGCCCTGTTGGCTGAAGAAACACTTCAAGACTGATCCAGATTCCACCTTTTCTTTTTTGCCCAGTGACACCTGAGCCCCTGCCTAGCACCAGCTTCCCCAAACCTGCCCAGGCTAAGGAGAAGAGCAGGGAGGCCGCTGGGCTCAGGGAGAGGGTTGACCAGCCCTGTGGCAAAGAGAGCCGCTGCATTCGGATGCAGCTTTGCTGGGCAAAGGATCCAACATGTCCAGGGTGAAGGGGGGCTTCCTGCCGCTTGGCCTCCCCCCCATCAGTTTCCAAGGCCACCAGACACCTCCCTTGGCCAGAAGGAGTTGGCATCCTGGGGGTGCCTGGCGGGTGGTCCAGACCACTAGGCTGCCTTCTCTGCTGTGTCTCTGACCGACTGGGGAAGCCCAAGAGGGGAGAGGCCCACACTTGGGGATCTAATCCCCTCCAAATCTGCCCCATTCCAGTCCCTGCCAGTAGCAGCAGCAGCAGCAGCAGCAGGCCCACGTGGGTGGGGTGCTTCCAGCAGGGGGGATGTTGTGCAGGAGAGAGGGTCCTGGCAGAGAGGCCGGAGGCCTTCCTCGTGGCTGGCTGTTGTGGAGCCAGCAGCTGCTTCCCAGGAACAGGTGCCAGCGAGCCAGGCCGCCTCCCTTCCCAGGAAGAGCAGAGGCTGCACCTGCTGCAGTTCTGCCTGAGGGACGAGGTTTCCAATGACTGCCCAGCCTCTGAATGGCAGCCTATCCGAGACACTGGGGCAGAGGGAGGGAGGCCATTTGCATGCCACCCACCCTCTTGCTGGCATGTGGGAGGGGAAGGGGGCTCCTCCCCAGAAGGGGAGGGGGGAGGGAGGGCAGAGGATGCCAAGGCCCTGCATGCCAGCAATCCTGTCTCTGCCCTGCATTTCCTCCCCACCCCAATGCTCGTGTACCTCCCCCTCCCCAGCCAGGCAATGGGGGAGCACTTTAGGATGCCTTTGATCTGCAGAACTCTAAGGAATGTGGAAGCAGCAGCAGAGAAATCCACAGGGCCGTAAATGCAACGAGGGACGTCAGCAGAGGCAAAAGCTCCTTTTCGGAAAAGAAGCTGAGCGACTGCAGACGGGATGAGATCCCCTCTCAAAGTGCCCTCCTCCTCCATTCCCCACATCAGAAGCCACCAAATCCAAGCAACTGTCCACACGGCGCCTCCTAACCTGTTTATGACATTCTAACAGGAAACAAAATATTTCTTTTTAACTTATTTCCCTGTTATTCTACATATCTTTTGTAAGAGACGAGTTGCTCTTTGCTGCAAGGCCACCATCCCTGTCTGGGTAGTGGGCAGGACGTGGAGGGGATGCTGAGCAGCCAGAAGCTCACCTACCTTGGGCAGGAGTGGCCCCCAAAGCCCCATTTGGCAAGGCTGCGGGGGGGGGGGGGCATGACATACCCAAAGAGTTGCAGGCTGTGGCCAAGTGGCCAAGTGGCCAGTCGGTTGGGTGCCTGCTGCCCATGGGCCCACGGGCTGGGGGGCTCAGCTGCCTGGGATTGCTGCCTTTCAGTTTTGTCTCATTGGGCTGGTCAGGGAGGCCTGGAGTTGGGAGCCCCCTTTCCAGCAAATTCCCCGCTTCTCCGAGGTTCCTAGCTTTCGCTTGGCACAGGCGCACAAGGCCGATGCTGAAGGAGCCCCGAGAAAAATGAGGAGCTTCAGCCAGAGAGGTCTTTAAAATGCTGCTTGAGGCTGCCCACCGAGAAGAAAGCCACCTGCCCCACAGCGGCTTCACACTGGGCAAAGGGGCCAGGACGAGGCTGTGCCCAGCAACAGGACCGAGATATGGAGCACAAAGCCTCCTATGCCCTCCGGCTCCAGCCGCAGCTCTGCCCTTGTTCCTAGCCAGCCACCTGGGCCAGGTGGGGCCTTCCTCTGGGCAGTTAGCAATATGGGAAGGGTGAAAACTGCAGCAGCAGCAGCTGAGAAATTCTAAAACCAGGACCAACAGCCATTCATCCCACCCCTGGCCCTTGCCCATCCCAGGCCAGGAGGCAGCTGGGTGAAGGGGCCAGGCAGGGCCACCCCAGATCGCCAGGCCTGGTTTCTGTGCCTCAGCGCCATCCTGAGCCCCTCCTCTCCCTACCCCTGGAGTCTGCCTGGTAAGCAAAAGGCACTTCCAGGACCCAGAAGCCAGAAGGGGCCAGCCTGTCTCCAGGGCGAGGGAGGGGGATCTTGGGGTCTCAGTGGACAACCAGCTAAATAGGAACTGCTCTATAAAGCCCGAGTAAGGCCACACCTGGAGTCCTGCATCCAGTTTTATTCACCACACTATAAAAAAGATGCTGAGACTCTAGAAAGAGTGCAGAGGAGAGCAACCAGGAGGATGAGGGGGCTGGAGGCGAAAACATACGATGGACAGTTGCAGGAACTGGGCATGACTAGTCTAGGGAAGAGAAGGACCAGGGGAGACATGGTAGCGGTCTTCCAGTATTTGAGGAGCTGCCACAGAGAGGAGGAGGGAAATCAAGCTATTCTCCAAAGCACCAGAAGGCCAGAGAAGGAATAATGGATGGAAACTGAACAAGGAGAGATTTAACCTGGAAACAAGGAGAAACTTTCTGACAGAGCAATCAACCAATGGAACAGCTTTCCCTCAGAAGTTGTGGGGGCACCATCACTTGAGACTTTCAAGAAGAGATTGGACTCCCCTCTGTCAGAAATGGTGTAGGGTCTCCTGCTTGGGCTAGATGACCGACAAGGTCCCTCCCAACTCTGATTATCTGTAAATAAGGAGCCTTGGCCTGCAGCTTCCAGCCCTGGCTGTCTCCAGCCCCTGGTCTTCCCAGCAGCTGCAGCAGAGGTGCCCGCCTGGGCCTCAGCCACAGGCCAGGCTCCAAGATCTCCAGACTGTGCTTGTTGGCCGTCCAAGAGGCAGGGAAACTGCCCAGGCTGGCGGTTAGGAAGACAGGAGGAGGAGGAGGAAAGGACGTCCTGAAATAGCTGTTGCTGCTGAACTCACCCAACTTTGGGCTCAGCAGGCAGAAGCAGAGCGGGGGGGGGGGGGGGGGG
>BLBF01000127.1:463711-486384 GCA_015471245.1 Laticauda colubrina
GGGGGGGGGGGGGGGGGGGGGGGGGGAGGCGCTTTGGCCAGCAGCCCCAGAGCCGCAAGGCTGCCTAAGCCACAGAGAAGCCTACCACCCTCTCTGTACCCCCCAGACCTGAAAGGCATGAAGTAAAGGCTCAGCTGCAGCCTCCAACCACCTGGCTGAATCAGGGTATTTTGGGTTCCAAAGTGAGGCTCACACCCAAAAAGCCATGGCAACCGGCAGGCACAATGCATCCCCCCCCCACTTTGGGCCAGGGGGAATGGGCCTGGGCAGAGGGGAGAGGGAGGGGCATCAGAGGGAGGCTAAGGGGAGATTTCTGAGCTGTTGCCAGAGTTCACTGCTTCCCTCCAGGCTGTCAGGAAGGCTGCTCTGGAGCCCCCTAGCCAGGTGAGCCAACCCCTCCCTCCCTCCCCCTTCCTCTGGAGTAGAGAGGGAGTCCCCAGGATAGGCCCCTCCTACCTTGCTATGCAAACAGGGGGATGTCCTCCCCCCATAAGAGCACCAATCCCAGAGGGCCAGCCCAAGTGAGGCTGCCCCCACTGCCTCATCTGGGCCTATGGCTGGCTTCACGCCCTGGGCTCTGCTCCCCCCCCTGTGTGGAGGGGGGGCTCCTGCATGGCCCAAGGGCAAGAGGACACCCTGGGGGGCCCTGCTGGGCTGCTCTCCCAGCCCTGGCTGGCTGGCAGGGCAGAAGGGAGCCGTGCCCTGGACTGGCAAGCAAGGGAAACCGTCCAGGAGGGGCCGTGCCAGCACCCAGCCTCCCCAGCAGGGAAGGAGCATTTGCAGGGCCAGGCCCTCCCCACTGATCTGTTTGGGGGGAACTCAGAAAGCCCCCCCAGTGGAGCAGCAGGAGGAACTGACTCTGCCAAGCACTCTAGACTGGGCTGGGCACGAGGCGCTGCTGCCACCTCCACTGGCAGCCGGGGAAGGAGGCGGCTGGCCCTCTTCCCTTTCCCCACTCTACGCACCCCCAGATGGCCACTCACTCCGGTATCCCTGGGGGGGAGGGGGGGAGGGGCTCCCTTGAAGCCCTGCCCTGTTTTCTGGGGAAATTGGAGGGTTGCCGATGGGTCGGAGGCCCCAGAAGGAGTGAGAAAACCTCACCCACCCACCCCCATGGTTTTGAGCAGGAGGGGCTGGGGCCCCTTGCCCATCCAGGTCCCTCCGGGGTCCCTGCAGCTTGCAAGGGCCAGGCCCAGAGAGTGGGGGCTGCTTCTCCCCCCCCAAAGCAGAACCGAGCGCGGCTCAGCTGACCTGCCTGCCTGTGTCACTTTTTCCAGCTTCCCCAGAATTTATCTGTGCTCATGGAAACATCTCGCCCCCCTTCACCCCCACCCCCAATTCAAAGAAAAGGGAGGATTTCCCCTCAGCAAAGGTCCCGGTGCAGAGCTCCCAACTGCCCTCGGGTGAACATGACGCCGACGGGAGGGGGGGCACTTCATGGGAGAATCCTGAGGTGGGGGTGCCTCTCCTGCAGAGCCAGCTGAGGGAAAGTGGGCCCCACTGCCCAGGATATGGTCTGCTCTAACCCTCTCCCACCCTCCCTCCCTCTGCTCCATTGGCCAAGAGGTGAGGAGGCCTCTCTTTGTCGGGGTGGGGGGAAACAGACCCTCTCTGGGGGTTCTGAGTGAGGAGGGATTCCCAGAGCTCCCAAGGAGGGCTCCGCCTAGGGGCGGCCATCGGTCTCCCCAGCTGTAGCATCCTCTGGGCCTTGGGAGAAGAAGGGGCTCCTAGCTACAGAGCTCTGCTCCCCCCCCAGCCAAAAGGGACAAGGGGAACCTTGGGAGCAAAGCCTCCATTGATGCAGTCCAGGCCCAAGAGCCGCAGGAGGCAATCATGGCTGCCCGTTTCTTCAGAGCTGCAAGACAGAAGCTCGTTCTTCCTGCCTCTTGGTCCAGAGATCTGGCTAGGGGATCTTCCTTGACCAGAGTTGGGTGTGGGGATCCCCTTCCACCTTCCCCCAGGCAAACCTGCGGTTCCTTGAAAGGCTCTGGGTACCAATGAGGCTGCAAGAGGCACCCCCAAGGCTGGCAGAAGCCAGGACCTGCTTCCTCAGCCAACCTTCTGGGAAGGGGGCTGTTGGGACTCCCCTGCCCCCTTATGAATGGAAGGCTGCAGGCAACAGCTGAGGACAGCCACAGGCACCTCTGAGCCAAGCCAGAGGGAGAGGCCCTGGGCCAAACGCCAGGCAGCAGCCCGCTCACCCTTTCGTTGCTGCTCAGAGACAGGGTGAGCAGTACATGGTAAGAGGAGAGCTGGGGGGCAGGAGGACCAGCCATGACTGACAGCCCCAGCAGCCCCCTGGCACAGCTCAGAGCCCTGGGCATGGCGTCCCCTCCACCTGGTGGGGAGGCCCTGCAGAACGCCAGGCAGGATGGCGGGCAACCCTCCTGGTGGCATCTCCGGAGCAAAGGAAGCTTCTCCTTCAAATCCTCACCTTTGCCCTTCCCCATCTCTCTCCTGGTGCACTGTGAGGGGCTCCATTCTTCACCCTGCTTGTTTTCCTTCTGCTGTGGCCCCAACATCTCCAGCCCAGGCCCTGCTCCATCCGCAGAGCGGCAGAAGGGGGTCCCCTGGCAGCTGCAAAGGGAGCAGCCGCCCTCAGGTGGGGAGGAAAAGCCCACAGCAAAACCAACCAATGGGCCGTTTTCTGAGTCAGAGGCAAAGGCTTGACTCGCCTGGGCACTCAGGGCATCCTGGCAGACAGAGAGAAACTGTTTACCCTCCGACCAGCCGATCGGCCGGCCTTTCCTGCCAGGTGACATGCCAAGCAAGGCCAGAGAAGCTGCTCTCCACTCTGGCAGTGGTGGCTGCTGCACACAAACACCAGGAAGAGGCTCCTTCCAGGCGCCCCACGGGTGGAAGGTATTTGGGGAAAGGCCTGTAGAGGAAAGGGGAGAAGCTGGGAGGCGCTGCCAGAACCACCTTTTCCGGAGTGTTGGCCTACAATTCCCATCATCCACAGCCTTTGCAAGGGAGAAGCACAGCAACTCTGGGCAGGTCCGTTCTGGGAAATGAGTCCCTGGCCAGATCTCACTATTCAAACTCAACTGACTTGATTCTGCCTCTGTATTTAGATTTTCTCCCCTTTTTCCATCTTAAGCGGCTCTTCCCAAAAGGAAAGGCTGTCATGACATCCCACCCCAGCCAGCCCCTCCTCCTCCCCCTCCCCAGAACCCACTTCTTCTATTTTTAATTGTGGCTTTGCTGCCAAACAGATGCAGCAACCCTGAGGACCTCCCCTCCCCCACCCCCTGCGATGCCCACCTGAGCTCAGACACAGGAGGAGGGCAAGATGTGGGAGCCGGTTAAGGCAGGGGCCAGGGGCCTCGGGGAAGTGAATGGGGGCCCCTCTTGCTCAAAGGACCTCGCCAGGCACAAGGGGTCTGCAAGCTGCCCTCAACAAGTCATGCCAACTCCAGCACTGTCCCTCCCATATGCACACGTGGGCAAAGCAGCCAGGGCAGGGGGCTTTGGCAGGGGCTCCTCCCCCTCGCAGGCTCCTCCTTCAGTAGCTGCTGCGTCCCTCCCGTCTCCTTGCAGGCACAGACATTTTCCTCCGGTGGTGCTGCTGCTGCTGCTCCCAGACTCCCCAGAAGCAAATCTGCTTTTCCCCAAACCAGCCAATTCTATTTTTTCCATTTTCTTTTCAAACTTTGGCTGCTGTTCTTCAAGACTGAGTTTCCCTTAAGCAGAGTTGGTCTTCAGCAGGTTCTGACCAGTTCTGGGGAACCGGTAGTGGAAATTTTGCTTAGTTTGAAGAACCGACAAATGGCACCTTTGACTGTAGATTTCACATTATCCTTCCCCTGCCACGCCCACCAAGCCACGCCCACAGAACCAGTAGTGAAAAAAATTTGAATCCCACCACTGGTCCTAAGGCAGCCGCCACCCGGGAACGCTCGTTTGAGTCTTGGGTGGGTGGAACAGGGGCTTCAAAGTGGACTGGAATCGTTCCCTTTTTTTTGCCATCCCCGGAGGGGAGACTTCTGTGCAGGAGTTACCACCACTCTTATGGGTTTCTGTGGGAAAAGGCGAAAGGTCTGGCAGGGGGCTCAGAGATGGCGCATACGTGTAGAGAGCCAGCAAACCAACATACCCCCCGCCCCCCGTGGAGGGCAGAAAAGCCACATGGCTGGAGAGGCACGGGTGCGCAGCTCCCTCTGGTGCCATAGGTCTTACAGACATGCACATCTCTCTTGCAGTGCCCCCCCCCCGCCCATTACAAATTAGCTCCCTCTCAGGCTGAGATGCCCCCCCCCTTCCCAATGAGTGCCCAACTGAAGGAAGTCAACTGCTCTCAGCTTCACCAAGACAAGACATGGGCTGCCCCCCACCCCTTCAGCAGCCCTGCTCTGATGGCACCAATCTGAAGGGGAAACTGGTTCCTTTCCAATGGGGGGGGGGTTTTGTAAGAGAAGAAACAAGGGCAGCCTTTATGGGGGGAACGGGGGGAGGTGCTTCTGAAAGGCAGAGCAGAACGTGGCACAAATTGAAGTAGCATTCCAGCCAGTCTATGGGAATTGGATAGTTACTTAGGAATTATGAGCTGTCCCCTTAAGGGAATGCATCATAGTAAATGTAATTAAGGAATCCTGGGAAATGTGGTCCATATCACGTGACCACATCTGATTGGTCACTAAATTGACCCTCGATGGGTAGGAGGAGTTTCCTCCCTTTTGCCTGAACTCTAACTCATGGGAGCTGCTTTCCATTGCTACGAGATGGATTAGGAGATAACCATCTTTTACTACAAGGCATATACTCAAAGGATTGATCATTAAAGAAGAACTTCATCACAAACATGAGTTATGAGGATACCTGATGAACCAATAAATGTACTTTGTTATGGAAGTCTTGTTATCAATCTGCATCTGTACAGTTTACAAATCCACCTCTGTACAGGATACAGAAAAATAAAAGATGATCTCCTGAGGCCCATCAAGATAAAGATTGTTAATTTGGATTTGTGATAAAGCAATGTAATATTGAAGCCAGTAGTGAATATGCAATGTTAATCTAAACCTGCATGTATCATCTTCTTTCTCTCTCTTTGTGAGCATCGGAATTTTTTACATGCTGGTTGGAGGGTGGGAGGGGTTGGAATTCCCCCACGTTACAAAGAGAACTTTCTAATCCACCTACCCCTCTTATCTGCTCAACTCATCTTCCTGCTATTTCAAAGACTCATTTTACATAACAAGAGGGAAAGCAAACTTCCCATCTTTCAAGGGACAGACAAGTAGCTTCCTTTATTTCATCTCTCCCTGAGCTAATGCAAAGAAAGCCAATTTAGCAAACTAGCTTGTGTCTTGGAGTAAAAACAAAGGATGTGTTTTTCTCTATCTTCCACCAGCGTTTGCCACGAGGCCTCCAGTCTTTTATAACTAAGGCTGTAAAACCTTCTCTAGCCGGTTTTATTGGGGCTATAAACCAAAGCTACAGCAAGTAAGCTATGTGAACAAAGGACAGTTTCCTTTTCCTCATGATGCATAGAGTTTGTCCATCTTATTTCCATGCTAGAGAAATTTAAGTATAACAAGACACATTGTAGATAACCCTTTGAACTGTTTTACTTGTTTGATGAATTTCTCTTCTATCGAGTACAAAATAAATACCTTTGGGACCCAACCACCCCTCTCCTAACGGGCAATATCAATCTTGGTAAAGCAGCCTACATCCCCATCTGGTGGTCAAGAAAATATTTACAGTGAAGTTAAAGAATTCTAACCATTTTTTTCCTTTTTTCAAGAGTGGGCAAGGAAGTCCCCTCCCTCTTTTTCTCTTCAGCCCACTGCTACATCTGGAGCTCAAAGAAAAATCTCCCTGAGTTTTCCAATATGTGTTTGCATTGACAAACCCTTTTTGCAACTATTGTGCACCATTTAATCAACTTAATTCAAAAGTCCCAAGAGTAACTGCAACCTAACATCGGCATAGCAACAGCATCTTCCAGACCCTCTGCTGCCACCTTGTGAAGCAAGCAACAATAGGCATATTTCTGCATTCAGCCCTCTAGTCTTCAGACTTCACGACGCAACCTCTAGTGCCCCCTTCTGTTGCAAGCTCACAACACACCCTAGAAGCAGCCATACTGTGTGCTGTGTGAGCATCGCCCAGACTCTGCAGTGCCACCTATGTGTTCAAGTATTAAATCCAGCAGCAATTCTACTTTCTGCTACCTGCTTGCAGCCCCCCCTAGAACAAAAAAAGGAAATTGCACAGAAAAGTTTTCCAATATTCTCTCTTTGCCAGTTTGAAGCATGGCAACTTCCTCAGCCATGACAGATGTCTCTGATGTACCAGAAGACCTGATTACTCCACCCACCCTTGTTGCAAATGTGGAACCTGATTCCTGAAACCCAGTTTTAAATATCCAACCCTCTGCAGAAGCCGCGATACCTCAGAAGGCCTATGACCTCAGACAGCATAAGAAGCTTACCTTACCTGCGGTGACACGCTTCAGAGAGGATTGGGAAAGGCAGTATCTCCATTATACAGAGGCAGGGATGGAGCTGTTCAAGATCTGTGATACCCCAAAAAGCAAGTTGCCCCTCAAGAGGCTCTTCCTGATGCAGAAGGAGTTAGAGAAGCACCTCGCATGATGAAGAGACAGTGAAAATGCAAGGAATACAAATCCTCCCCTTCCTCACCATCCAGTCAGAGCTGAAGAAGCTTCTTGGATGAGAAGCAAAATATCTTCAAAGAAAAACTAGAAAGTCCAGTTACCTCTTGGGGGGGAGGGGAAAGCACCCTTGGGATTCCCAGAGACCCTTTGCCCAATCCTGCCTCACTCGGTGCCCGACTGGGAAGAACAGAGGGAAAGCTACTCAGGGCTGCCTCAGCTGCAGGCCAGGACCCTCCATCACCCAACTGCTTTGAAAGTGGGCAGGAGAGCTGAGGGTGCAGGGGTCTGTTTTCCTATGGGGGGGGTGGAGGGGGTGGAGAAGGCATCATGAAGCTGCCAGGGAAGGAGCTCCTGCAGGGAAGAATGGGCTGAGTTGGCAGCCAGAGGGGCTCAGCAGTCAACCTGGCAGCAAGAGCTGAGACAAGGCGGCATCCATGCTGGCCAATTTGTGTGAGTGCCAAGAATTCTCTGCCATGTGTGAACTTGGCTTCCTCTGAGACGGTCACTATTTCCCAGGTGAAACTTATGGTCAAAGCTGTCCATGTACTGCATGATCAAGGAGTTTTTGCTTAAATACATATAGTCAAACCTGGAAGACCCAGAGTTCCAGGAACACTTTGCTTCGAGGAGGCGAACAAAGAACATGAAGACAGCGTTCGGGAAGGCAGAAACTCCCTCCAGGCCGTGCTCCTCATTGCACTACAGAAGGAGCAAATACCAAGGGAGAAAACCACACCCGACAGAGATCTTCAATCACAAGCAGCTTCTTCACACCACTCAAAGAAAGCCTCCTCCCTCAATCTCAAACTGGCTAGATCGCAAGCAGCTTCCAGTGTCTCGCACCAATTCTCTGCTGCAGGCTCTCACCATCTTTCCAGAGCATCCTCCCATCGCAGTGGCGCATCTAAAGCCTCCAAAGCAGCAAGTTACACCAAAAGAGCTGTAGAAGCCCAAGTTGCAGCTGCAGCAACAGAGGCAGATTTATGTATTACGACAGAGGTGATATGGCAGAAAGCAGAAATGGCCAAAGCTCGGGCCAATCAACAAGCAGAAATGGCCAAACAACAGGCAGAAATAGCAAAAACTCAGGCCCAAATCGAGTTACTCAAACCACAAAGAGAGATGGCAATGAAAACAGCACGGGCCACAGCATGGCAGAAGGTGGCCAATGCCGCCTCCCTCAACTTCGACCTCGAAGACTTGGGAGAAGAGAGCCCAGATACACGGGTCAAGGCCTACGTGGATGAGCAGCACTCACTTCTAAATGAGCAGATGGAACCGCCTCAATTGCCTAGCAGTCTCCCACAACCAGGGAAGCACTGGGATGAATCTCAACCACAGACTTTACACATCAATTACACATCTGAAGTTGTACAACCTAAAGTACAAGATTCACTTCCTATCAACAGCAAACCTTCCCCAACTGATGTTGTACATAATAAGGTCCAAGATTCTCTTCCCAGAATCAACAACACTGTTCCAATGTCTCACGCCCTGCTGGCTGAGCAATGTAGCCCACCAGTGCTTACAACAATTTCTCAACAAGTTGACATGCCATCAATGACAACTGCCAAACTCAATCCACAGGCAGCAGCGTTCCTGCCACAACCTCAATACCAATCTGGCTCCCAGGCACCACAAGGTAACCGTCCCCTGCCTACACAGCAGCATGATGCTCGACCATCATCCCCAGTATGGGAGAACAACATCCTCCGTAAGTACTGGGAGGAAGACTACAACCCGTCATTGACTTAAAACTCGAACCTACCCTACGAGAATCCAGGGGGAGAACCCTCCATGTCAATACCTTCCCCCAACTCAGCAAATGCTGAAGATTACTGGAGAAACTTGGCTGTACAGAGTGGAAACCTAAATTTGCACACTACAGAGTTCGCAGATTCTCTGACAAGCCAGGTGGTGAGTATCTAGTATGGAAGAAACTTTTCCTGTGCCCCGTTCAGGTGGCACACCTGAACCCCAATGAAATAATCGGACACTTCATAGCATGGCTAGGGCACAGTCTGCTGACATACTGAGGGAAATTTTATTATCCCACTTAGACCTGGCCACTGCCCTACGGTTATCATGGAAAAGGCTTGACGAACTGTATGGCGCTTCCGAGGACATAGAAGCAACACTCTTGGATAGCCTCAACAGTTTTCCTAAAATTCCTATTGACAAGCCTCGCCGAATCATAGACCTCACGAACATACTTGTCCAGCTAAGAATGGCACAATGGGATCCCAACTTACTGGGACTCGCCTGTCTCGATCATGTTGACACGCAGAACAAAATTGTCCAAAAACTTGCGCAGGTGCGAATTGAAAAGTGGCTCCAGTTGTCTAACACCTTCATGGCCAAGGGTCACCACTGCTTTATACCCTTCACACTTCTTGAAGAATTTGTGTCCCACCAGGCGACAGTGTGCAACACACACTGGGCCCACGGACTCAGAGCTATTAGTCCTCCTAATAACAGAAAATACAACAGCAACCATATATCTCCCTCAGGCCCTATGCACACTACCAGGGAAAGAACCTTCATGATTGTCCATAAAACTGAGATCAACTCCTCATCCAAGCACAGTTAGAGAGAGGACACATCAGATACAACCCAAGTTAAAATTCTGAACACAAGGAGAATAGAGTTTTGTCCTATGCACCACACTCTTCACTTGCTGAATAGTTGCACCGGGTATACAGCGAAATCACTGACCCAACAAAAACAGTTGCTAAGAAAGTACCAATACTGCTACAAGTGTTGCAAATCCAAACACCCATCAAAGTTCTGCACAGCCAAGGTGCAATGTGACTTTTGCAACAGTGGCCAGCACGAGACCGCGCTGGATCCAGACTCCGAGCCACCACAGATATCTTGTAGCCCTCCTTCAGACAAGGAGCCTCAATATAAAACAGAAGCATACAGGTCTCCTCAGCAGACTGCCAAACTGCAACCAAAACCAAGGATGAGTGTCAACTGCACAGCACTGTACACCGACTCACCGTGCTCTCATTTGTGTCTTCCCATCTGTTTAGCCAAAGTGTACCCTGAAGGATGCCCTGAAGATGCCGTTAAAATGTACGTGCGGCTAGACACTCAAAGCACCTGCACCCTGGCCAGACCTGCATTCTTCGACCTCTTTGAGGTGCAACAGAACAAACTTCCCTTCACTGTATCCATGTGCCATGGACCAAGAAGTATGTTGGGGATGAGAGCTACTGGATTCTGCATAGAGTCATTGGATGGAAGTTCCCGGTTCCCACTACCGCCCGTATTTGAATGTGATGAGATGCTGAACACCCAGAGTCAGATTGCAACACCGATGTTAAGCCTGGGTTCCCCAACCAGGGTTAGGTAGACAAGCTAAACAGAATGTGCAGCGTTAGTCAGATAGGCACACAGATAAATGAGTGAGCTAAGCTTGTATGTTTATTAACATACAGCAAAAATAACAGATACGCTTGTGCTATCAAGAATATAGTTTATTCCAGTATAAGTTTATGGCATAGTCAAATAACAGTCCAATATTCATTTACCATGTAGTCAGTCCATTCAGGGGTATTCAGTTAGCAAAGTTCATGTAGAATATCCTATGTCAGTTCATTTACAAATCAGTCCTTTGTTGTCTCTCCCGTTCGAGCAATGCAGTCTTGATTCCAAGCAGTAACCAGGGATCATCAAAGCCAGAGAGAGAGAGAGAGAGAGCCGTAGTCTTGCTACTTTTATATTGTTTTCTTAACCACTCCTTTAATTGCTATTTCCCAGTTAAAGCTGTATACACTCTAACATACACTAACTATGATTCATAGTTATTATTTCACCTAAACCAGTTAGGGTGAACAATGTTATCCCTAACAACCGACACTTGTTCTGCGTGTTGACGTGATCAAGACAGGCAAGTCCCGGTAAGCTGGGATCCTGTTGTGCCGTTCTCAGATGGACAAGTATGTTAGCAAGGTCTATGATTCAGCAAGGTTTATCAAGAGGAATTTTAAGAAAACTGTTGAGGCTATCCAAGAGTGTTGCTTCTACGTTTTCGTAAGCGCCATACAGTTCGTCAAGCCTTTTCCATGATAACCGTAGGGCAGCGGCTGGGTTGTCTAAGTGGGATGCCAAAAGTGCCCTCAGTATTTCGGCAGACTGTGGCCCTAGCCATGCTATCAAGTGTCCAATTATTTCACCGGAGTTCAGGGGTGTTGCCTGAACGGGGCACAGGAAAGGTTTCTTCCATACTAGATACTCACCACCTGGCTTGTCAGAGAATCTGCGAACTCCGTTGGTTTGCAAATTTAGGTTTCCACTCTGTACAGCCAAGTTTCTCCAGTAATCTTCAGCATTTGCTGAGTTGAGGGGAGATATTGACATAGGGTGTTCTTCCCCTGGATTCTCGTAGAGTGGGTTCAGGTTGTAAGTCAATGACGGGTTGTAGTCTTCCTCCCAGTACTTATGGAGGATGTTGTTCTCCCATACTGGGGATGATGATTGAGCATCATGCTGCTGTCTCGGCTGGGCATGGTTACCTTGTGGTGCCTGGGAGCCAGATTGGTATTGAAATTGTGACAGGAATGCTGCTGCCTGTGAATTTAGTGTGGCAATTGTCATTGATGGCATGTCAACTTGTCAAGAAGTCATTGTAAGTACTGGTGGGCTATGTGGCTCTGCCAGTAGGGCATGAAATGTTGAATCTTGGATCTTAGTACGTACAACATCACTTGGGGAAGGTTTGCTGTTGGTGGGAAGTGAATCTCGTATTTTAGGTCATATGTCAGTCTGTGGCTGAGATTCATCCCTGTGCTTCCCTGGTTGTGGGAGATTGCGAGGCAAGTGAGGTGGTTCCAGCTGCTTGTTTTGTAGCAAGAGCTGCTCGTCCACATAGGCTTTGACCCGTGTATCTGGGCTCTCTTCTACCAAGTCTTCGAGGGTAAATTAGAGGGAGATGTTGTCAGCCATCTTCCGCCATGTTGCAGCACATACCGTCTTTGTTGCGGCATCTCTTTGCCATTCAGCCAACTCCAATTTGGCCTGCAGTTGGCCATTTCTGCCTGTTGTCTGGCCTGTTGAGCCGCGATTGCTGCCTTCTGCCGTATTACTTCCTATGTGGTGCATAGCTCTGCGTCTGCTACTGCAGCTTTTACTTCAGCTTCTGCAGCCCATTCAGTGTAACTTGCTGCTTTGGAGGCCTTAGATGTGCCACTATGATGGGAGGATGTTCTGGAAGGATAGTGAGAGCCAGCAGCAAAGAATTGGTGTGAGACACTGGAACCTGCTTGCGATCTAGCCAGTTTGGGATGGAGGGAGGAGGCTTTCTTAGAATGATGGGAAGAAGCTGCTTGTGATTGAAGACCTATGTTGGATATGGACTTCTCCCTTGCTCCTTGTTCCTTTTGAAGTACATTGAAGATCGCAGCCTGGAGGGAATTTCTGCCTTCCCAAATGCTGTCTTTGCATTCTTTGTTCTCCTCCTCGAAGTATTGAATGTGTTCTCGGAACTCTGGGTCTTCCAGGTTAGACTGTATGTATTTAAGCTTATTTTCACTGTTTCTCCACCATGTGAGGTACTCCTCTAACTCCCTCTGCGTCAGGAAGAGCCTCTTGAAGGGCAACTTGCTTTTGGGGGTATCACAGATCTTGAACAGCTCCATCCCTGCCTCTGTATAATGGAGATACTGCCTTTCCCAATCCTCTCTGAAGCGTGTCACCGCAGGTAAGGTAAGCTTCTTATGCTGTCTGAGGTCATAGGCCTTCTGAGGTATCGCGGCTTCTGCAGAGGGTTGGATATTTAAAACTGGGTTTCAGGAATCAGGTTCCACATTTGCAACAAGGGTGGGTGGAGTAATCAGGTCTTCTGGTACATTAGAGACATCTGTCATGGCTGAGGAAGTTGCCATGCTTCAAACTGGCAAAGGGAGAATTTTGGAAAACTTTTGTGGTTTTCTGTGCAATATCCTTTTTTTGTTCTGGGGGGGCTGCAAGCAGGTAGCAGAAAGTAGAATTGCTGCTGGATTTAATACTTGAACATATAGGTGGCACTGCAGAGTCTGGGCGATGCTCACACAGCACACAGCACACAGCATGGCTGCTTCTAGGGTGTGTTGTGAGCTTGCAACAGAAGGGGGCACTAGAGGTTGCGCCGTGAAGTCTGAAGACTAGAGGGCTGAATGCAGAAATATGCGTAGCATAGTCTGAAGACTTGAGGGCTGAATGCAGAAATATGCCTATTATTGTTGCTTGCTTCACAAGGTGGCAACAGAGGGTCTGGAAGATGCTGTTGCTACGCCCATGTTAGGTTGCAGTTACTCTTGGGACCTTTGAATTAAGTTGATTAAATGGTGCACAATAGTTGCAAATAGAGGTTATCATTGGAGAAACATTCTGGTCAATATTTGAGAAACTGTGTAAAAAAAACCAAAGTCTGGGAAATTTCTCCTTGACCCCCAGATATAGCTGTGGGCTGCATTGCTTAGGTCTCTCTTCTTTGTGGAAGAAAAAACAGGGGGGAGAATTTACTGCCTTCTCTTGAAAAAAGGAAAAAAATGGTAAGAATTGCTTGACTTCAGTGTAAATTTCTTCTTGACCACCAGATGGAAATGTAGGCTGCTTTACTTGAGTCTGTTAGGTTGCAGTTAATCTTGGAACATTTGAATTAAATTGATTAAATTGTCCACAAGGGTTGAAAAAAGGGGTCATCAATGGATAAACACTCTGGTCAATCTTGAGAGACTTTGTAAAAAAAAATTATAGCAAAAGGCAAGATGCTGACTTTGTTTAAATCATTGCTAGATTAAGTGTCTCTCTTCAGGTGGAAGGAATGTACCCATTGCTCTGGAGATGGCTCTGGCCAGAGGAATTTTTATAACTGTGGCCTCTTTATTGCTTTGCCAAAGGAGCAGAGGAAGATCAGCTTTATTTTACCGACAAACATACAGGTATGATTTCTCAGAGTCTCTCACTGCATTTGTAGAAGGTTTAAAGACAGAGGTTTGACTTTCCTTTGAGAGCTGGGAAATATCTGACTCTACTTGTTATGCAAATGGAGTTTTTGAGATAGCAAGAAGACAAATTGAGCAAAGAAGAAGGGGGTGGGTAGGTTACTGGTTCTCTTTGTTTGTAGCATGTGGGGAAATTCCAACCCCTCCCACCATCCAACCAGCATGTAAAAAATTCTGATGCTTACAGAGAGAGAGAGAGAGACAATGATACATGCAGTTTTAGATTAACATTGCACATTCACTCCTGGCTTCAATATTACTTTGCTTTATCACAAATCCAAATTAACTAACTTTATACAGATGGGTTTCAGGACTTTAAGGCTAGGTCCCACTGGCTGACGGACGCAAAACATATGCATAAAGGACACAGCGGATGAGCAAAATTTCGGGGGTGGCTCCATCCGTTGTCATCTGCTCCAAAAAGTGGCGAAAATTTGCATAAACAGAACGGAAAAGAACGGAAAAGAACAGACGTGGGTAGTATGTAGCGGGGATGTTAAACGGATGTTCATAGGAAGCCTAGCAGATGTATATTGGATGCAAACCATTCACTGCGCATCCTTTCTATTTCCGTGCTACTAACGCTGTGTAGACGTTCCGTGTACCTTGTTTCCTCCCTCTTTCCATTTTCAGCTGCAATGGATGTGAGTTGCGAGGATGCCCAGAGGATGCAGAGAGGATACAGTGGACGTTTAACGGATGATAAATGGACATAGAACATTTGTTGCTCGGATGTCGCGGATTTACATCGTACACAGTGGAAAGTTCATCCGTTCACAAAGTTTTGTGTAGCTCAAAACTTCTTGCGCAGATGAAATCGCAGTGGACAGATGCTAGACGGATAGAGTATATGAAACACGTATGCAATGAATACACAATGGATGCATCATGTTTTCCAACGGATGGCAAGCTTTTTTTAACGTTTTACATCCTCTTTGCATCCGTTAGTGCAGTGGAACAGGGGCTTTATCTTTTACTTTTCTGCCTTCTGCATAGAGGTGGATTTGAAGCTGTACCGATACAGATAGATAACAAGATGTCCATAACAAATTACATTTATTGGTTCATCAGGTATCCTCATAACTCACGTTTGTGATGAAGTTCTTCTTTAATGACCAATCCTTTGTATATCTGCCTTGTAGTAAAAGATGGTTATATCCTAACCCATCTCGTAGCAATAAAAAGAAGCTGCCATGACTTAAAGAGTTCAGGCAAAAGTGAGGAAAACCTACCCCAACCCTTCAAGAGTCAATTTAGTGACCAATCAGGATTACAGATGTGGCCATGTGACATGAACTACATTTCCCAGGATACCTTTAACTATATTTACCATGATGCATTCCCTTAAGGGGACAGCTCATAATTCCGAAGTAACTATCCAATTCCCATAGACTGGCTGGGACAGCACACACACAAAGATGCTTCTTTAATCCCCCCCCCCCCCCGGAGGGGTTGTGAATCGTCAAACAGGCACAAGGAGACCAGCTGGGATAACAGGGCCAGGCTGAAGCCAAGGAGGAGTTTTACACCCACCGCCTTACAAGCCCTGAAGCCCCCACCCCTTTAATGGCTTTGCACCCATTTTCTTAGAAATGCCAAATTTCCAGCCAAGAATGCAAACTTCCGCTGGTCAAGACAAACCCCGGTGATGGTCGCTTGTCCCTATTACAAGCTACCCATAAAAATATTGACTTCCCTCCACCTGCACTGGTTCCCTCTCAAGAGCCCTCTGGAAATCGGACACAAACCGGGATTCGGTAGAACCATCAGAGCAATAAAGGAAATAACGAGGGCCCTCGGGGTCTGCCCTCCTGCCAGGAGACTCATCGGCATCAGCTGGCAGATCGATACGGCTGCAGGCCCCGCATCCCCAGGGGCCCAGCCCTGCTGTAGGGCAGAAAGCCTGGCCAGGTTTTAGCAGGGGCTTCCCTTGTTTTCCAGGAGGCCGGAGGCCAAGACCATCCTGTCAGCTCTGCGAGGTAGTCCAGAGAGGAAACCCAAACCGTGAGCTGCAACTGCTGGCTTTATTTTGAGGCTCCCACAGAATCCGGCAACCCTGAAAATGCTCCTCCACCCCCACCCCCAGAGATTTATGGAGGGGCCCCTTCCTCTCCTCTCTGCTGGGCTCAGACCCTGTATTTCCCTCCTGTCCCCCAAAGTTATTCTCACGGCCTCTTAGAGCCCCCCAAGTGCTTCTGAGGGAGCAGCCATTTGTCCATTGTGGGTGAAGAGGTCCTTGGCCAGTTGTCGTTGTCCCTGAGCCAGGAGACAGTGATTTAGGATATGCATTCCTCTCCTTCCTCCTGTTCCTTAGGCAAAACATCAGGCAGCTGCTCAGAGCAGAGCCCCCCACACACACATACTGGGACTGGCCCTATGGCCTCCTGGGTCTAGGCTCCTCCAGGCTGCTTTGGCTCCTCCGGGCTGACCTCCAGCTGGATCCATCAGCTCACCTGTCTCCACTCCTCTCTTTGCCCCCCCCCTTATGGTGCCATCAGGAGGGTGAACATGCAATGGGGAGACTGGCAGAGCCTTACCTGTCAAGGAATCCCCTCCTTCCGAGTCCAAGGGCACCGCAGACCCTGCCTTCCTAAAAGGGCCAGAGCAAAACAGACATGAATCAATTGTGGGGAGGGGTCTCCCAAGAATCAGTATACCTACCTGGCTTGGGCAGTCAGCAACACAAAGGAAGGCGGGGTGGGGCAGGAGCCCAATGCCACGACTTAATCTCAGTGATTGGGCTTCACCTGCAGCTGAGGGGGGTTTATAGCCGTGGTGAGCAGTGGTGGCACAGTGGTTAGAATGCGGAACTGCAGGCTGCTTCTGCTGAATGCTGGCTGTCTACAATTTGGCAGTTCGAATCTCACCAGGCTCAAGGTGGACTCAGCCTTCCATCCTTCCGGAGTGGGTCAAATGGGGACCCCCATTGTTGGCGTGCAAGAGGCTAACTCTGTAAACTGCTCAGAGAGGGCTGGAAAGCAGTGTAAAGCGATATATAAGTCTAAGTGCTATTGCTATAGAGAAGCAGCCTCCAAGAATTTGGACTACAACTCCTACCAGTCCTCTGCCAGGGCAAGGAGCCCTTATGATCGATGAATTCTTTTCCAAGGGAGGGAGGGGCTCCTAGCACAGGTCTCTAGGGCTGCCCGCCCCGCCTCTGAGCATTGGGAGGTGTGTGGTGAAGCAGACTTCCAGGCTTCCCCCAACACGAGGGATCTTGTTCTGGCCTAACCTCAGAGAAGGGCTTCCCTGGAGCCAGCCAGGGAGCAGCTGTGCAGTTCCCAGGGCACTCTTGAGAGTGGTCGCCTTTGGCTAAAGCCTGGCAGAGGCTGGCACACTGGCAGAGCTGTAGGACTTACCCAGCCTCTCCCAGGGCTGTGGCAGGGGAGAGATGGGGAAGGGCACAGCCGACAATCCCCCCTCTGCCAGCTTATTCGGGCCTCCCCAACTGGCCTATCTGGGCAGCTTTTCCTCCATTCCACTGCCCATGTTTCCTCACCACAGCCCATCATCCCCATCCCTGACCAACCTAACAGTTCTGCCCTCAGTGGCCCCAGGGGTCTCTTCACAGACATGCTGCAAGGTCCCCCAATGGGCAAAATGCTTGAGGGCCCCCGAGATGCACCCTGTGGTACCCGGAAACCCTGAAACAGCTCAGGGCAAAGGGACAGCTGGCAGGAGGCCCTCCTGTCCTGGCAGAGCAAGAGCCAGTGTCCCCCTCCTCCCAAGGAGGCCCCTGAGCAGCACGTGAGTGGGGAGGGGCACAGGAGACACCCTCCAGATGGGAAGGCGGCCAGGACCCTCCAGCCCTCGTGGTGGCTGCTGCCCGCCCCCCATCTCCTGGGCTGGGCCCACAGAGCCAACCAGCCCCTTGTAATTATGGCCACATTTGTATTGAAATGTGAAAACCGGGAAGCACATTGTTCACCTCATGAGATGTTTTTAAAAGATAAAAAATTTAAAAAAATATTTTTTTTAAAAAAAAGAACCAACCAGCCTCCTTCCTTCCTTTCCCCAGAGGCAGGCCAGTGGGAGGAAGCGAGATCCTCCAGCATGTAATCCCCACCTGCTCAGGCCCACATCTCTGGAGCCCCTCTCTCCACCCCGCTAGCCCCTCCCACCATTTCCCAATGGGAACCAGTCAGGGAGTCTAGCCCTGAATGGAGCCCCACTGCAAGTTGGGGGCTCCAGGAGGATGAGCCCGAGGACAGAATCAGCTGCCTGCCTTGAACCGGATCAACTAATTGGGTCAGACCAGAGACCCAGAGTAAGCCAATTCTCCGAAAGGGAACCAGCTGTGGATCTCGGCTAACCTCGCTCCCCCACTGTGGCAGCCAGCCAGCCAGTGCCACTGTGCACAGACCAAACACTTTCCCACCCGGGTCTTTTAATCAAGGTGGAGGTTTCTCAACTCTGACACGGGTCCAAAACCAAAGTGAGCTTAGAAAGGGAAGGACCCCCCAGTTCCCTTTGCAGAAAGGAGGGGGCTCTTTTTCCACTCTGCCACATAGACTCACTGTACTTGGCTCAGTCTGGATGACGGGTGAGTGATTAAAAAAACACACACACAAGAAGATTTTTCTGACCGCAGAGGAAGAGAGGTTTGGGAAAAAACCTGATGGCTAATTGGAAGCTGTCCTGGATTCTTTACAGTCACCCAGAGGCTGCCGGAGCGGCTCCAGAGAAGCCCGTGGAACAAATGGCTCCCAAAGGCCAGTTCCTTGCTGAGATCCTCAGGCGGCCAGATCTCCCCCCAGAGGCAGGAAGAGGAGCAAAGGAGAGACTGCAAGATAGACCTCCCAGAGCTGGCAGAATCCTCTGCCTATCAGTCCCCCTCAAGAAAGCCCACTTTGATAAAAAAATAAATACTTGACACCGTAATATTTTACCATTTGGGAGAGAAGTTGGCATTCTGTCAGGATAGGAAATCATGACTGCCTACTCAATGAAGAGCTGGAAGGGCATGGAAAGATGCCAGGCAAAACTGAAGACCCAAACCACCTATCCCTGGCTTGGCCATTCGGGCAGTGGGGCCAGGTGCCCCAACATAGCTGGGCTGCAAACCACAATGGGGCCTCAGTGGCAGCCCTGTCCATAGCCCTGTCCCACTGAGCTGGGGGGAGGTGCAAGAGCATGGCCTGGGGACCAAGGGGGCCTTCCTTGACCCACTGGGGCAAATTAGCAGAAACAGCCATGGAGCTGTGAGAAGAGCCCTCCTTGGCCAACCTTCAGAAGACTCGGCCACACGCCAAGGTGGGTCCTTGGGCTCCATCTTTGGCAGCTCTTCTGCCGGCCTCAGCTGTGCACTGTGACCCTTGGGTGCAGCTGGTCTCCAGGTGCCTCTCAGAGTTAGAAAGCCTCTTTCCCTCTTCTTTATTCGTGCACAGTGGAGAGAGTGGACGAGCCCATAAGACTCTGGCCAGCCTGCAACCTCAAAAGCAGGAAACACTAATGGAACCTCTGTCTGGGCAGAAGGAAGGCAGGCGATCCTTCAGGGACCCAGGCCTTAGAGAGGTAGCCAGCACTCAAAGGCCACCTGGAAGGGCAGCGGTGCTGCCTCCCACGGCTCGGGGTGCCGCGGTCTGGACCAGCTGTGGCCTTTTGAAGGGGTCTTGAAGGCTGGTCCTGCAGTGTGCTGCCCCAGTCCACTTGTTGAGAGACCACTGGGGCTCCTCCCCTTGTCTAGGAGCAGCTGCAGCTGGTGAACCCCATGACCCCCCCGCCTCTTGGGTGCAAGTACCACCCAGTGCTGCCGAGCAAGCCAAGACCACTGCATGGGCCCAGCCACAGGCTGCTCCTGGGCAGGTTAATAACCCAGGAGGGGCCTGGCTGAGATCCCAGCCTGGAGGACCACTGGGCTCATCCCAGACCATCCTCTGGGCCCTTCCCCTCCAGGGGGATCTCAGAGGAGTTTTTCTTCCAGGCACCTACAATATTCTTCACAGCAGCCCTGAAGATGGTCCTTCCTGGCCTTGACCCTGTCCCATTAAGGAACAGGGCACCCCAGGAGGCCCACAGTGGAGAGACCCCCTGTTGTCCCTCTCCTTGGGAAGGCAGAAGATCTCATGGCCCATCAGGTCTTCCCTGGGATCCAGAATGTGGGCAACGGGGCCTTTGCCTTCCTCCCAGCGCCTCCTGGGGCACTTCAGTTGCCAGAAAGCCCCCTCCCCCCCCCCAAAGGCCAGGAGAGCCTTGGGATTGGGATGCAGAGCAGAGTTGCCCACCAGACCTTCAGGAAGAGCCTCCCCCTGCCTGGGACCCAGCAGGACTACCTGCCCCCTATCCCTCCCAGATGGGGGGAGGACGGGCGGGTCACAACTAGGTGCCTGAGAGGACTGCAGGCTACCTGGAGGGGGAGGAGCAGAGCCACAAAAGGAAAGGGCTCAATTAGGAGGAGGGAGCCAAAATGGACTCCCCCACCCCTCCCTGCAGGCTATCCGTCTCCTTCTCCTCCTACATGCAATTGCAGCTGAGGCTTTTCTTCCTCCCTGCTCTGGTCAAAGAGAGGCTGGGGATATGAGGGTCCTGTCCCTGAACAGCCACCTCAGGCAGGGAGAAAGAGGAGGAAGGCTCAGGGATGCTTCCAGAGAGCCCCCACCTCCCCCAAGACCACTTTGGAGCATCCCTTCCTGGTTCTCTCCAGGGTGAGCAAAGGAAGCCTCCCTCCCCAGGGCACCTACAGCTTCCTCTCCCCCTCCCCAGGTGCAACTTTTCGGGGGGCGGGAGGGCAGGCTAAGAGAGCCACTGGCAAAACAGGCTTAGGGAAACTGCCCATCACAGCCACAAACTTAATTCTAGGCAGGGATAAGCACAAAATGAACAAGACTTTGGCCTCAAACTCGTATTTCACAAAAGACAGCTAAAGCCCACCTTGATAAGATCCTTGACCAAACCTTGAGGGGAGAGCAACCCCGAAAATGGGTGGCTTCCCCATCCCCCCAAGGCCAGCCCACTCCCCATCATTGGCCTCCAGGATGCCTCCTTTCCCAAACACACAACCTGCAGATTCGTGCTCCGAGATCCGATCCTGTCCAGAGAAGCCAAGCAGGGAGTGGAGAGAAAGGTCGGGGGGGGGGCAGCCTACAGGGCTTTTCAACAGACTAAGCGCGGAGAGAACGTGACACTGAGCAATTCTGTTCTTGAGGGGAGGGGGGCATCAAACGCCTTAGGGTCGCATGGAGATTCAGGAGAATCCCGAGGAGGGGGTTTTAGTAGGGCAGATGGGAAAGGCATTCGGGAAAATCGGGGGGGGGTAGGATTCACGAGGGCGGGAGGGGCGGGGGTCTCGGCCAGCTGAAATGGGGCCCGGCGTGGGACGAGGCTGCAGAAAAGGCGAGGCCGACCTGGGCAGCAGCATCGGGGCCGGCCCTCCCTTCTGGGGCCCGGGCGAGGGACCTTCGCGCCCCCTCGAAGACCCGCACTTGGGGTCTCGGAGGGATTCCGAAGGGAGGGACCGGGGCGCTCGGCCGGGTGAAGGGAGGGACTCGGGGGCCGCCTCGGGGTTCCACAGGCGGCTGCCGGGAAGGGTCTCGCCTTTCCCGGGGAGGGGCGCAACCTGAGGCGGAGGGGACAAGAACAGACCACCGAGGCCGCCTGCTTCGAGGGTCGCCGCGCTGGGCCAGGAGCTGCCCACCCTTCGGTCGAGCGGCGCTGAGGGACGGCGGGCAGAGGGAACCGGAGCAACCCGGGCAGGAGGAGCCCCACTCCGCGGGGCCCAGAGACCCCTCCTCCCGGCCCCCACGGCCCGCCGCCCTCCCGCAGACCGCCTCACCGGCTCCGCCGCCGCCGCCGCCGCCGCTCGGCCGCCTCCCGCTCTGCCCGCGACGCAGCCCCGCCGAGGCCGCTGGCCCCGAGCACCTGACCGACAGCTCGCCTGGCCAACCCGCTCGAGCGCCTCCGAGCAGGTTGGCCAGGAGGGGCGGGGCGAGGTTGGGAGGCGGGCCCTGCAATTGGGGCGCCCCTGGGGGGGAATCGGGGAAAGGCGTGCTTGGGCGGAGGAATGGAGGAGCCCCTCCCCTTTCGCTACAACAGCCCTGCGAGGTGGGCCCCAGTCGAAGGTCAGCCTCCCAAAGGTTGCCCGTCCCCTCCTCATTAGGAAGGGTCGCCAACAGTAATGCCCACCGAGCGCTGTCCGCAACGACAGCCCCATCTGGACCGAAGGGAAGCAAAGCTTCGAACCTGCCTTGCACTTCATTGGCTGCCCAGATCTGCATTCCCACGGTCAGTTCCCCCCCCCCAACGGCCCCGTGCGAATTCCCCAGTGTGTGGATGGACCCGGAGACGCTTTCCCCAAGCAGGAAGGAGCCTGCTCGAGTCTTCCCTCAGGGGAGACGCTGACTTGGCCGAATTCATTTTTCCCATCGTGGAAGGACATCCCTTCATTGTCCTGCCTCCCCCTTTATCTGTCCCTCAAACGGTGTGGATCCAAGTCATGGCAAATCTGAACGTGTGGAAATCTGACAGTGACCTTCCACCTTGTAGTGGCACCCCCCCACCCCCCCAAGGCTTCCCCCTGATCTGGGCATTTTTCTGCGGTAGCACTCTAACTTCAAAGTCCCACAATAAAAGGAGTGTGGGTGCAGAACTTTTTTGGGGGGGGCAGACAGTTGTGAGGACACCCCCAAGCAGGTGGGGGAAAGGGGCAGGTCCCAAAGAAGGGAGACTGGCCAGGAGGCCTTGGATACCCCAGTAATTCTGGGACAGGGGACTGTCAGGCACGAAAGGCCTGGGCCATCTATAAAGGGCCACCAGGAGGAGAAATTGCTGGATGGGGGGGATGCATCTTATCCAGCAGGTGGGGAGGTCCAGGGGGGGCCTCGAGGGCCAGAGTGTGGGAGATCAGAACAGTTTGATTGTCGGGGAGACAATGTGGGGCATCTCTGAAGCTGGGCGACAGAGGGGGCTGGCTGAAGGGGCTGAGGAGACAGACACTGGGCAGGTTACAAAACCTGAGGGGGAAGAAGAGTGACTTGTTACTGCTTGAGAGGAAAGAAAGAAAGAAAGAAAGAAAAAGAAAGAAAGAAAGAAAGAAAGAAAGAAAGAAAGAAAGAAAGAAAGAA
>BLBF01000127.1:486394-504185 GCA_015471245.1 Laticauda colubrina
GAAAGAAAGAAAGAAAGAAAGAAAGAAAGAAAGAAAGAAAGAAAGAAGACTCCTGAAGATAGATGGACGGATGGTTGGCACTGAAATGGAAGGAATGTGATGGGGAAGAAGAGCCAGACCTGGAGAGGGGCTGGGCTGGGAGAGAGCCGGTCAGTGGCCAAAGGCTAAAGACCAGCCCGCAGGGAGATGCAGGGGCTCAAATATTGTCCCCTGCCCAGCTTGGAGGAATGAGCCTCCTGACAGAGCGAGTGGGGGGGAGCTTATTAGATGGAGGAGCCAGTGGAATCAGCTGCCACATGGAGGAATGAGTGCATAGTGGGGCCCCATATTGGACAGGAGGGGGGCTGCTCTGGCTCCCTCCGGGTCCTACTCCAGGGTGACAGAGGGATCCACAGAGGTCGGATGCATCCTTGGAGGTTTGCAGCCCAGACCTGGCAGCCGGAATGGGTAGGGAGGGCCAGGGGTTGCCTGCAGAGCCTGGGAGGTGGGGGAGGAGTAGAGTAAATTAAGCAGAGGGCCCTGCCTGCCCTGGGTCGGGGGTCCTGCGGGACACCTTGGTACTGCACCAGGCTGGCTGCACACCCCAGACCTGCCCTTCCACCTCCAAAGGCTCCCCTAGCAGAGACCCAAGAAGATCCTCCCACCGCTGGCCTCTTCCAGCACTGTAGCACCTCTGGGGCTGAGGCTCTGTGTGTGTAGACGCTGCACGGAGAACCACAATGGATGATCTTGCTTCCCCACCCCAGCCCCCCATGGGTGGGGACACCTCCCTGTGACTTATTGGGCTGTGTTTCACCCAGACAAAGAGTTTTGGATCAGACAAAGCCAACTGCTTCGGTTGCTGCCCCCCTTCCCTCAGCCTTAATCAGGGCTCCCCCTTGCCAAGCATGGGTGGCTGTGTGGATGCAGAGAGACCAGGAGCAGCACACACACAATCTCTGTACAACAGCCGCCTCGCAAGGCTTGGGATGGAGGGGACGCCAGGCCAGCTCCCCTGATTGGCCCTGAGTGGGAGGCTGAGTCCAGCTGCGGTTTTCTCCGGGAAGGGGGAACCAAAACCCCCTTCCAGCCGCCCAAGGAGAGGGAGGGAGCTGCAGCGGCGAAAGCTTTGGGAACATTTGGGCAAATGGGGAGGGAGGCCAGCACAGCCCTGGAGGGACAGACTTGACCACCACCACCCCCCGAGGAAAATGGGAAGGAGGAGCCTCGGTGCCGCCCCTGAGGTATCTTGGTGGTGCCCTGTCCAAGGACTGGTCCAGCTTCCTTCTGGGCATAGATCCCACAGCGAAGTGTCCGGGAACTGCCAGCCATTTGCCTGGCAAGGTGCTGCCTGTTTCTCTTTGGGTTGGGCTCATCTCTGGAGAGACTGGAGGCGCCCCCCCTCCCCGGAACTGACGTCACCCGCTCACACCATCTGCTGAGGGAGGGGCACAGGTGCATGTGTGATGGGAGGAGAATTCCTCCCCCAGTGCCACCGCTCTCTCTTCCTCGCCATTTATCGCACGTCTCCAAGAGCCTCTCTCAAACGCAGAGGAACCGCTGGTCTCCATGGCGACGGCGGGCATGACGCACTTTGGCTGCACCAGATGAGCATCGGAGCTCGGCAGGGCAGAGAAAACACCTGGAGGGGGGCAGCCGGCCAGAGGGGCTGGGGGGACCACCCAACCTTGGAGCTTGGGCAGAATGCAGATGCAGGGAGCAGTTTGCCAAGGTCACCCGTGCAGAGGAAGAGCGCTCGACTGCCAATCTAGCAGCCGAGAGCCTCTGTTTGGGGGCGAGGGTGGGCAGGGGGCAATGACTCCATCTGCAACAGCCTCATTAGTCAGGCAGAAGCCCCGGGTGTGGCCCAGGCCCCTCTTTCTCTTCTTGAGGGGGGCAGCTCGTCTCCCACCTCCCCACCTGTCCTCACAGCATGAAGGGCCGCCTCCTGCCAGGGCTGCTTATGGGGTCTGAGGTTCAGCCCCCAGGCCACCCGTCAAGGAAGGGGGGTGGGTGTCCCTCGTCCGGTGGGCAGTTCTTGTCCCGGGAGGAGCTTGGCCGAGCCAGACTCCACCCCACCCCACCCGGCCCTCCTGAAGAATAAGATCAGCGATAGGGAAGCGGATGGGATAAATCCGTTTTTATTCATTCAAGGAAGACTATTTCTAAATAAGGGCTACATTGTACCGTTCGTCTCTGTTTCATTGTTACATTGTTATTATAGTATTGTCGCTTTGACTTGCGGGTCGGTGGGTGCGTTTCTCGTTCGCTGTAAAAAAAAAAACCCTTTTGCACAGTAGCTCGAATCGTCATGCCGGCCGCGGAGGGGAAAACTAACCGGGAGGGTCGTATTTACAAGGCAGCGTCGCCCGGCTGGGAAATTGAGGAGCACCACGGATGGCTGCCGCCGGGGCTGGAAGAAGGTCGCAGCCCCTGCCGGCCCTCGGACCGAGCGGCTGGCCTGCCCAGCGGGAGCGTCGGGGGTCCCTCGCAAGTCGGCAGAGGCTCCGCGCCCGCCTGTCCTGCGGTGCAGCAGCAGCAGCAGCAGCAGCTGGGGGGGGGGGGATTCACATCCACGAGGGGGGAGGGGGAGGCGGGGGGGGGGGGGTCCAGGTTGCGGGAGAAGGAACGGCTGCCCAAAGCGGCCGCTGGAAACGGCTTCAGCGGGGATTGCGGCGAAGTCTGGTGGCCCACAAGCTGACAAGCTGCGAGAACATCCAAGCCTTTCCGCCGCCCCCGAAGGCGCCCTCGGAGCTCGGATCGCTTTGCATGTAGCTCGCGCACACAGCGGGGGCAGCTGATCGGTGCACGGGCGGCCCATCCTGGCCGGTCGGGGCATGGAACCTCAGGAGGCTCCAGGGTCGACCCAAGACCGCCGCCGCAGCTGGCCTGCTTCCCTCAAGGGCGAGAGAAGGGCTGCCCGGGCCTGCTCCCCCCCCCCCCCCCACAAGTGGCCCCCCCCCCCCCCATCCCAACGTTGGCTTCAGTTCCCCCCCAGCAGCTTCCCTCCTCCCATCGGAAGCCCCCAATAGGACCGTCCAGACAGCTTCACTAAGGGAGCGTGCCAGGCACCCCGTGTGCCAACCCTAACCCGGGCAGCCCAGAGGACAGGATCCCGGGTGCCTCCTGCAGCTTCTGCAGCTGATGGACCGTGGCCTCCTCCCTCTCGGAGGAGCCATCCTATTTCTGGAGGGCTGAGAGTGGGGGGTGGGTGGGGGTGAAGCAGCCCCCCCAAAATGCAGCTCTCTCTGAGTATCCTCAGTGGCTCCCTTGCAGGCTCCCAGCCTTGGTCCCTGGGGGGCTGCAGGCCTGCAAGGCTGGAGGGTCAGCGGAGGGGATGGGCAGTCCCAGCGGTGCTCCCCAGAGACCAGCCTGAGGCACCAAGGGAACGGGTGGGGGCCGGCTGCCAACCGAGGTGGTCCATGGGAGAAGTTCTCCATAGTGGTTCTGGGGTGCTTCGCCCCTTTGGAAAGAATGGAGATGAACAAGGAACTCCTTGACTGGAAGCAGCATCCCTTCCAACTCTGTTAATCCGTCCACCTAATTGCTGATCAGTCCACTCCTAAGGGAGGCCTCACTTGCCCTGCCCGGAGCCCAGGGAGAGGATGGTGCTGGGCAGCAGCTGCCACCCATCTCTGTGCCCCACAGAGGGAGGGAGGGAGGGAGGGAGGGAGGGAAAGCTGTGGGCAAGGAGGGGAACCCTGGTGAGGGGTGGAGGAAGGACAGGCTGCGCCAGAGTCCTCTAGGCCCTCTTTCCTGCACAGCCAGGCCCCCTGCCCACTTCACTTGTCCCCCCCCCATGGTTTGAGAGCTTTCCTAAGTGGGTGGGGGAAACCACAGCCTGGAGAAAAGAGCCGTCCTGCCCAGCACTGCCCAGGAGGCAGACCAGGCAGTGCCTCCTCCTGCAGGTCTCCTGCGGGCCTTGTCAGCTGGCCTAAAGGGACAATTCAGAAAATGCCCAGGGTCTCTTGCAACTGCCCCCCCCCCCACCAAGATCTTGCAAAAGTTTGCAAATAGAGAGCTAGCCTCTGGGTGGGTGGGAGGATCCCCTCACCTCTGCCCCCTCCCCACCTGCCTTGATGGCTGCTGGAAGTTGCCAGTTGAGGAAGGGGCTAGAGATGAATGCCAAACAATTGCAGCTGGCAGAGGAGAAACTGATGCAGAGGGGGCCTTTCCCCTCCCCATGTACACACACACAGACACACACACCCTGTTATGCAAGGAGGCATACACACACACTTACCCTTTTCATAGCAGGCCCTGCCTGTGCACCTTGAGTCCTGGTTATACAATTGTGAAACAAACTGCTTGCACTGCAGTTTTAAAAAAGAAAAGTGAAGCGCTATGTTGAAGGGTACCTACAGGACATTGTTGGAACAAGGAAGGTGCCCTTCTTCTCCGGGCCCCTGGCCTCCAAGCAAGATGGGCGGGGGGGGGGGGCCTGTCCAGCCTCTTCTACCTGTGTGCCAGGGGTTCTTGGGATGGGCAGGAGGAGAAGCTCTTGCTGTTGTACCAGGTGTCCCCTGACCAGGCCGTTTCGAGGCTTCCATCCTTCCATCAGGACATGGAGTGTGGTGTCCGGAAGCCACTGCCTGAGCGGGGTGTTGGGGTCTGCAGTAGATGGAGGCTGGAAGGCCCAAGCTCCCCCCTCCTTGGCCAGAGGGGACCCGTTTCCAAGTGGCCACCCAGCACACCACCACCTCTGTGACAGCCGAAGTTGCCCCCATGCCCTGCCCTTTGCCAGCTGTGGCTCTCCAGCCCACTCAGGCCCAGCCTTTCTCAGCCTCCCTGGTTGCTTTGGCCCAGAAACACACCCATAAATTAAAAATAGATAATGAGTGGGGCTCACAATAAGCAGCACCTTCACTGTCTGCATGGCAGGTGGGGGAGGGAAAGGAGCTGCCACTTCCATGGGGCCAGGAGTCCTGGGGGGTGCCCCCACTTCTGGCCTGCAGGCTCTGGAGCACCAGGGCAGTGGGAGAGGCTTTTTCTGGAGGGGGGACTCTCCCAGTGGACCCCTCCATTGGGGCCTTGCACTACCTCAGTGGCCTCCAGCAGGGCCTGGGTCATGAATCAAGGAAAGGCCAGCTGGGGTCTGGCAAGGGTGGAGGGAGCCAAACAACCCCCTCCCTCCCACCCCCAGGAGTTTGCGCAGACCTGGAGGCCTGCAGCCACCCCACAAACCGGGAGTCTTCTGCAGCTGCAGGCCGATGGGCAGGCTGGACGGCTGGCTCTCCCTCCTTAGGCTGAAGTCACTCAGGGCACCTTCCGCCCATCCCGTCCAGCAGTCCCAGGCCTGGGGGGCCAATGGGTGAATCCCCCTGGAGTGGAAGCAGCTCTCTCTCCTCTGTTCCCACCGAGATTCGCTCCCCAGCCGAGCCCCCAAGTCCGAGTCTGCTGCTGCTGCTGCTGAGTCAGAGGGGAGGGGGGTTGCAGGGGCCGGGCAGCCCCAAGAGAGCCGGGCCGCAGGAGGGGGAGGAGCCGGAGGCGGCCAGACGGATGGGTGGCGGGAGAGGGGGGGACCTCCTGCTGGCCGGCTGGCCGCTCACATGAGGCTGCACTTGCCCTTCAGCTTCTCTGTCCGCTTCTGCTTGCTGGCACGCTTCCCGTCGATGCCGAGGCTCATGTCGCGGCGCTTCTCCAGGTTGAGCAGCTCCTGGAAGAGCTCCTTGACGTTGTAGTTCATCTTGGCAGAGGTCTCCATGAAGGCGCACTGCCACTCCTTGGCCACAGCCTCCCCCTCGGGCGTCTGCACCTCGCGCTGGGTCTCGTCGCACTTGTTGCCCACCAGCATGATGGGGAAGGCCTCCCCGCCGCCCTTCAGCTGCACGATCTGCTGGTGGATGGGCCGCAGCTCCTCCAGTGACTGCCGGCTGGTGACCGAGAAGACCAGGATGAAGGCGTGGCCCTTGGAGATGGACAGGCGCTGCATGGCTGGGAACTGGTGGCTGCCGGTGGTGTCGGTGATCTGCAGCGTGCAGACGCTCTTGTCGCAGCTGATCACCTGCCGGTAGGTGTCCTCAATGGTGGGGATGTAGGTGTCGCGGAAGGTGCCCTTGACGAAGCGCAGCACCAGCGAACTCTTGCCCACGCCCCCGGCCCCGAAGACCACCACCCGGTAGTCGTTGCTCTGCTCCGGCATCTTGGACGGGCTGGCAGCGGGGAGGGGTCAGAGGCTGCCCACCTGGGGTGGGGGAGAGAAAGAAGAAGGACGGTCAACCCACGCAGGCGGCAGGCGGAGCTCCCAGAAATGTCCCCCACCCCTGAACCCCTCCCCGAGGCTCTCAGTCGCGACTCTTTCTCCCCGTCCCAGAATACAGGACATTAAATCTCCGGGGCAGAGGTCCGACATCCCAGCCAAGTGCTGAAGGCAGGGAGAAGGGCTCCCACAGAGCCAGCTTCCTTTCAGGAGGGTGAGTGGGGAGAAGTGGTCTGAGAGGGAGGATCTGGGCTCCGTGGTTCTCTACTTCCCCTCCCTCTTCCCGCGGCTGCATGGCTGTTCCTTTCTTGCTTCAGGTACCGACCTTGGAAATCTTCTTTGGTCTCCTCCCCAGGTGTGCTGAATTTCAGCTGATTCTAGCATTTCTTCTCTCTCTCTCTCTCTCTCTCTCTTACACACACACACACACACACCTTGCAAACCTGGGACTCAGGGAGGTTATTTCCCTTCTCTTGACTTATACCCCCGTTTAGAGCAAAGGCATCACCAAGCCAGGGGTAAAGCAGGGGGGCTCTGAACAGGACCATTTCCAGGGCATTGTCAGGGTTGCAGAAGCTGCTTCTCCTGTAGGTTTAATGACAAAGCATTTGGGGAGCAGCAAACCTCCCCCCCCCCCCCCATGAAAGGCTGATGAAAACTGAGCAAAACCAGAGAGCAGCTGGGCCCACACCAGGTCCCAAGTTCCCTGGAGCATAGGGTCTGCACTTGGGGTGGGGGGCGTGGTGCATTCGCTGAAGGAGCTTCCCTGGGGCAGAGCAGAAAGATCAGCTCCAAGGGCCCCCAGCAGGAAGCAGGAGGAGCAGGCAGGTCTGCAATGATGTCCCTCCCCCACACCTGAGGACAGGCACTGCCCATCCACCTGGCCTCTTCTCTTTCTCCTGTAGGGAAGCCCCAAGTCTAACACTTTTTTCTTTTGTCTTTTTGCAACAGGAGGGAGCAGGAAAAGGGACGTGGGGAGGTGGGAGATGTCACCCAGCCACAGAGTAAATTTCTCTGAAATGTTTCCTCTGCTTTGCATCAGTTCCCCCTTTTGGTGGTGGTGGGGCCCTTCAAAGACATGCCCTTGATAAGAGCCTCTTCTAGCCACGGGGTTGGGCCTTCTCATCTCTTGGCCTACCCCCCCCCTCAGGATTCTGCCCAGAGCTCCCTTCAGGATCCCCAAAGCACTTGGGAGGGAGAGGAGAATCAAAAGGAAGCATTTGAAGGAAGCTTGAGGCCGTCTAGCCCAACCCTCTGCCTAGTGTAAGAGGGAAGGGCCTCTGCTTAAAAGCCTTGAGCAAGGTGGGGGGAGAGGGCTCAACTCCCAGACCTCCTGGTTTCTAGGAACAACTGAGATGCTCTCCCAATGCTGGGAGGCAGCAAGCCAATTGCACCACTTCTCCAGGCTCAGCCTTCCGAAGGGCCATTCCCCGGGAGGTTTGGGCTCCAGGCCTGGCAATGGGCACTTGCCTTTCCTGCAGCCAAGTCGTGCTGTTGGCTCAGGTGATTTAGCTGGTGACCCACTGGCTGCCCACTGGGATGTTTCACCCACCCTGGATTTGCTCCTCAGTTCCCCCCCCCCCCATCAATCTCTACAGTCTCTGTTTGTTTCCTTTGGGGGCAACCCCTCTATGGGCATCGTCTGGTCCTGGTGGCCACCTTCCCAGAGCCCTTCCTGATGACCTGGCACAACCCTTTTCACGGCTCTCACCTTCGCTCTGAGAGGCAGCTCAGACCCCATCCTATCAGGTGCGACGCCAAGGACTTTCCCCCAAAATGCATCCATGGCTCACTTAAAGTCCCTAGCCCCATCCAGGTGCTCATGAAAGCCAACTGCCCAGGGTCTCCATCCAAGGCTGCTTGAGGATGTGTGGAAAGGTTGCTCGGCCCTGCAGGGAGACTCCCAGGATTTCCCTTGGTGGAATCCATCCAGATGTTCCTCCAGAGGCTGATCCTCCTCAGGAGCTCTGCCCTTCTGAGCTGGGTTGTTCAGCTCAGCTGCCTGGAAGGACCTGGAGCTCCAGCGACCCTCCTGGGCCCCTTTTCCCCTCTGCTTTTCTGCCAGGTGTTTGGACCGACAACCTCAAGACCTGGTGTTTCTTTCTTCTGTGGTTTCCCTTGACTTCTAAACTGGCCACCATGAAGCCCCACCAGGGCATACAAAACACCAGGTTTCCAGTGACAATTAGCATCCATATAATGAAAACATACATTGAAACAGAACTGAACGACCCGTTTGGCCCAAAGGAGAATGACAAGCCCTCCCAAGAGGTGTCTTTGGAAGCCTCTGTGTGTGCTGGGAGCTGCCTGCATCTCTTCCTGGGGAATGAGCTCTATGAGTGAGGCAGCCACCAGCCTGACATGGGAGTTCAGCTTCTGGCTGCTGGCCAGGCTTGGTTGCTTGCAGGACTCTCCCTCCCTCCCTGTAATATGTTGGTGCCTCAGAGGGGCAGAAGACGGGGAACCTCTCTCTGGGAACTCTGATCTGGCCCCTTGGCCTTTTGGAAAGCTGCAGAGTCCTGGCTTCTTCCCAGACATCAGGCAGGGGGACTTTGAACCTGGCCAGGATTAGAGTCCTGACTCTTGGACTGCTTTAGCAGGAGAGTTTTGTGTTTTATGACCGTTGGTGACGGATCCTTTTTAAGGGTTTGGTTGTTTTCATTGTGTGTTGCCCTGAGTTGCTTCTGAGAGGCTGGCCATGCTAATTGCGCAGCTCCACAGCTGAAAAAAAAAGCTAGGAAAGCCCACAAAATCAGGGAGAGGTGGAATTAAACTTCAAGAGTAGAAGGATGAGCTGTGAATGGCTGGGAAATCCTCCAGGTCTTGTGCAAGCTCTCTGGGCCTCTGGTGGGCGCATCTGCCTTCTGTCCAATGTGCTGGCAAGGTGTCTCCTAAGGCTGATCTCAGCGGGAGAGAAGCATTTCACACCACGAGAACCCTGGTGCTGTGCTGCTTATTTGTTGAAGGCTGCAGCTGAATTGGGGAGGTTACAATGATTTTGCAGAGCAGTCCAGCATCTGGTGGTTGGCTTTCCTATGGGGAAAAGAACTGAGGAAAGAGTTGAAGTTGGCTGTCGTTTATTAAGCCCCAGATGGGCCCCTAACACAGGCAAATGCAACCATAGGGAAGCTCCAGAGTTGGCCACCTGCTCTTCTCCTGGTTACTAAGGCCTTGGGGTCAAGGCACAGCCATTCACCAGTCTGGCCACAGCGTCGGAGCAGCCCGAAAGGCAGCACAAGATGGGGAAGACCGTCAACCACCAAAACAGATCTGGACAATTTAGAAACTGCTTACAAACAAGACACCTAGCAGACAAATGCTGTGTCTTCGATTGGGGACAGAAAAATCAGACAGCCGGGTGGCAGATGGGATTCCTGGCTTGGGAATAATAATAATGGCAAAGAGATCACTGAAGAGGGACTGATTGCAAGCTAAAAGGAGCTGGCAGCATGATGTGGCTGCATAAAACAACAACGCAGAGGCCATTTTTTCTTTACATCAATGAAAATCATTTCCAAATTACAAGTGGTCCATTGTCCTGCAGGATCCAGAGAAAAGTTCCAGGGATGAACCTGGACTAAAAGCCAAATTCTGGGAGCAGAGAGCAAGGAGCTGCAGGGGTTTCTCAGGGCTGGAGAAAAAACCCTTCAGCCCAGGCCAAGACCCCCCTGAATGGAGGGGAGAATCCGGCCTCCAAGCCATGGCGAGGCAGACTGGGAGGGAAGGACTGGAAAATATAGCCGGCCATAAGAGGTGTTTGGCAGGGGAACCAGTGAGGGGACAGGCACCAGGTGGTTTTCATCAGAATTCTGTCACTGAGCAGAGGGTTGATCTGGATGTCCTCAAGCTCCCCTTCCAACTCCTTGGTTTTCCCATTCAAGGCTAAATATCCCGACTGTCTCAGGGACATTGGCAGGAATCCTCCCAGACTCCCACCTGTGAGGGATAAAACTGTTTGGAAAAGAATTTCTGCTTGGGAAATTTCACCTCCTCTCCTAAATGGCAGCCCTCATACGTGTCCAGCCCCCTCCCAGAGCCGGCCTCCAGTAGCCTTTCCATGGGGAAGCAGGAAGCAGGCTGGCCTTGGGGGGGGGGGGGGAGAAGAAACATCCCTTAATAGGATCAGCGGTTCTATTTCTAGCTCCAGCTGAAGCAGGCCGAGGCCGGCTGCTCCGGGGAGCTGGAGACCGTAGGGAGGCTTTCCGAAGCCCCTTCCCCGCTCGGCCTCCGCCGAGCGCCCCCTCCTGCCCGCGGCGGTGCTCGCAGCCCAGCGGGAAGCAGCGTCAGGGGCGGCGGGCGAGGTGTGTGACAGGGCGCCCTTCCAGGACGCGGCGGCAAATGTCGCCGCAGGCAAGACGAAGAAGCACCTGAGTCTCTCGCGAGCCTGCTTGAGCACAAGGCAGACCAGGGGCTCCAGATCAGAAGGGGCTGGGCTGGGAGGGGGGCGAGGCACGGCTTCGCCCGACGATGGGCGCCGCACCGATCCCCAGCCCAGGAATGTCCGCGGCAAACGCCATTACCCCTGCCCTCCGGGGCAAAGCCGAGCAGTGTTGCCCGGGTCAGAGGGGAAAACCCCCGTCCAGGATCTTTCCCCTGCGAGCGGCGGCCCTCTGCCCTCGCCGCCTCCACAGCGGGCCGCCGCCACCTTCGCGCCTGCCCCTCGACAGCGGCCAGGGAAGGGAGGGGCGTCTGGAACAAAGGCGGAGCGGCGCTCTCCCCCCCCCCCCACGCAAGAGGGAAAGAGGGCCTGCCCTGTCGCGCGGAGCCGAGGAGGAGACCGTCCGCATCGTCCTCCAAGCACTGCCAGCCGATGTTTCGCCGACCTACATCCCTGCTGAGCCCCCGCACCGCGCTAGGGATTTGGGCCGTCTGGACGCGGCTGTTCACCACAAACTGACCACAGTTTCTTTAATCAGCACAACAAGGTTAGTCCCCGCTCAATGACCGTCTCTCTGCTCCCGTCCATGACAGTGAACTGGAGGATACCCACCTGACTCAGGAGCCACCCACCGGGGCCCATTCCTGCAGATCATTGGCCTGACCCACAAGAGAATGTGGCGGGGGGGGGGGGGAGAAGGAGTTCTCTGTGGGGGAAGCTCACAAGGATCTTTGGTTCCCCGAAGTAGGGCAGACCCCTCCCTGCTTGCCCACCCGAGAAGCCCTGTCAAGCCCCAGGGGATCAGGGGACTCGGGCTGGAGTAATGCCCAGGTGGTGGGGGCAGGGCCCTCTGCCCTTCTGGGGCCGAAGGCTCCCCAGTGGAAGCCTGTGACAACAGCAGCCTCCAGAGGGCCAAGGCACAACACATCCCCAGGCAGGGCCCATCTGGAGAGCAGGTGGCACTCTTGGCTTGCTGGTGCCAGGACTGCACATGAGGGTCAGAAAATGGCTGGCCCACATGCCCTCCTCTCCCGCTGGGGAAGACCAAGCATTTGCTTGCTCAACTGGATGTCAGCCATGGATCCACCTTGGGACAGATTCTCAGGGCTGCCACAATGGAGGATGGGTAAGCTGTGGGAAGGGGAGCATAGTGAAGGGAGTACAATCATAGCAACATTCTTCCCCTAGAGATCAAGGACAAGTGGCTGGCACCTGGAGGGGAGTGACTGAAGTTTGGCAGATTGGGCCAGGTGAGGGGAAGTTCACTAAATGGGGCAGGGTGTTTTAGTGTGGAGGGAGGGAATCCAGATTGGGTTTTCCCCAGGTGTGCCTTCTCTAATCAATGCTTACTTGGATGGACTATCTCAGAGTTCTGAAGTGTATGGAGGGTTTAATTGGAACGCTGCACTGGTGCTGCCCCTACCCGCCACCCCCTCAGCCAGAACCCAATTGCCAGCTCCTAAGCAAGCAGAGGGAAACAGGGCTCTTCCCCTCTGGAAAAGGTCTCCACTGCCTCTTTTGGGGCCATTCACCGCATCCACCAAACCGATCCAGAAACTGGTGCTCCAGGAAGGCTCCTCAGGCCGTGGAGATCGCCTGGGACCGAGGCCTGACTGGTCCAGGGATTCCTAAGGGTTTTCTTCCGTTGCCAGGATAAGGACGTTTCCTGGGAGAATTCTAAAAGCTGAAGCTTACCACGACTCAGGCAAGAGACCTCCCCTGAACCCCCAGAGGCCCCAGGGAGCTATTGGGAGTGGACCATTTAAGTCCCCAGATGCTCTGGTGGGTCAGGAATAAGAGGCCTGGTATACAGGACTGGCCTGGCCAAGTCTGTCCCATGACCTTCTCTAAGTTTGGGCCTAAATAATGGTCAGAAAGAACTTGGGTGGTGGAGGGAAAGATGGGAAGGGACAGTGAGGAGAGGACAGAGCAGCAGCTGCACCCTGGCTGGAGGAGGAAGTGGTAGAGGAAATAGCCCCCAGCCCAGCTGCAGAATGTGGGGGGGACTGGACTTTTGGACTTGTGGGATTCTGTTAATGCAGCTTTACAAGAAAGTAGAATTCACTTTGGTCTCAGGCCCTGAGCACAGGAGCTGCTGTGTTCCCATGTTGCCTGAGGCAAGTGACCAAGTGGGGCAACCAGCCAAGACTGAACCAGCTCTCTGATCTGGCCATTGACTAATTTTGCACTGGTCCTAGATGGAGTGACTGCATCCTGGCTTAATGGGAGCTTCCCTGGCCCCTGGTCCTTCAGGGGAGGCCTTCCTCTTCAGGATAAAGGGGTGGGGAGATTGTTTGTTTATCTGTTTGTTTACTTTATCACATTTCTTAACCGCCTATCTTTCCCATAGAAGGTCTCCTGTCAACCTGATGGTCTGCTCAACAAGGAGGTTGTGGGGAAACCCAGAAGGAAGCCCAATGTTCACTCTCCATGGCTGCTGGAAGAATTTCCATCCTCTTGGACCATCATAAAAATCTCCTCACCAGCAAATGGAACCCCCACTCCAGGAACCTTGGCAGAAGGGGGATGGGGGAAATAATGGGGATTCAGCCATGGCAACCAAATAGAAAAGGACCCCCCCACTATACACACACAACTTACACAGACCCAGTTTGAGCCAGTCTCCTACCAGAGCCCCACGGGGGGCGGGGGGAATGGGACTTGGCTGTCACTTGTTGGAGCCAGTGGCTGTGAGATGTTGAGGAGCTGTTCCTTCCTTGGCAAATGCCCCAGAGGACAACTCCCCCCTCCAAGACCCCCCTCAGGTTTCAGGCTGGCATTAGGCTACAATGGCCTCACTTCTTGCAAGCTTGAGAAAGTCCCCCTTTCTGACGTAGCCTTGGATGGGACTCAACCCATTGTGACCAGTCCAGCCATCATGGGTTGGCCAGCTGGCCAGCCTCTCTGGCTGGTCAAGGGTGTCAGCTGCCTGTTAATTCAGGGGAGTTTAGGTAGGCAGGAGGTGCCTGCTGGGTGGAAGTTGATATTTTCCAGAGAGGTTCTGTTGTGTAACTAAGGGCTCCCTTAGGAAATTCCCTGTGCCCAGCAAGGCATAGCCTCCTTGGGGGCAGGGCTGGGGTGCAGTGGGGCCCTGGAAGCGGGGAGCAGAATCTCCAGAGGCTGCAGTGTTAGGGGGAGAGGGGAAAAGCACAAACATCTGCCCCTGACCATGGCTGGCCTCCTGTTCAGCTGTTGCTGAAGAATCTGCTCTCGCTAGCCAAAAGCACTGACTGGGAGGGGAGGTTCTGGGTACCCCTGAAATTCCAGGAGCAAGATAGGAGCAGCTGGATCCCAGAAGGCCAAAATGGTGGTGGTGGTGGTGGTGAAGAGAGCCAGGCTGCCTCTGGGATAAGGGGTTTCCCTAGCCACATCCAAACATTGGCACCTGGCAGCCTCTGGGGGCAAGGGGACCCTGCAACCCACCAGGCCTGGCACTGGCTTCCTCCAGCCACTTTCGAGAGCCAGTCAGGCTTTCACCCCATCATCAGGACTTGAGACTCAAGAAGGAGGGCAATGAGCCAAATGGAGGGTTTGGGGGTAATGGGGGGAGATGCACCCTCAAACTCCATGCACATGTGGGGCTTCCAAACTGTGGGGCCCTTTCAGCTTTCTCAAAGGGAGAACTCTGATGGATGGATTAAATAAAGGGAGGGGGAAGGGAGAAGTGGATGATTTCACAGTCTTGTTTTTATCTGTGTTAATTGTTTTAATTGCTTTTGTTTTTGCAGTAGGTTTATTGAATGCCACACAATCACTTGATGTGAGTGAGGCCGGTGGTGGTATATAATTGACAAATAAACAAATGAGGAAGAACTTTGGGATCCAGCCCACAACACCAAGTGCACCCTCCCTCTGGGAGGGAATCAAGCAAGAAACCCCATCCATGCTCCCCCCAGGTAGGCAGTTGGCCTCCAAGCATCAGAGGGTGGGCCAGCACAGAGCCCCTAGTGAGACAACACCCCCTCCCCCAGACGCAGCCCAGGGAGTCGGTGGGGGAGGCCACCCCGCCTTCCCTTCTCTTGACACCAAGGTGGGTGTGGGGCCACAGACTGGAGAAAAAGCAGGCACAGGTAGGTAGGCTGACCCCAGGGGAGGCGCCCAGGGGAGGCTGGGGATGGGCAGAACAGGGGGTGCGGGGACCAGAGGGGCAAGGCAGTTCTCTGGCCTGGGGGAGAAGTCTGGCAGTTCTAATCCCAGCCCGGCAGGGTAGGGTGGGGGGGAAACAGTGTGGGAGTGAGTAGGCAAAACTGCCGCCCTGCGGGTCACAGAGGGCGACGTCCCCGAGATGGTGGGACTCAATTGGTTCCCGTCCTCCCCGAGCAGATCCCGGACTCCGAGCTGGCAGAAAGGCTGTAAGATCGCACCGGGTGCGCGCCGCCTCCCTCCGATCGGACTCCACCACGGGGCCACTGACGCAGGCCGGGCCCTACCTGGTAGCCGGTGGGGAGGCGAGGGCGGCAGCAACAAGGTGGCGGAGAGGTGCTACTTCTCGGGCGGGTGACGGAGCGGAGGGTCGCGGCTCGGTCGGCAAAGCGCAACGAGCATCTCGGAGCCTCGCGTTTTTCCGGCCGCTTGCAACCTTCCCCCGGGAACAGAGTGCGGTGCCGGGGGCGGCGGAGCAGGGAAGGCAGTGACTGATCTCCCGCGTTGCCTGCCCGTCCGCCGCTGCCCCGCTCTTTCTTGCCAGCGCTCCGCTCCGCGAAGTCAGGCCGTCCGCTGCGCTGCGCTGGGTGCGGGGAGGGGAGGAGGAAGCCGACGGGAAAGCGGCGGGCCCGCCCGAGCGTCCAGCAGTGCCGTTGCCGTCGCAGTTCCCGGCCTGGAGGGTCCCGTGCGCTGTCCCCGCCCCCGTCGCAGCGGAGGATCTGCGGTCCCTCGGGGGTCCAGACGCCCAGCCTCGCCGCATCGCAGCCCCCTCCCCGCAGGGCCCCCGGCCTCTTCCCGGGTCTTACCTGGCGTGGGAAGGGGCTCAGCCTGCCCTGGAAGCGCGGAGTCGACCGGCACGACAAGCAGCCATCCGGGGACCGCGCTCCGAGCGGGCGCGGGAAGAGGGTCGCGGCGGCGGCGGTTGCGGCGGCGGCGGCGGCAGGGATGCTGCTGCTGCTGCTGCTGCGCCGGGGGTGGAGAGATGGAAGCGCGTCACGTGTGAGCGTCGCTGACACACGGCAGGACGGGGAGGCGCTTGCCGGCGTGGCCGAGGCTTCTGCAGCGCTTGCTCGGCTAATGAGTCCGCCGCGGTCCCGCTGCCCGCGCCCCGCTTTCCTCTACCGCCCCCGCTCCTCGGAGGGGCTCTCCCCGCCTGCTCCTGCGGCTCCACGCTGCGGCGGCGGGCTTGGGAGCGAAACGCGGGCAGGGCTCCTTCCAGATTTGGGGGAGATGTGGAGCAGCGGCCCAGCGAAGAGAGACTGGGCAGAATTGGCCGGAACACCCTGCCCCCCAGCCGCCGGCATCGGTGTATCGGTGGCTTGGGCTGTTTACTCAGCAACAACGATCCCCCGCCCCCGCCTTAGCCTGCCCAGAGTGGGGCCCTCGGCCCTTGAGAAAGGCAGCGCCCGCGTCCCTTGCCGAAAAATGAGACTTCCCGATGCAGCAACCGGGCGCCCTGGATGCCCACAGAAAGGCAGGTGGAAGAAAGCAACCTCTCCCCTGCCTGCCTTTTTCGCCTGACTCCCAAGCAGAGATCAGCTTCAACTGGCGAGCCCTGACTTTGCCGCACATGCCAGGTATCCCCCTCCAGGTTTTCTGGCCCAGACCCGCCAGATGCCCAAACCAGATTCAGAAAAGGCTGGGCTCCCTGAGATCCCATTGCTGGCATCTGATGCAAGGGGGGGCTCCCTATCGACCCACAAGTACTGAACTACCTTTCAAACCTAGTCCGAGGGTGTGCCAGACCACCAAGTTGGTTGTTGAAGAATCTGTAAGGCCATCAGGAAAAGTGACACCCAAGACAGAACTCAAGGGGAATTGGAAAAGTAAGGGGACAGAGCACACAGTTCCCTTACTTACCAAAGTAAAACTCAGAATGAACTAAAACTTGCAACAGATGTCAAAAAAAAAATAATGTTTCAACATGTAAATAACAAGGAAAATCAATCATGGCCCCTAATGGGAGAGGATGGCAAGGAATTGATGAGCAGCAGGGAGAAACCAGAACTATTTAATTCATTCTTTGCACCTGTCTTCATGCAAAAGGGGAGAAAACATTCCAACCTACCAAAAACAGAACCTTAAAAGACGGAATAGAAATGGAAATTAAAATAGGAAAGAGAATGGTAAGAGAACATCTGTCCTCCCTAGATGAGTTCAAATCACAGGGACCTGATGGATTACATCCCAGAGGTCTGAAGGGGTTGACAGATATGGAGTCTGGAGTACTAGAGCCGATGGGCTTCCCATCTTTAAAAAAGGAGAAAAAAAATGGATCACTTACGGATGCAAAGAGGATGTAAAATGTTAAAAAAAGCTTGCCATCCGTTGGAAAACGCTACGCATCCATTGTGTACTCACTGCATACGTGTTTCATACACTCTATCCGTCGAGCATCCGTCCACTGAGATTTCATCCGCGTAAGTTTTGAGCTGCACAAAACTTTGTGAACGGATGAACTTTCCACCGCGTACGATGTAAATCCGTGACATCCGAAGCAACAAACGTTCTATGTCCATTTATCCGTTAAACGTCAGCTGTATCCTCTCTGCATCCTCTGGGCATCCCCACAACTCACATCCGCTGCAGCTGAAAACGGAAAGAGGGAGGAAACGAATGGTACACGGAACGTCTATACAGCATTAGTAGCACGGAAATAGAAAGGATGTAAGCGTATGAATCTCGTATATAAAGGATTAAAATGGACAAAACGTTTGTATCTAGGATGTATCTTGGATATTTAGGATGTCTGCAGTATGTCGAGAGTATGTAGAAGGCCCCAGAGCAGACAACCAATATTTTCTATAAAAAGGGGGAGAAAATCATCTGGATCGCTGGGATGGTGGACCATACAGTCCCACTATGTTTTCACTGGAGATTTATCTATCCCACAACTATCCTTATCTATCCCACAAGCATGCAAAGGCTTAACCATTTTTTCAAAGTTTTCACCAACATTTTATTAAGTAAAAAAAATGAACCAAGTGTCTTAAGCAAAGATAACCTTTATTAACTTTCTTAGGTAAACTTTATGACTTTATTAACTAAGCAAAATGAACCAAGTAAAGTGTCTTAAGTGTCTTAAGCAAAGA
>BLBF01000127.1:504195-585296 GCA_015471245.1 Laticauda colubrina
TAAGCAAAATGAACCAAGTAAAGTGTCTTAAGTGTCTTAAGCAAAGATAACCTTTATTAACTTTCTTAACTTTATGACTTTATTAAATAAGCAAAATGAACCAAGTAAAGTGTCTTAAGCAAAGATAAACTTAACAAGTAAACAACTCAGTCTCTGACACTATTCTCAGTCACTCTGAGTCATGTCCATGGTCTCAGCTGTTAAGCGGGCAGGGACTGTGGAGGTGGCTGTGGCTTGAGTGCTGGTCTGAGGCACCATTGGAGTGCTTGGCCTCGAGGGTACAACAGGGGATGGTGTGTTCAGGAAGCTGTCCGAGAGCTGACTCAGTCCCGTGAGGTTGAGAGGCTCTTCATCAAGGACTTGAGATGTCAGGCCCAATACTGATGACAGATTGTCCATTGACGGGCTTGGCTGTGGGGTGGAGGAAGGAGGAGTGTAGTGGGGCTGTCTGGTCTGCAGCTGGGTGAGGACTGGCATCTGTGGCATGTGATGAACCTAGGCCTGGACTGGGAAGTTCTGCTTCTGCTGTGGGAAGTCCTGGTAGTCGTAGCCTTGGTAGGTGAGGGGCTGTTGAAAGCCATGGAAGGGCTGTGACATCGCCTGGGGTGGAGGAGCAGACCTGGACTGGGTAGGAGCAGCTTCAGCTGGGCCTTGAGGGTTGTGCAGAAGTGCTGTGATCTTCTGCTTCATCACCTGGTACTGGGCCTCGGGCAGCTCCCTCAGGGTGTGGCTCACGTAGGTGATGAAGGGCTTCCGGTCCGAGGATGGTATGTCGCTGTGGACCAGCTGAGAGAGAAGTTCTGTGCTGGTCTTCATTGTGTCCCTGATCTCCAACAGCACACTGTGGTTCTGGCCCTCCAGTCTGCCTTTCTGCCTGCATCCTCTGGAGCTTGGGGTGGAGGCGGGTTGGCCTCTGGTGGCTGCTGCTCCTTCCTCCATTTGTGACAGCAGGGCGTCATCCTCCACGGGATCCTCCAAGTCCGCCAGCATGGGGAGTGCGTCTCTGCTGTGGGTCCCTCTGAAGACACCTGCCTGGACAGGGTAGCTGGCTCCTGGCTGGAAGAGGACTGGCTGTCTGTGGGCTGTCTGAGGGAGAGGGGTGTCAGAGGGGCTTCTCCTCGGTGGTGGACCTCACCCTCCAGGAAACTGCACTTGGCCATGATGTACATCTCCCGGTCAGTGAGCTTGACAGCGGCCTGCCCGGATTTCTTGAGGTGCAGTTTGCCATACCAAGTGTGCATGTGCTTCCACCATCCCAGGAGTACATCTGCAGTGTACCCCAGGCTCTCTGCCTTGTCTCTCCAAGCTGCCTGCTTCTTCTTGGTGTCGCGATAGAGTCTGTGGCTCTTTCTCCAGAGGTACTCGTTCTCCCTCAGCCATTCCAGCACCTCATCCTCATGCTCCTCGGAAACAGTGTACTGTTTCCTCTCTCCCTTCTCCTTCCCTTGCCTCTTCCTCCCTCTGGCAGAGGCTTGAGCCGCAGGGCCTTCAGGGGCTTGAGCCGCAGGGCCTTCAGGGGCTTGAGCCGCAGAGCCTTCAGGGGCTTGAGCCGCAGGGCCTTCAGCAGCAGGACTTTGAGGGCCTTGGGGCTGGTCCACCACAGCAGCAGCAGCAGCAACAGCAGCAGCTTCAGAGTCAGTGCCAGGGGGTGGGATGCTGGTTCTGGCCTTCTTCACCTTGTATTCCTAAGCAGCAGGCGTTCCAGGATTTGAAGCAGGCCTTCATGACAGAGCCGATCCTGAAGCACGCCGAGCCACACCATCCGTTGATGTGGAAGCGGATGTGTCTGATGTGGAAGTTAGTGTGGCGCTCCACCAGGCTCACATCTCTGGTGGTAACCTTTTCCCTTGCACTTATTTTTCCAGGAAGCTCAATACTGCTGAGCATAGCTATATTCCAACTGGGAGAAGGAGCTACTGGCCATTAAGATGGCGTTTGAGGCCTGGAGGCACCATTTGGAATGGACCACAGAAGCCCGGACAGACCATAAAAGTTTGGAGCATTTAAAGACTGCCCAGAAATTAAATCAGCGCCAGATCCAGTGGTCCCTTTTCTTTGCCTACTTTAATTTCCATGTCACCTGTATTCCAAGTGGTTGCAACCAGTGGGCAGACGCATTCTCCCAGGAGCCCGAGAACTTGCCTCCAGAGGATCTACTCCCACTCCAGATAGTGCTGCCTGTAGTCATCCTCTCCTGTGCAGGAGCCAGTGGACTTACGGGTGCAGATACGGGAGGCACAGCGACACGATACTTAGGCGGATCAGTAGGGAAAGTAAGGTTTAACACACAGGCAAGAAAACCCAAATGTACAGGTATAGAATAGGTGGTACCTGGCTCAATAGTAGTCATTGTGCACAATCACTTAAATATGAGCCAGCCGTGTGTGGCAGCAGCTGAAAAAGCCAATGCTTTAACAGAGGAACAGAATCAAGATTGCGTGAAGCATCAGAATCCTGGTAAAACCATACTTATTGCATCCAGTTTTGGTCATCAGGATATGAAAAAGATGTTGAGACTCCCTGCTTGGAAGTGGCCAAGGCCCCGGCAACCCTCCACCTGCCACCAGCTCTTTCCTCAAGTGGGGCTGCTTCTGGGACAGGCAAACCGAGAGGGATGCCAGGAGAGCTGGAGAGATGATATGATGCCAATCTCCCTGCATTTGGTTCCACCCTCAACCTAACTGGCAGAGAGACCTGCTTCCTTCACTGGGTGGGTGCAGATCTTCTCTCTTGACCCTCCTCCTCCCCCTTTTCTCATCCCTGCCCCCCCCATCTATTGAACTGAGGGCCACAGCGGCCCCAGGAAGCCAGAGCCTCCCCATCTCAGTGCAGAGGGCTTCACGCTGTTGCCCACTGCACAACTCCCCCCCCAACTGACTTGTTTGTGGCTCCACCCGGGAGCTCCACAGCCTTGTGCCTGGAAAGGATCCTGGCACGCGCACACAGACACACACACATCCCTGGAGAACAGAACCTGGGGAATTCCCCTCCCCCCATCCCAACCCCAGGGGCAGAGTCCGCAGGCAGCTCCATGGTGGGGCCCTTTGCCAAAAACAGACCACCCTAGGATTGTGTGGAGGGCCTCCTGACCCAGAAAGGGGCCGCACTGATGCGTATGTTGGAGCCGTGCAAAGATCTTAGCCCCCAGATCACAGCCCAGCTGGACTCCAGTGCCAAGCCTGGTTCAGAGCCCCTTCGGCTTCCTTCCTTGAGGAACTGGGGCCCCCTGCTTGCACGGAGCGTGGGACATCTCTGCCCCCAGGTGGTCAGAAGCCCCCTTCCCTGCGGATCCTTCTGGTGAGGCTCCCTTGGAGCCATAGGAGCCTCAAGGGCAGGGAGGCCTCTGGCTTTTGGAGGAGGCAGGAAGAGACTGGATCAGGTCAGCCCAGCTAAGGCGAAGACGGGAAGGAGCATGGAGAACCTCTGCAAGGAAACTTCACCAGCGACCCCTCCCAACCCTGCCCATTCCACCCCACCCCGGGGCCCTCTTCAAGGAGGAAAGGAGGCCTCCTCTGCAAATGCGCTCCCCCATGGGCTGGATCCTCTGCCAACACAACACAGTGTTGTGTTCAAGCCCCGGTGCTTGAACAAGGCTTAGGCCAGCGAAGGCAGAAGGGCAAAAAGGCCAGGGGCGGGGGTGGGGGCGGGGGGGGGGGGCTTTTCCCAGGAAGGGAAGGAAGCTGCAAAGGGATGCCAGCCAGACGGTGAGCCAAGGGCTCAGTCCACCAGGCCAGGTGCTGAGGCCCCCTAAAGCCGGGCAGGGCTGATCCACAGCTCCCTCTAGGTCTAGGAGTGGGGAGGAGCAGGACCGCCATCCTGAGAAGCAGCAGAGGATGGGAAAGCCCCTCCAGCAGTTGGGAAGAAACAGCAGAGGAAAACACTAGGCTGTGCTTCTCTCTGCCCCTCCGCCCATGTTTGGCCGCCTCCTGCCCAGGCGAGATGCTTGTGAGGCTCTGGACGGCATCATGCCCAGAGAAAGGGGGGCTCCGGTTTCCCAAGCGTGGCTCAGTTTGTGCACAATAGATACAAAAGTCACAAAGGGGACAACAAAGGGGGTTTATTTCAGCTGACAAAGGCTGGCTAGTTCAGCACAATGGAGATTAACGTTGTAAGTGTAACAAAACAACCCAACGATCCTATCCCAGAGCAGGAATGCAATAAATAAGAAGCACGCGCACATACACACACACAAGGCGTCCTCCTCCCCGCCAGCCTTGAGGGCCTCAGGATGCCAGCAGCCAGGCTGATGCCACAATTGGGGAGGAAGTTGCCCGCTTGCACCCAGCCAGCCAGGAGCGGCCATTTTGGGTCCCAGCTGCAGCAGAGGGGGAGAGAATTGGCGCCCCTCCCCTAACTGCATCCCCTCAGCCAAATGATCAGCAGGAGGGTGGCCGGTGGTCCTCCCTCTCCCCACAGCTCCCTGGGTCTATTCACCTCTGTCGGGTGGGGCAGTGCAGCTTTGCACTATGCCTTGCCTGAGGCACAGATGGGGAGGGAGGGCCCCTTCTCTTGAGCCCAAGAGGGGGGAAGCCTGTCCCTGGGATGACCAGGGCTGGGGTGGGGCAGGAGAGGAGGTCCCTGAGCTAGAGCCCCAACAGCCAGCAGCAGTCTCTTTGCTGCAGAAGCAGGCCAGACACCTGCTTCGCCTGGCCTTGATCGAGGGGCTGGACTCACAGCTTGGCAAAAAAACCAGGAAGGCAGACCTGCAACCGGGCCAACTTTCTGCCGGCAGAAGCTGCAACCCTGAGATCGCCAGAGGGAGCCCGCCTGGCCTCTGCTGGCAGTTCTTGTGGGCTCTGCTGCGGATGGGCACAGGGAGCGGAGCCAGCCAGTATTTCAGCTCTGCCACATTCCAAGGACCCCAAAGATACCTAGATACACCTGGAAATCTTTGTTCCTCAACGATGTTGCTCAAATCTGGCCCCCTCTCTCGTTCTCACAACCTTGCCCAGGATCAAGCAAGTAGCTTCAAGCGGCATAAAACAAAAGTGTCCTGAAGCACATGAGCAGACAACTGACCCCCTTGGAAGAGAAAAGACCCTTGCAGTTCAGTCGAGAGGCAGAACTCTGCCTGGAAGAACTGAGCAAGCTGGGCGCTCAGCCCTTTTCTGAATTCCAAGGGTTGGTTCAAACCAAGAACACAAGAAAATCCCCACCAGGGAGCTGAAGTCTTGGCAACACCAGAGGCCAAATAAGCTCCTTGCGGGAGGAGAGCCACTTCCAGGAAATGCACTGGCAGTGCCTGGCCAAGGCAAATATTTCACCAAGAGGGGGTGTGGAGGTCAGGAAACTTGCCTTTACCCTTCAGTTAAAGGGCAGAGCCCACTCCCAATTTACCGCTTGTGCCAGTCCGAGGCCACGGTGGGTCCACCAAGCGCAGTGCCAGGTTGCCTCCTATGTCTTGGGCGCTAGCCCCATCTGAAAAGGACACAATCTTCCCAGCTACCCCCCTCCCCCCTGGAAGTGAGGAAATGGCCAGGGAAGAGCCCAGCACTCAGGACAGTGCGCCTCTTGGTGACCCCCCTGGCTCTCCTCTGGCCATGCGAAGGAGGGCCCTGGCCCATTCCTGGGACAAGGCGGCCGAGCGGAGGCCCGTCACCACTTGAAGAAAACGAGGCCTGCCAGGGCTGCGTAGCCCAGAACCAGGAAGAGGACTTTGAGCAGACGGTCGCTCTGGTCCTCCAGCTCCTTGGCCAGGATCTCAAAGAAGGTGACGAAGAGGAAGGTGCCCCCAGCGACTCCTTGCAGGATGACCGAGGCCACGCTGCTGGCCACGTTCTGGGCACTCTCAATGCCCATGCCAATGCCAATGCCCAGCGGGATCATCAGGCTGACGGCAGCGGCCAGCTTGGATGCCTCCTTCATTTTCAGCCCGGTTTTGGCCATGTTGATTCCCAGGGCCACGGCCACCAGAGTCTCGTGGATGGCCACCCCCAGGAAGAGGCTCATGACTCTGTCGCCCTCCTCCTGCAAGCCCAGGGCCAGGCCTTCAAAAATGGAGTGGGCGGACAAGGCAAAGACCAGGCTGAAGAGCCTCAGCGGGCTGGAATGGGAGAGCTCGCAGATGGCCAGCCCGTGGCTGTGGCGGCCACGGTCGGCCTGGTGGCTGTGACCCCAGGAAGGCTCGATGAAGGGGCTCTCATACTCGGAGTCGCTGCCCACATCTGAGCCAGCATTGAAGGTCTCCAGGTCAATGAAGGACGGCTTCTCCTTCCGGAAGGTCAAGACCAGCTGCTCCACAAAGACGGTCATGAAGAAGCCCAGCATCATGATGGTCTCTGCCAGAGGATAATCGGTGGTCACGTTCCCAAGTTTCAAAACCTCCTGGAGCTGCAAGACAGAAGGAGACAATCCAAATTCTGTTCACCTGCTGAGACCTGCACAGCCCTCTTTCTGGGGGAAGGCGGGCTGCATTCAGAACTGCTTCTGACCCGTCCCTCTCCAGTTTTGGGCTCTGCAGAAATCTTCAGGAAATTCAAGGGCTCCTTAGGCTCCACGGAAACTTGGGAAACAGTTGAGTTTAAATACAGAGTTGGAAGGGATGGGTTGCAGAAGCAGAAGACAGGCGTGATCACTCACCAAAGTCCCCTGACTTTCTCAGCCCCCCCACCCTCCCCGATTCATTTTCTACAAGGCTGAAGAAGGGATCTGTTCTCCTGAGTCTGCTCTTAACCTGCAGGGATGTCCTGGTTGAATGAGGAAGCTCGGGGCGGAGGGCGGGCTGCAGCCCCCTAAGCCAAACAGGGCAGCAGCACAACGGAGGGGAGAAGCGGATCAGGGATTGGGGGGCACCAGGTGGAAAAGCGACTCAGCCGTGGCTGCAGGGCGATCCAAGCCCCTCCTCCGCCCCCCCCCCCGCCGGGCCTCTGTGAGCGTCCCACGACGGGAGGACCAGCCGGGGAAGAAGCGACGGGGGCATCAGGACCCCAGGCCGGAAGAGAAATTGCTAGGCGTGCAAAGTGGCCCGCAGAAGCGCCCGTTTCAACCAGCGGAGGGGCGGCTTCCCGCAGCTAGAAGTCCTTTTCCCAAGACAGAGGCTTGGAAGTCCAAGTGTTGCAATGCGGAGAGCGAGCGAGCAGGGGACGAGCCGCTGCGGAGGAAGGAACTGAAGGCCTGGAGCGGGGGAGGAGAGTCTCACAGGGAAGCCCCAGGCTCGTTGGGGGGGGGGGGGGGGGAACGGTCCAAGACGATCCCGACCAGCTGCACCAGACGGACCAAGCCCAGCAGTCGACGGCAGAAAAGCCGCGGCCTCCCCCGAAGGCCTCGCCGTACGTCTCCCCCACCCCAGCCAGCCGAGAGCCCCCACCGACCTCGTGCGCCCGGAGGAAACGCCGGGCGGGGCGGACCCGCCCCGAGCCCCCTTCCCGGTACCTTCTCGCGCACGGCGGGGAGCAGCGCGTTGAAGCAGGTGGCCAAGAAGACGCCGCCGCCGAGCGCGTTGCAGAGGCCGAGGCCCCGCCGGGATCGCTGCGCCCGCTCGGGGTCCGCCTCCAGCACCTTCACCGGCAGCAGGGCGCCCGCCAACATCAGCGCCAGCGTGCCCGCCAGGCACAGCACCTTCGCCGCCACCACCTCCATGCCTGCCTGCCGAGGGAGCCCCGGGGCCCCCGCCGCCTCCCCGGCCTTCCGGCAGCGCTTCACTCAGGGCGACTCCTCGCCGCTTCGGTCGATGACGTCATGGCCACGGCCAAGGGAAACGCGCCCTCGGTGCACGCCAGAAAGGCGGCCGGGCGGAACGCACCTCCCGCAAAGAGGTTCCGGAGCGCCACGAACCTCCCCCCCCCCGAAGGGCGTCTTGGGGGCGGGGACGCCCTGAAGCCCCGTGGCTTCCACCGCCAACGGAGGGTCTGCCCAAGGGCTCCTCCAACCCCCCCCCCCAGGCTCTCCATCCCTCTGGCTGCGCTTGAAGGGCTACACCCCCCAAACAGGCTTGGCAGCTCCCCGGTGGGGACCCCCCAAAGGGCTTCCCTGCCCCTTCCCCTACCCAGACCAGGAAACCCCCCCCTTCCCTCCTGAAGCCACTTTGGGGGGGGGGGCGTGACACCCACTTCCCTTTGCCCTCCAGGAACCAGCCAACAGCGTCCAAAGAAGTTTATTTCCTACATCAAAGAAAAGCCATTGCTGGAGACAGACGGTGATTCCTCAGCCCCTCCCCTCACTTATTGGAAGCTCCCTGGGGTTCACCCCACCCCACCCCACTTACTTACCTTTCTAACCTGGCAGCTTCTCCCTCCCCACGTGCCGGACCCACAAAAGGGGCCATGGGTAGGACTCCACCCCACCCTCTTCCTACTTCTGCATCTGCCCCAATAGTTCCACAGGATGGCTTTTTACCCTGCAGCCCCGACAAAGGCCAGGTGAGAAACCAGACATGCGACAAAGCTCTGCCCGGAGCAGCCAGTGGGGCTGGCCAGAAGGGCATCGGAAGGTTCCTGGGTCCGTTGCTCCCCTCCAGAGCCCCCGGCTGGCCATCAGAGGGGCCCGGCCAGTCTCTAGGGGACTCCTGGCAGATGGCACTGAGGATGGGCAACCCTTCTTCCTCAAGGCCCTTGGGCTGCTGGCTGGAGGGGATCTGGGAAATTCAAATGAGAGCAGCCACAAACACCCTCCAGGATGCACCTCCGCTGGTGAGAGTCATACTTTGGACACCCGATGCTGAGGGGAGTCCTGGCCACAAGCAGAGCACTTCAGGAAGGAATTGCTCAGCTTGGCCCAATCCTGGGCAAGCAGCCGAGTCTTTCTGGCACCCTTCATGCTGGGCAGGAAATGGCCTGTTAGCCAGACCCCAACCCAAAGAAACACATTTTTCAAAAGAAACCCCCACTCTGCCCCCCCCACAACTCACAGAAAAGTCACACCAAACTAGCCACGGCCCTTTTTGAAAGTAAACGTCCCACTGGAGAACACAGGAGAGGCCGCCCATCTTCCCTGGGCACTGATGCCAGTCCCACCAGCTCCTCTCCCAGCCAGTCAACTGGGCCTCTCCCCAAGAGGGGCCATCCAGCCTTGGTGTGCCAGGATCCAGCAACAGTGACGAGGAGGAAATCCTGGCTTGGAAAAGCCAACGCTCCCTGCTGAAGGAGGTCACGGTCTCTGGAGGAGTTGTTCTTCTGAGCAACAAGAAAGGCATCGCCTTGACAGCCCCACAGCTTGCCTTTGAGGTGCCCAGAGTGGGGGAGGGGGTGGAGGGGTAGATGCTGATCTGCGAGCAGTAACACTCTCCGCTCCCCTGACAAAGTCCACTCGGGAGTAAGGTGGGGAGGGAGCAGGGAGGGGAGGCTATCAAAAGTCTCTAACATGCAGGCTGGATCAGGCTTGACTCCCCCCACCCCCAATCCCCCGTGGGCTTTTCCAAAGGAAGAACGGCTAGTAGAAGTAGTAGTAGTAGTAGCAGCAGCAGGAGCAGCAGCAGGAGCAGCAGCAGCTGGAAGTCTCTTCAGCTGGTCCTTCCCTTGGGGCAAAAGGGATCTTCCTGACCAGGAGCAGAGTCCTGAAAGACGGAGACAAACATAAGTACACCTTGGCCAGGAGTGGGTGGCTTCTGGGGCCTTCGGCACCTCACCTAAGCCCTCCCCCTGCTTGGGCATCCATTCAGCAGGCAGCCCAGCACATGGGCAGGAGGAGTTATGCAAATGGGTGCAGGAAGATTCCTGGCCATTGAGGCTGTGGAGCTTCTGATCAGGAGGGCACCCATCTGACGCCCCCCTGCCAGTGTCTCCACTCCGTGTCTCAGCCTCCTTCCTTGGCCCTTTTCCTCCCGAGGGAGTCTCCAACTTCATGGGGCAGATTGGGGTCTCCTCTCAGAATCCTTCGGAGGGTTTCCCTTCAAGATGCCTCCCTCACACAGTGAGGGTCCCATTCCAGTTACTGGTCCTCCCTGGATCCCTGCACCTCCCCACCTTGCCCTTTGGGCCTGCTGCAAGTCACCCGCAAAATAGTGTGGGGGGGAGGAAGTGTAGTTTGAGAATAACCTTAGAGAAAGAGGGAAAGAGATGCTGCCTAGGAAAAGGTCAGACAGGAGCCTCTGGGATCTGGCAGTGGTCAGAAGAAATGCAGGGAAGACCCACCCTCCCCATGGGTCAAGCAGTCAAAAGTGGCAGGGGGAAATTTGTGCCTTCTGACATGTGAGGGTTTTGTTAATGCAGCCCACAATTCAAGCAGATTCAGGTCTTCCGGCTGTGTTTGTTGTCTGGTTTGCCAGGGACGACTGACCTGAATCTAGCAAGTGCAAAACCTCCCACTGGGCCTTTTAGCCACCTGGTCAATTCGCTCAAGTCCCTCCTAGGTTTCTTCCTCTGCTAAGCCCCCTTTCCCCAAGGCCATTTGCACCTTCTCTTTACAGAGAGACACAGATGCTCCCCCCTCCCCCAGCTCCTTACCAGCAGCTGCCTCATTCCTGCTGCTCCTCGTTGCTGGCACTGGGGGTCCGGCTCCGGATCTGGCTACGCAGCTGTTCTATGAGCTCCGGATTTTGCTGCTGCATCTGCTGAGCAAACTGTTGGCCTCTGGACACCACAGGAGAGAAAACACTCATGTTAACCATGGATTGCGGGTGTGATTCCTGTTGAACAGCACTGTAGCCGGCTCAAAAGCTACTCGGAAGCCCTTTATAATCGCTCCTGTTCAAGTCGGAGAAGAGACTGGGGCAATGGGGCACTGCGGGGCAGTGGGGGGAGGGGGCAGGAGTAGATCTCCATAGATCTGCTCATGACAAAAAAATGGATGGACAGCTGTAGAAGGTAGGAATGAAATGCGAAGCTACCTTGATGGACAAGGTAAGTTGGGCAAAAAGAAGTGAATGGAGGATGTCAGGGACGTCTTCTTCCCTTAGGAGGCAGATGAATGCACAAGTGGAGGGGGAGGGAATTACTCTGGTTCCGCACAGGACACGTTCAGGATTCCAACAAACTGGGGGCAGCTCAGCAAAGCAGTGAGGGACACAAGAGTCCCACACAAAGGTTCAGCCTTGAGACCAGTAGAGAGGGGGAGGGATGACAGAAGATCTGCCCTTCCCAGGAAGCTGGGTGCGGACTGCAATTAGGAGGAGGCGGAGTCCAATGGCTGAGGATCCCCTGAGAATCCTTCTCAGTCGAAGGACAAGGGAGCCCGTGGCACTCAGGAGGGGGCTGGGAGACTTCAGGGGGACCCTCACAACTGGTCAGGCAGAAAGGGCTCTGCTGTGCCATGGCCTCTTTTAGGGCACCCACTTGGAGGACAGTGGGTTGAGGGGTCATTTGGAAAGGCTGACCCAGCAGGCCAGAAGGAACCAAAAAAGCGGGCCCCTCTACTCACGCTTGGATGAGGCTGGCAAGATCGTGGGGGGCAGTGCTGGCTCCTGGGGCAGCCATGGGGCTCTGGCTGCTGGAGATCATCCCAGACATCCTGCAAAAGGGAGAGGGAGATCCGTGACTCTGCGCCATGCGCCAGTCGAACAATCCCACTGCCGAGTGGGAAATCCTTTCCCTATGCACAGGAAAGCCTCTGGAAAGGCTACTTGGGGGAGCGGGGGGGAGCCAGTTTTTCCCCAGGAATCCCCCCCATCTCCCAACCAGAAACTCCAATTTGGATTGCTCCCATCAACCTCACCCAGGAAAGGTTCCCTCTCCCACCCCACGGATAGCAGGGGTGGAGTCTTCCCCCCATGGCTGCAGTGACTGGCTTCTGGCTGCTCCATTTTGGGGGGGGGGGTGTCCCATAGCACCCCTTCAGTAAGCAGCCATTTTAACGGTAACTCGATTTTGGCTGGCCTGCCAGGAAACCAGGATTGGCAAAGGGGTGGGCAGGACACACTAAACCAAGCTTTGATTCCTGGCTTTGAGCTGCCTTCTGACGAGGGGAAAGAAGCCTTTTTAAAGAAATGTTTCTTTAGAAAAAGCCTTCCATTAAAAGGTGGATTTCAGCCGGGATCCTTTCCCCCAGCTCCCAGGCTTTGAGGCTGACGGTTCAACCGCAGTCCTTGAAATGCCCCTCCCCTAGAACGGATCCTTCTGGAAGGACCGGGAGGCGGACAAGCGCTGTGCCACTCACAGTTGCTGCACCTGCGGGTTGTTCATCAGGTTGGAGGCCTGTCGAAGGAGAGAAGGGAGGGAGCTGGCTGAGCAGCCTGGAAGCCTCGCTGGCCTTTCTGGACTGCCCCTGATATGACAGGACCATACTTCCCACAATCCTCTGCCAAGGCAAAACCCTTGAGCTTTATCTGCAGGAAGCAGCTCTTGGAGTCAACCGGCAGCTCAGGTGCCAAAGTGCCACAGAAGGACTGGTTGACTGATGCCCGTAGCCCCCAAACTGTGCCCCACACCGAGGACCACCCCTTCTCTTTGGGCGCACGCAGGCAGCTTCACTGGCCTTCAGTCTCCGCTGGGCTCTCTGGTTGGCTCACCCGCCTCAGCCAGCTGTCCAGAGACCAACCAGCACACGCAACAGCCCCTACCCCTCTGGCTCCCACACTCACCATGCTCATGAAGCCAGGGTTGTTCAGCAACCCAGCCAGGTCAAACCCTCCGGCGCTGCCCGTCTGTGGAGAAACAGAAAGGGGACATCAGAGCGCCCCGCTGCCAGCCTGGAAAAGAGGCTGCTGGGTGCCCTGCCCCCCTTGGGCCCACAACTCCCCCAGGGTCTTCATTTTCTCCAGCCAACCAGCTGGTCAGCCGGCCACTCACCGGGCTCGGGGCCTCCTTCATCTTCTGCTCAGTGACTTTCAAGTTGGACTTGTAGGTTTCGTTGTCTGGGTCCAGCTCCAATGCCTTCTGGTAGTAGTAGACGGCCTCCGAAAGCTTGTTGAGGCTGGACAGGGCCAACCTGCAGAGGGAAATGGAAGGTGAGGAAGGAGGCACACCCCCACCCCGCTGCTCTGGTTCTCCTGCTGGCAAGAGCTCACCAAGCTCCCAGAGGGGAGGGGCCATCTTTGCTCGGTGAGTGAGGCACTCCCAAATTTTGCACTGCTGCCTTTGCACAAGGATTCGTGCCACTCCATGAAAAGACTCACTGAGAACCCAACAATGCCCCTTCCTGGAAGCCAGAAATGCTTTGCGGGAAGAGAGGAGCAGGAGGGACTCCCCACGGCCTCTGATGGAGGGGGGACCTCTCTTGCAAGGGGGTGCCATGGGGGGAGGAGACGTTTTTCTTCCTCCTGTTCTGAAGCCTCAGGTTCCCCCCTCCCCCCCCGGGATCGACAGCCCTTCCCTTGCCAGGCCCGAGGGCAGCACTGGGACCCACATACCCCATTCTGCCATAGGCTTTGCTGTACTTGGGGTCGATGCTGATGGCTCTCTCACAGTCTCTCACGGCCCCGGCGTAGTTTCCTAGTTTACTGTAAGCAGCAGCCCTGAGGGGGGAGGTAACCCCTTAGGACAGCCCCAGGGCCTCTGCCGCTTCAGCACCCACAAGGAAGGGTGGCTTGGCACTTCCCCCCCCAATTTGAGGCAGCCGTTCCCATCCGGCTGCTGGAGCTAGCACAACTGGGCGCCCGAGGCAGAATCCCTCTCTCACCGGTTGCAGTAATATACAGCATTGGACGGATTCAGTTCGATGGCTTTTCCATAGAACGAGATGGCACTTTTAAAATTCTCCACTTTCATCTGCTCGTTTCCTAGTAAGAAGAAACAAGGGATGAGCTGCCTTATTTGGCCAGAGAGCAATCCTGCCCCCACCCACTCCCAGCCCTTTCAGCATTGCCTGGTGGTCGCTCTGGGGATCCCTTGCCCAGGTCTCGCCTAGAAGGCCACTGCCAACAAACCTGGGCTCCCCCCTTCACCTCCCACACGTGCCAGGGCTGCCAGTCGGTATCCTTTCTCCAAAGGCCCTTTTCCATTTGCAACCTTGCTTGCCCAGGGGCTGGGCAGTTGGGGGGGGGGGAAGCAGGAAAGCCCCTATCTCTGAGGGGGCAGAGGGCGCTAGTAAGATGCTCAGCCTCCATCAGGGATTGTGGCTCCTCTTCTGCTACAGTCAACTGGAGGCCCATAGAGGCTATCCCTCCCCCTCCCCTGCAGGATTTAATGGAAGGTTGGTGGGGCAGAATACAGTCTGCAGTCCTGGGAGGGAGGGGGGCTGTACTCCAGAGGGAAAAGAGAAGCTTAAGATAGTCTGGCTCAGGAGGAAGGGAGCCAAGAAGCCACCCCCCACACCCCTGTCTGCCCAGCAAGGCTTTGATGATGCAAAAAGTGGCTGGAATTTGGCAAGGTTTCTGTCTTCAGGGCAGGAGCAATAAAGGGAATGGCTCAGCGTGTCTTTCTTGTTCTTGACAATCACATACCCCCAGGATGCCCCACCTGATGCTCCCTGTCCAGGTGTTGGGGGACGCTCCTCAGAGGGAGGGTCCTGCTGCCTATGCAACCCTCCTGAGTGCCAAGGACACAAATGCCCCCCTCCCAAAGGCTCACCTTCAGTTTTCAGTCTTTCAGCTTCAGCTGCATCTTCTTCAGAAGGAGGAGCAGGCTCAGCAACGGGGCAGCTCTGCAACGGCTCCTGCTGGGCAGAAGACACCCGGGGTTGGAAGGGGGGAGTGTCAGGGATCCTCTGGCAAGCACAGGGCTTGCAGTGTCAAAGTGGCTGTCCTACAATCTCTGGCCAGAAGGACTTGCCATGGCCTCCCCTGGGAGTCACCTCTGCTACTACTTCCTCTCCAAAGGCAACACTGGCTGGGCATTGTGGGAACTGCTACCTAACATCCCGGAGGGGCACCGAGTTAAGAAAGGGTGGGCTTACCCCAGCAGCTGATGGCTGCCCCGCCCCGCCAGAGGTCCCAGTTCTGCATGCCCACTTCCTGCTTGGGGTGATGGGAACTGAGTGTCTCGGCTGCCTTTCTAGAAAGGGCCCTGGAGGGCAATGCAAAGGGCAACCCGGCCCATCTCCAGCCAGAGATCTTGATATCAGGAGGGTTCCCATGGAATGCAGACACACCCAGCAATCACAGGTCTCCAGTCAAGAAGGCTGCCTGTGCTCTTCCAAGCCTGAAGAGTTTTGGCCTTTCTCTTTTTCTGGTATAGGAACCATAGGATTCGGGGGGGGGGGGGGGGGGGGGTTCCTGCTCTACAATTGCATTAATTGTGCATTCAGGCCCCAAGATGTAGAGTGGATGTGGAGTGTGCAGAGAAGAAAATTGGTCTTTAGCTCCTGGGCCTATTAGAAACAGACCCTCAGGGACAGCCTTTCCTTGGGTATTGCAAATAAACTGTTTTGGGCAAGCTGAGAGACATAAGAGGACAATAGAGAATTGGAGTACCCTATATTGGCCAATCAACAGCTTAAGAGTTTTAAAGAATCCTAAAAGTGCTTCTTTTACAACGCCTTCAGTTCAGACCCCTTCAGACCCCATTTGACTGCAGCAGATTCTGCAAAAGGGCCACAGGTCAACTTCCATCAGCCACAAGTGTCAAAAGTTGGGGGCCGACACCCGAAGCTCCAGCCAGGCCAGGGGTGGATATCACGCAGCTGGTTGGTTTCTCAGAACAGAGCCGGCAGGTAAAACCACAAAAACCCCAACTTGGAAGTAAAAGCTGGCTGCGTTTCCTCCTGCTCACAAGCCTGACCCGGAAAGGCTCCCTCCCAGCCCCAACTTGATCCCTTCTTTGCATCCAACAAAGATAGATGAAGACGATGGGATGGTGCTGGGGGCGATTTTAACGCCCCCCCTTTTTGGGTTTCCTCCTGAATTTCGAGAAAGGAAGCGCAGCCCCGCCACCCCCCTTCAGCCCTGCCGATGCCTTTCCGTGAAGCCCCCCCCCCCCCAGGAAGGACTTTGCCCCCCCCCCCCCAATCCCCCCCCCCCCAGGCGTCCCCTTTCTCTCTGCTCAGCCCAGGGCAGAGAGCCCCTCCCCCGCCGCCGGAAACGCTCACTTTGGCCGCAGCAGCTTCAAAGATGTCCGGGAGCTTCTGGGAGATGGCCAGGCCCCTGTCGTCCACGGACACCCCGAAGGCCGTCTCCAAGCACTGGATGGCCACTGCGGAGGGAAGAGGCCCCGTCAGGCCAGGCGGACCTGCCTTCCGGCTCCCCGGGGGAGGCCGGGAGGGTCGCTGGGGAGGAGGAGGAGGGGGAGCGCCCCCACCGCCCACCTTCCAGGCTCTCCTGGGCGTCCGGGGAGAGCCCGCCGTGCTGCAGCTGCTCCTGCAGGAACTCGATGATGGCGAAGGCCAGGCGCTTCTGCTCCGCCATGTTGGCCCCGGGGGCCCTGGAGGAGTCGGCGGTGGCGGAGATCCTTCCTGCGGGGGGGGCACACGGGAGGGTCTTGCTCGGGTCGCGCGGCACGACGCCCGGGGGACTCCCCCGGAAGAGCCCGCCCACACCGCCGCCCACGCGAAGCGCCGCCAAGCCCGGCTCCCTTCCCCGCCCGGCCCGGCGCGGCTCACCCCGGCGGCCGCCCCAGCGCAACAGCGGGCGTGCTCGGCCCTGGTCCGGCCGACTGCGCAGGCGCGAGCGGGGGAGGTCGGGGCAGGGCGACGCGCCTGCGCGCCGGGCAAAGTTCCGCCAGTCGCCGGCGTCCAGGTCGCCTTCTCCCTTCGTCAGAGCTAGGAAAGGGTAGAGGGGCAGCCGCTGCTTGACGGCGCTCGCCTCCGAGTCCCGCATGCAGAGAGCGTGATGCGCCCGTCCCTCCCGAGTGCGCTTCGCTCGTGGAGCCCGGACCCGCGGGACCCGCCCCACGCACGCACGCGCGGAGCGGGCGGGGCTCCCGCTGGCCTGGGCGGCGCCCGCGGGCGCGGAGCATCTGCCCGCCGAGTGCCGGCCCCACGGAACAGCCCGCCACTGGGCCGAAGGCGGGGCGGAGGAGCGCTCCGCCCTCCGTCGGGGCGGTCGGGTCTCTCCGGCTCCCCGAGCGCGAGCAGGCGGCATGGCTGCCCCGGCGGGTGACTGCGCGCCGGGCCCCCCTCCCTCCGCGGGCCTCTTTGTCCCCCGCCCAGGAAGCGCCCCTGCCAGCCCGACGCCCCGCGGCAGCCGCCTGCGGTGGGACCTGGGCGCCGAGCAGATCCGCAGCGCCGCCGCCCAGCTGGAGGCCCGCACGCGGCAGGTGTACGACGCCGTGGGCGCCCTCGAGCGCCGGGAGGTCTCCGAGCAGAACACGCTGCGCGCCCTGGCCGCCGCCGAGCTGGACTACACAGGTGGGCGGCGGGAGGGCGGGGGGCGCGGCAGGCGGGCAGGCAGGCAGGCAGGCGCGCGCGGACAGGGAAGCCGGGCGGGGCGGGTGGCAGCCCGCCCCGGCCTGAGCGCAGCCCCGCCCCGCCCCGCAGTGCAGCGGAACATGCTGGATTTCCCGCAACACGTCTCCCCCAGCCGGGAGGTGCGCTCGGCCAGCACCGAGGCTGACAAGCGGCTCTCGGACTTCGACGTGGAGACCAGCATGCGGCGGGACGTCTACCAGCGCATCACCTGGCTGCAGGTGAGTTGCCCGGCGGGGCAGCAAGGCTGAGTCAAGCCGCCTCCGAGGGCCGCCGCCTCTCTGGGCCTGCTCAGCCCCCTTGGCCCAGAGATTGGCAACCACTCGAAGGGGGCCCCGGGCGGGTGGGGTCGCCTGCTCGGCCAGAGACCCCTTTCTCTTCCCCAGGAGATGCTGGACGGGGCTTCCCTGAAGCCGGAAGCCAAGCGCTACTTGGAGAGGCTGGTCAAGCTGGGCCAACGGAGCGGCCTTCACCTGGCCAGGGAGGTGCAGGAGGTGAGGAGGCTGCTCTCTGCAAGCGACTGGGCCAAGAGTCCCTCCCGGGCCAGCCTTTAAGGAAGGGTGGCTGCTTTGGAGCCTTGGGGGGCAGCCTTGGAGGGAGAGCTGGACCTCTTCTGGGGGGCTGGGCAGCTCACTTCGTTTCCTCCCTTTCTCAGAAAATCAAGGAGATTAAGAAGAAACTGAGCGTTCTCTGCATCGACTTCAGCAAAAATCTCAACGAAGACTCCACTTTCCTGGCTTTTACCAGGGAGGAGCTGGGTGAGGCTGGGGGGGGGGGGGGGGGGGGGAGGGGGGGATGCGGCCATTGTGGGGAGGGACCTCTGGGGTGCCACGTCTTCCCTTCGAGAAGGCTGGGAGCCACGTTGCGAGCTTATCAGGGATCAGAATTAGTCCAAGGAAGGTTTCTCACAGGCTTAGCGCATCTTTCCGCTCCTTCCCCACTGGGTGCCCTGTAGTGCTAGAGTGGGCTTCCGCTGACCTGGCTGTAACAGGCATCTGCCTCTCCCCTCCGAGTGCCGGGCCCCGTGGGACCCAAAGTCACAGGGCGGCTTTTCTGCCCCCAGGCATGCTGAGGAAAAACAGCTATCCAGTGCCCGTCTCTCAGGTTCCTCCAGGTGGGCAGGCGGGCGCTCTTGGCCTGGCCTGGAGGCACCACACGGGGCTCGGCCTGCCTAACGGCTCCTTCCCTTCAGGTGGACTCCCCGAGGATTTCCTGAGCTCCCTGGAGAAGGCGGAGGAGGAGGGCAAGCTGAAAGTCACCCTCAAGTATCCCCATTACTTCCCCCTGATGAAGAAGTGCCACGTGCCTGAGACCCGGAAGCGCATGGAGGAACGCTTCAACTCCCGGTGCAAAGAGGTAGGGAGAGGGGGCGGGAGTGGGGGCAGCGGGCACCCACCCCTGCATGGGGGGAATGGGGCAGGGGGCTCCCCTGGAGGCTGAACTTGTTCCCCCGCAAACGGCACAGGAGAACTGCCGGATCCTCCAGCAATTGGTAGAGCTGCGGGCCCAGAAGTCGGCGCTCCTGGGCTTCGAGACCCACGCAGCCTTTGTACTGGAGATGAACATGGCCAAGGAGTGCAAGACAGTGGCCACCTTCCTGGGTGAGGCCTGGGGAAGCTTGGCGGTCAGCAGAGAGATGAGGGGGGAGCATCTTCTGGCTGCTCAGGGATGGGGGACCCCAGGGATGCCTTGAGCCCCTCCCTCAGAGCAGTCCCAGGAGGCCGTGGAAGGTTAGGGGGGAAACGGGCTATATTTGGGAGGTGGTGTGGCGCGGGCTCCCCTCGTGTGCCAGCTCCCCTGGGGGGGGAAAGCCTGGGCACCGGTGGGCAGGCGTTCACCTCTGCTCCCCTCCTGGGCTCCCTGCAGACGAGCTGGCGGCCAAGCTGAAGCCGCTGGGCGAGAAGGAGCGAGCGGTTATCCTGGGCCTGAAGCAGAGGGAGTGTGAGCAGCGGGCGCTGCCCTTCGATGGGCGCATCAATGCCTGGGACATGCGCTACTACATGAACCAGGTGGAAGAGACCCAGTACAGTGTGGACCAGAACCTGCTGAAGGAGTTCTTCCCCATGCAAGTGGTGACGGATGGCCTACTGGGCATCTACCAGGAGCTGCTGGGGCTGACTTTCTGCCGGGAGGAGGATGCCCAGGCCTGGCACGAGGACGTCCAGCTCTATACTGTGCAGGACCCGGCCTCCGGAGAGACCCTCGGACAGTTCTACCTGGACCTTTACCCGCGGTGAGCCAGGGGACGTGGTGGGCAGTGGGACCTCCATTGCCCCTGTGGCCGAGTCCTTCCTCCTCTTCCTCTATCCACCTTTCCCAGCAGAGCCAGGCCTCCTTCGCCTGAGGCGTCTGCAGGAGGAGGAGGGTCCTGGGTGCCTCCAGGGGGATCCTTTGGTCTCCTTGGCCGTCCCTGGCATTCTGGGGGCCTCGTTGCCCACCCCCCCTTGTCCAGAGACCCCCTCCCTCTCCTTCAAGTCCCGCCCTCACCTGCACGGATGGTGGGGGGGAACCCCACGGCTCCCCCAGTTCCGGTCTTTGCAGGGCGGGAGGCGTCTTTCGCTTCCGTTCGTCCATCCGGGGTGACCCCCAAGAGGCGGGAACTCTGCTCCCTTTGGGTCCCTTCCCTCTGAATCCCCCCCCCCCCCCCCGAGCTGCCTGTTCCGCTCTCCGCTCTGGGGCCTCCCTTCTGGCAGACCCGGGGCCTTTCCAGCTACAAGAGCCCCGAGAGCCCAGGGCAGGTTGCAGGGGCTCCTTCCTCCGGTTGCCCTGCCCTGCTTGCCTTCCCCCCAGCCCGGCTTCCTCGCCGTCTCTTCTGCCCAGGGGCAGAATCAACACAGCGAGGGGATGTCCCCTTGCCTCCACCCCCCTCTCGTGCCTGGAGCATCTCTGCCTTCTGGCCGCCTTGAGGCTTCCTGGCCTGCGCTTTGGTTTCTCCCCTGGACAGGGTGGCCTCCTGGCACTGCCGCTTCCCTGACGACATTCTGCGGCTTCCTGTGATCAACGCAAAGGCCTCTCTTCAACACTGTTGATGGTTGACTGGGGCTTCTCTCTGGCTTTCCCTGGCTCCTTCAGTTACCCAGCAGGCATTGGCACCAATGCCCCCCGCAATTCCCCAGCCTTTCCTAAAGCCAGCATCTTTTTTTCCGTGTCAGACTCTGATCTGGGCTGCCTGTGTGTGTTGATCTCACAAAAGGTCGGCCACTGTGTTGCTCTCCAGATTTGCTGGCCTAGAGATTTGACTGGTTCTTCTTCTGTGGCTGGAGGCCCCATCACTTCCTGTAGCCCAGGGACTTGGTATGGGCTCACAAAGGATCAGGCCCCCAGGGAGGAAGGAGTCCTGGGCAGATCCACTCCCTGCCTCGCCTGTAAGCCTCACCGGTTCTTCCCTAGAAGCAGAGGTAGTGCAAGCATGAAAACAGCGTGAGCAAAATAAGCAAATGCCAAATTTACGTGAAGTTTTTGTGGCGCCCCTGGGAAAAATGTTTCCGGGAAGTTTTTAGGAAACAACAAAACAATACTTATTACTCAAGGCTTCTGTTTATTTTCAGAAATGACCATTACCTTTTCCAAAGATAGCAACCCATCCCTTGCTTTTTGTGGGGATCAGCATACTATTCCTGTGTTTCCCAAAAACAGAATAATACTGTCTCAAGTTGGAAGGGGCCTCGGAGGTCTTCTAGTCCAGCCCTGCCCCTGCTCAGGCAGGAACCCCTGTGCCGTTCCAGACGGGGCTGTCCAGTCTCTCCTTAAAAGCCTCCAGGGAGGCTTCCTGCCTCCAGCTGGCTTACAAAAGAGGAAGGGCCTGGGCAGCTGTTCATTTACACAGCTTTTGGGGGTGCATTTGGGGGTAAAACGGGCCACTGTGACCTTTGGGAACCGTCATGCGCTTTGGGGCTGCCCTGACCTCCCCTCTTGGCTCCTGTCTGCACCAGGGAGGGCAAATACGGGCACGCGGCCTGCTTCGGGCTGCAGCCTGGCTGCTTGTTGCCGGACGGCAGCCGCCTGACCGCCGTGGCTGCCATGGTGGCCAACTTCACTAAGCCGACGCAGGAGGCGCCTTCCCTGCTGCAGCACGACGAGGTGGAGACCTACTTCCACGAGTTCGGCCATGTCATGCACCAGCTGTGCTCCCAGGTGAGGTGGAGGCCCCAGGGAAGAGGGGGGTCTCGTCCTGCCCCCGAGGCGGCCTGCTGACCCTCTCCTCCCACAGGCCGACTTCGCCATGTTCAGCGGGACCCACGTGGAGCGAGACTTCGTGGAGGCCCCGTCTCAGATGCTGGAGAACTGGGTGTGGGAGAAGGTTCCCCTGCAGCGAATGGCCAGGCACTACAAGACGGGGGAGCGCATCCCCTCTGAGCTGCTGGAGAAGCTCATGCGCTCCCGCCAGGCCAACACAGGTGAGCCCCCAGCCTCCTGCCAAGCAGGCCCCTGTGAAGGGGGAAGGAGCCCACAGGGTGCTCTCCACCTTGGTTCCAAGGCCGTGGGAGGGAGAGATAGCAACGGGGGCTGAATCTCACACAACACACACACACACACACACACACAGGTGCTTCCAGCCGGTTGTGATGGGCTGTGCCCTCTCCATAGGCCGGGAGGCAACCCGGAGCCACTGGGCCCCACTTGGGCTGTGCCCCAGGGAGAGGAGGTTGGCCTGGGTTGAGAGACCTCAGCAGTCGTCTGACTTGAACCAGGTGTCCCATTCAACCATTATGCTGCCTGGGGGGGGGGGGGGGGGTCTGAACAGCAGAAGGGAAAGGTAGGTCAGTGCCGGGCGAGGAATTGGGTCCCCCCAGGACACGGCCTCCTCAGCAGGGAGGGCACTGCTGGCCCAGAGGCTGGGCATGGACCGTCTGGGGAGCCTTGGGGAGCCCCGGGGCCCACGCCCATCTTTACCCCTTTGGCTTCTCAGGGCTGTTCAACCTGCGGCAGATCGTGTTGGCGAAGGTCGATCAGGCGCTTCACAGGCAGCCGAAAGCAGATCCTGCTGAGGAATACGCCCGGCTCTGCCAGGAGGTCCTGGGGGTCCCAGCCACCCCAGGTGAGAGGCAGCTCCCCCCTCGACACCCACTTTGGGGACAGAGGGGCTGGCAGGGCGTTGGCTGTCCTGGAGCATGAGGCCATCCCTCAGAGGTCGAGGACCGGGTGCTGGTCAGGTGGTTACCCTGAAGTCCATGCAGGGAGCAGCAGCCTTTCTCCTCCATGGCCCAGAAGGCCAGAGTCTTCTGGGGACGGCCCACCCTCTCCTCGCAGAGGTGTTATCCATGGGGGCCATTTTCTGCCAGGAGGTATGGTTTTTGAGGGACCCCACTGGGCAGCCCCTCCCTGGGGGCTGCCTAAAGCAGAGCCAGCCCCTTGGGCTCCCTGGGGGAGGGGGAGGGGGAAGTGGCCTGGAAGCAGCCCTGGAGGGCGCAGTCCCAGGTGGAGAGGGGCTGCCTTCTTCCCTCTGGAAAGCCACAGCCAGGCTGGACGCTGCCCTCTGCTTGCCCGCCCTCAGGTACCAACATGCCAGCCACCTTTGGCCACTTAGCAGGAGGCTACGACGCCCAGTACTACGGCTACCTCTGGAGCGAGGTCTACTCCATGGACATGTTCTACACCCGCTTCAAGCAGGAGGGGGTCATGAGCTCCAAGGTACGGAAAGCCCCACCCCCCGGCTGTGGGCCCCGTCTGCCAAGGGGAGGACCCCCAGCCAGGATCCGTCTTGCTCTTTGCAGGTGGGTCTGGACTACCGGAACTGCATCCTTCGCCCAGGCGGGTCAGTGGACGCTGTGGAGATGCTGCTCCGGTTCCTGGGAAGGCCCCCTTCCCAAGACGCCTTCCTGGAAAGCAAGGGGCTGGCCGTGGCCCCCGGCTCACTGCCCTCAGCGTGCTGAATGCCGGTGGGACAGCCGTGGGCATGGCGCTCTCCCGGGGGAGTGATGGGGGGGGGCAACTGCCTGGTAGATTTAGTGGTGCGCTTGGATTGAAGCTGCGCCTCACCCCAGCCCCATCCCGCTCGTCACAGGGGAGGGGAGCAGCATTATTAAATGGCTTTCTCAAACGCATTCTGTGCTGGCAGTGTTAGGGCGGTGGGAGGGTTGTGGGTGTGCGAGGCGTGGATGGAAGGTGCCTCCCTTCAGACAAGCTCCTTCTGGGGAGCATTTCTGCTCCTTCCAAGGGAGATGCAAGGCGGGGGAAGGTGAGGGCAGCATTTGGGGTGCCCTGCCGTTGGGCCCCTCTGAGCCAGGGGTCTGCCCCCCACCTCAGGCCAGCTTCCATTCTGGCTCCTCTAAGGTGGGTTCCCAGGTTGCAGGGAGCCCTTAGGAACAGCCCACAGCCTATGACGCTGGCCTGGGAAGGGCCCCTGTGGACAGGAGGAAGGAGGGCCAGTCTGCAAGGGCTGGCGTTCTGCTGCCTGGACAGGCCCACTCTCTGGCTGAGTCCAGCAGTTCCCATCTACCCAGCGGCCACAGGGCAGATGCTGGCCAGGCTGCCTGGTTTTGAGGCTGTGGGCACACTGGGCTTTCTCCTGCTAGAAGCCGTGTGAAGCTGGGCTTGGAGGAAGGGGGTCCACCATTGGGGCCGGAGGGGATCTTGACTCCCTCTTTGGTGCCTCAGCTGCTGCTGCTGCTGCTGCTGCCCATGTGGCAACCCTGGAAGAGGCAGGGCAGAGTCACCCGCCTGGTCAGGCTGGAGGCTCCAGGGCCAGCTTCCTTCCTGGGCCTCTGTTGCCTGGGGCAGGTTCAGCCTCTTCCTGTTGCAAACAGCCTGCCGTTGAGCTTCAAAGCGTGGCTGACCCCTAGGTTCTGCTCCTGCCCTTTGGGCCTCCCAAGAGACCTGCCTCACCTAGGAGCAGGCCTATGGCCGGAAGGAGGCAGAGCCAGAAGAGGGGAGCTGTCGGGAGCCTCATGTGCTGGGGGGGCCTCGGCTGGGCTGCCCCTTCCTCTTTGTCCCAAAATTGGTCACATTCCCAGAAGTAGGAAAAAATGGGGTCCCAGCAGGCGCTTCCGTCCCTGTTTCAGGCGCTGTTTGGGGGGAGGAAAGAATGGAAAGCGGCTGCCAGTCTGGAGTGCCCTGGGCAGCCACGGAAGTGAGCAAGCCTGGCTCTGCCTGCTCTTCCCCTGGACCCTCCTCAGATCCCACGAGGGTTTTGGATTCAGCAGCCAGCCCCCACAGTCGCACATCCGCCTCCATCATGAATGGATCTGCCCAATTTTCCACCAGACCCAGTGCGTCCCCAGCTGCTATTTCCTGTGTCTGGGACAGGAGGCCAAAGCCTGAGACAGACCAGCCACTGCACTCCAAGGGGGGCAGAGAGCTGGATTTGGGGCAGAGGCGCTCATGGATCTTGTCTGAGCTACGTCTTGTCCTAGATGGCATTATTTCTCAGGAAGGGGGGTTAACATCTGGCATGGGATCCAGTGGGCTAACGTGGCCAGCCATCTTGCAAACGCAGATCTGGGTGGCTAAAACGGAAAATGTTAGTCCAAACCCAGAGAATGACAACATAAAGAAAGTGCCCCCCAGGGACCCATCAGGTCTCTAGAGGTTTGCAGAGCTTCCCCCCCCATATACACTGAGTTGGGGTGCCAGGAGGCCATGGGTTACTGTAGCTGGCGCTCTGAAGGGGATGCAGAGAAGGGTCCCACCAGGTGACACCCACACCAGAGTTTTTGTGTGCTGATGTGCGAAACCAAAAGAAGGTTGGGCATGGAGAGCATGGCTCCCCCCCCCCCCGGGCTTTACAGGGAACCCAAGCCAGGGGCTTTGTGAGGGCCATGGGCAGCCAGGGGGATTGTGAACCAGCCAAATGACCTTCCCAAAATGTGGGTTTCTAACGTGAACCTTTTCAACACTCGGAAGTGTTATGTCCTGCTGGTTTCAGGTGTCCAAAATGGCAACATGGCTATTTTCAGAAAACCCAGGCTGTTTTCTCTGGGGAGTACAAGCAGTTGTGTATCGCACCCACGTTATTCCCAAGGAACACTGCTGGTGTGCGACCAGGAGCGTCCAGGCCGAGATCCTCTGTTGCACTGAAATAGTTATATTTGATGGCGTTTTCGGAGCGATCCTACATAAAGAGCCCACTGGATCGGGAAGGTCCCTGCTTGATTTCCACGACTCGTCACCTTTTATGCAAGGCTGGCTTCGTGAGGCAGGGGTCGTCTCCGGGTCGCCACTGGAGCCAGCTGGTCCTCCCCATCCCCGGCCCCTGCAGGGGGGGCCGCCGTCAAAGGGAGAGAAGCCGGGCTAATTTTAGCCTGGGGTAATTTCAGGTCATTTATTTATTTATTTATTGGGGGGGGTCTCATCCAGGCAGATTAAGTTCCGCAACGCCGCCTGGTCTTCGGGGCCTGGAGCAGCCTGGCGGTGGCGGCCCTTCAGCTACAACTTGGCATGGGCCCGGCCTGGAGAGCAATGGAGGGTGGAGGTGGCGGTCTCCAAAAGCAGGGCCATCCGCCCACCGTCCGATCTCTGCAGCCAAAGGGAGGACTGAGCCGCCACTTGGGCTAGCAAGGCGTCTGGGCTGGGGCCAGTGTCGCCCTTCCTGGCCTGCGGGCACCAAGCCTCATCCCTGGCTCTGGCGAACGCAGGCAGGCAGGCAGCTGCGATCCACAGCCCCGCTCCTGCAACTTTGCGGGGACTTCCTGGGGTTTCCTCCCTCTGCCGCGAGGATACACTGCGCAGTTCTGGGGGAGGGTTAGGGTGGGTCAAGACCCCTTGGACTCAAGGCTCCATCTCCCATCTGCATGCCAGCCAGGATACGGGCGGCCGGGTGGGTGATTTCGCTCCGGCATTCCTCACCCGGTCTGGAAGAGCGCGGGGAGGGGGCTTCTCTAGCCAACTGCGAGCCCACTCCCCGTTCCCCGATTGCCTCAGCAGCATTTAGCACGCCGAGCCGATTCCTCACTTCTACCTGCCTGCCTGCAATTTCAGTAGCAGCGTCCAAATTAGCCGCGTGCGGGCTCGGCCACCTGCTGTCTCGCTCCCCTCCCCGGCCCTGGGGACAGGAGGCAGCAGCTGCTTTGATCACGGGCCACGTAGCCCCGCACAGTGGACTCCTCTCAAAAGCGGTGAGGAAGCGGCAGCTGCTGCCGAGGAAGCTCGAAGTGGCGCTCGAAAGCACCTGGCCAGGTTGCCCTGCTCCCAAAGGCGAAAGCTGGGCAGCCCTTAATGACCTCAGGAGGGCCCAGGGCAGTTCGTTGGGGCAAAATCTACTTCGCGGTCATCTGGGAGAAGCCACGCGAAAGGCCGCAAGCTGCTAGCCAGACCTTTGGCCGCTCTGTCTGGACAGTTGTCTTCCCCCCCAAGGAAATGGGGGTGGGGGCAGGAAAGCATCTGGTGGGACTCTAAACAAAGTGTGAGCCCGTTGCTGCCTTTCCCACCAAAGCACAAAACAGACCAGTTGGTTTATCTGGTAAAGAGGACTAAAGTGGGGGCAGGGCAGGGAGAACACAGCCCCTCCCGGTGGGGGGACAACTGCAGTTTCCCTTTGAAATCTCTCCCCCTGGCCGAGCTGCTGCATCCAGGTGAGCAGCTGTGGGGCCTCTGACCTCCTCCCTGCATCGCTTCCAGGGGTCTTCTCCAGGCACAGCCCCTCCTGCCCAGGACCCCCTTGGCCACCAGAGGGACAGCAGCTTTGCCTCCGCCACCTGCCTGATGGGGCAGTTCAGATCAGGGTGTGGCCCAGGGCTGGGATTCAAATTTTTAACAACCGGTTCTATGGGTGTGGCTTAGGTGCTGGTCATGTGACTGGGTGGACATGGCTTGGTGGTCATGTGACTGGCCGGATGTGGCCAACTGTCAGCCTTCCAAGATTTTCTCCCTTTGCTTTGCATCTCTCCGCTGTCATAAGTAATGGGGGGGGGGGATGGTTATGGGAAGTGAGATGGAGGTGTTACGAACCAGAGCTGTATAAATTGGGGGAGGGTGCATTCTTGCTTAGATTTCTATCCTATGCTATGCGCAGCTGCAACCCTTTATCAAACTATGTCAAGGTCAATGGACAGGAGCCTCATCATCACCTGGAGATGCCCACATGATGATATACACAACTTTTAATTGGAAGAACCATTTGAACTATTGGGGATGGGAACATTGCCATCACTTTGTATATGTGATTTATGTGCTTATTTTCTCAGATTCAGAATTCTCTGGTTGCTACCACTTGATTTCCAGTAAAAGATATTTTTTCTCTGATTAAGGAGGCAGTATTTCTTTCGTGGATTTTGAATGGAGCACCAGCTGACACCAACTCAACATCACTCACATCAAGGCACGTATCCCCTCACCTGGCCTCTCATGACTGTGGGGATGCTGCAACAGTCATAAGTGTGAAAAAGGGTCATAAGTCACTTTTTTTGGTGCCATTGTAACTTTGAATGGTCACTCCACACAAGCAAAGTATCAGCAAAGGAGGGAAAAATAACTCCAAAGAAGCTCCGGAGACAGGAAGTTTAGTCCTGCCAAGAATGTAATAAGGGTCAACAGAGAGGCAGTTTCCATAAGCAACACCAGAATGTTTCCTTCCTGCCTTGCTTACAGGATTAGCCCAGTAATTTCTTCTAACAACTGCTTAGAATGTTAACAACCGGTTCTAGCGAATAGGTGCGAACTAGTAGAATCCCAACCCAGGTGCAGCCGCTCCCCAGAGGGTGGGGCAAGCTTTTCCCCACTGAGACCCTCCAGCAGCACCCAGGGCCCCAGGAGAAGTCGCTGTTGGGGGATGGCCGTTCTCTAATGGGGGGCAAGGGGCCCCCCAGGGGTGGGTCTCTTTGGTCAGAGCCTACAGGAAGGGCGGGGTGGGGGCTCCAGGGAGGGATCATATATACCAGGGATGTTGGTGTGTTTACAGCAGAGGTTTGCTGCTGTTTTGGGCTTGGTTGGTTGGTTGGGCTTTGTCAAAACTTCAGATTTCTTCTAATTATATTGTGTCCGACATTCATGTAAGCTGCTGTGAAACTGAAAAGATTTGGCACGCAGACATTTAATCAGTGATAACAATGTTGATACTGCCAAGAAAACGTGGCCCTGTCTTGGGCCCCGTGGGGTGACTAGGGAGACTACAAAAGCATCCCCTGCCCAGCTGCCTCTCTCACCCCTTGGCTGGCAGCCCCTTCCATACCTCCCCGGACCCCTTCAGGGCTGCTCCAAGCCAACCCTGGGAAAACAAGCCCTGTTTGGATTCCCACCCCGGGCCAAGCAGCAGAGACTCTCTGTAGGCAGCCTCACAGCCAGGCAGTCCCTGCTGTCCCCCCCCCCCAAAAAAAATACTCCCTCCCTGCGCCTGCCCCGCCTTGACCTCTCTGCAGGGTTCCCATGCCACTTGCTCCCAATGTACCTGCTTCTCTCTCTGACATGTCCTCCTGCTTCCTGCCCTTCTATAGCCCCCCCCCAGTTCTGCAGACCTGCAACTGTCTGAACCCACCCCTCCCCCTTCTGCTGCCCTCTGTGCTTCTCACCCAGAGGCCCCCCTCCAAGTCCCCCCATTTGGACTCTGCCCTCCAGCAGCCATCAAGACTGACCCGAGTGGCCAAGGGCTTCCCCACAACAGCTGAAGGGACCCTCCCCCAGCCTGCTCCGAGGGTCAAGGCACCCTTCCCACCTGGAGAGCCTTAGGGTGAAGATGCTGGTGTAGAAGAGGGAGGCCCAGCCTCTGCCCCCTTTCCCCCCAGAGACCAGGGCTCCTCTCTCGGTTGGCCTGTCCCACACGAGGATTGTTGTGGGAGCCCTGTGTGTGCCGCCTGGGGTCCCCAGAAGGAAGAGGAGCCACGAGGGCCTCCTCCAAGACACCCAGGCCAATGGGCTCTGGCTGGCCGATTGGGTCTGGGTAAGGGAGGGGCTGCTAGCGGCAGCGCAGCAAGTGTAGGGCATATTGCACCCGCTCACACAGGGGCAGTGTCCAGCCCTGCCCTGCCAGGGTGCACAGAGGGAAGGTGATGCTGTAACGTTGGCAGTCCACGAGGGCCAAGAGGTCCTCTCCCTCGGCCGAGCGACTGAACACAATCTTGGTGCGGTCGTGGTAGAAATTCACCTGGGAGACACAAGGGATGGTGAGCAGATGTGCTGGCAGAATTGGGTAAGAGGAGGCTGGTACCATCCTCCACCTGGGAGGGAAGAAGGCCTCATCTCCCTACTGAGGTTGTCCTTTCACCTCCTCCCCCTCTTGGGTTTGCACATTATAAATCAGCAAAATGGGGGGAGGGGCTGCCATGTTTGGCTCCTTGGCTCTGTTCTGCCACCATCCTGGCTCCATGCACTCACAAAGACCGAATCCCAGGAATTGGGAGGTTGGGACTGACACAAGGCCACATCCAGAAACTAAAACCAGTGGTGGCCACCCCCAGCGGCCCTTCTCCCTCCCATTAATCCAGCAGAGGCTCAGGGGAAGGAGACGGTGCACATCCTGAGAGGCGGTTACTTCTGCTACTGCTGTGCATCCCCCTGACCCCCACAGCCCCCCATCCCTTCTGGCTTCAGCAAGGTCCCCCAGCCGCCTCAGTTGCTCTCTGTGTTTTCCGTTGCACCATTTCTGCCTTTGCTCTTTTCAGCCCATTTGATGGCTGCTGGGGGTGTCCGAGGGTCAGCCCTTTGCTTGCTCCAGTGCTTGTGCCCTAGGATTGTTCCAGCAGGGTTGGTGTTAGTGCTGGTGTGGCTGCTTAGGGCCCTTTGCTGGTCTTTGCAGGCCCCAGCCTGCCTCTGCTCTCTGGGTGGTCAGAGCCGGCCCAGGATTTCCTCAGCCCTCCCTGCCTGAGGGGGTGTAAAGGACTGGCCCATTGCAGCTGGGGCAGCCTTCCCCTAGCTGGAGGGTGCTGTCACTGAAAAGCATCAAGAGGGCTTTGTCAGACTGCAAAGGCAGGAGGGAAAGGTTCCTGGCTGCTTTGCCCGGGCTGGTCTGGCATGGGGTCCCCTGGCAAGAGAGGCAGGGTCAGCAGGAGGCCTACACTGGGGCTCCCACAGCCTCCTTCTCTCTGCTGACCCATATTCTGCTCCCCCTTTCTGGCTTCTCACCTCCTGCAGCCACCTCTGCATCTACTGGGTGAAGAGGTGAAGGACGCGCCTCTTCGTGGCCAAGCAAAGTGGCACCTCTCGCCACCCAAAGGACTCAGCTACCTCCACCTCACTGCAGTAACAGATACGCCTGAGGAGGGAACCAGAGGGGGCTTTACCAAAATGCAGGGCAGGCACCTGAAACGAGGGCACTGAGCAGACAGGGCCAGGCCAGGCCTCTTAACCACCCGGAGGTCCCCTTCTCTCCAGGATCACAACTGTGCCCATCCTGCCCCCCCCCCCCAGGGGGCTTGGGCCTCTTTGCCCTCACCTAGGTCAGGCGGAGAAAGGGTTGTGTGCGACTCCCTAAAGAGGCACTCACTGATGCTGGGGGCAAAAGGCCATGTGGGTCCCATCGGGGAGTAGCACTGCAGTAGAGCCATTGGTGAGCAGGTAGCCAAACCCATACTTATTGGAGTAGTCTACCCACTTGGTGGCCATGTGTGCAGGACTGGCACCGTGCAGGCCTTCGGGCAGTTCTCCCACTGCAGAGAGAGGTGTCCGGCTCAGCCCAAATGGGAGGGAGGCGCAGCAACCCCTGCTCATCCCGCTGGCCCTGTTGTGTTTCCAGTCCTCAGCGCAGGGGTCTATTGTGGAATAAGAAAATGCCCATGGGGAGGCTCTGTGCCAGGGAGAGCACCGGAGCTCCTCACCCAGCCACCCTTCCTGGACGGGCAGGATTCACTTCTGTATCTATGCAATATGAAATGACCATGGCTCTCCACAGATAACAGCCCAGAATGCTAAGAGCCTCTCCTGCCATCAGAGCCCAGGCAAAGCTGGGACCTTCGGGGAGGAAAAGGGCCTGGGAAAGGGACCTCCCCCAGGACTGCCAGAGCATGACATGGAAGGGAGGGGAGCTGGCACAATATGGCTAGAGGGCCGAAGCCACTTGGGCAGGAGGAGCTCCTAGCCTTCAGGCCAGTCCCTTTGAGTCAGAAGGAGGCGCAGCCCAGGGTGGCAGGAGAGGGTACCAAACCCCAGCAGAAGGCGAGGCAGATCCCAGGGAGACTGTGGGGCAGGTGGGCAGGCAGCAGCCTTACCCAGGGGGGTCACCTGCAAGCAGCAGTATAGCCTATGCTCTCCAGCACTCTGCCAGGGCCCCAGTCGGCCTCTGCCAGGAAAGGAGGGAGGGAGGGATGGAAGAAGGGAGGAAAGAGAAACAGGGGTGGAGGCCTTTGCTTCTCCTCACATGCCCGCTGCCCTCCCTGCACCTCCACTCACCTTCGGGCAGCCAGCTGTGCAGGGAGCCTCTCCAGAGCAAGAGGGGGGGGAAGCAGCTGGGCTCCTCCATGGGGCCCCTGCTCCCCTCTTGGACTTCCTTCAGGGCCATGGGGGGGAAGCAATGTGAAAGCAACCCGTGAACCCCCACAAAGCAGGGATGCCGAAGCTAGAAGCTGGCCCCCCAAAGGTGACCTTTGGCAGCAGCCCTTCCCTGGACCCTCTGCAAAGGCCAGAGCCAGTGGGGGAGCCGGTGCCATGCTCGGAGGAGCCAGGTGGGCTCCAGGGAAGACACTCTCACGAGAGCCATGAAAAGGATGCCTGCTCTTATTCCCATTTGGCAGATGGGAAAGGAGCTTCCGGTCACATAGACGGCAGAGGGGAGAGGTGACTGGAATGGAGGGAAGCCGTTAGTTGCATCAAATCAATCAACGCACCATCGGGTAAGGAAAGAAGGGCAAGTGGTACCACGATCCCAGCAAAGTGGGAAGGTTTCAACTGATTTCAACTGGGAAAAGGACCCCCAATCCGTGTGACTCCCTGGCTCTCCATTGATGCCCAGACTGTGAGTGTCATCTGAATAATCATCATGACAATGAGCTCCACAAAGCCCCATGCTGGGCGACCCAGATGCAGAGGGGGGGGCTTTCTTACCAAGTAAGAAGGGGCAACAGGTCTCACTCCTTGCCATGTTCTGGTATCTCCTCCCGTTTTTGGGGTGCAGGGCTCACTGGGGGGAGCAGTCGAGGGACACAATTAGATGATACCTTCTGTAGTACACAGAGGACGAGAAACCTAGTTTGTTACCTGCAAAGGGACTGGGAGAATGGCTCCCCTCTCCACTGTCCTCCCCCTCCATCTGTCAAATCTTCCCCCTCTCCCGCTTTTCCTTCCAAGAGCACTCACCAGCATGGGAGTCCTGACAAGGGGAGCCCCAGAAAAGGAGCCTGGCTACTTTCTGGAAGAATTTTCCAAATGGGTTGGCAAAAGGGAAAATGGGGGCAGAGTGACAAGCGAGTGAGGGGAGCCTGGCCAGGCTGAAGTGCTGGGGAGAGAGGCAGGATGAAGCCAGGTTACCAAGTTATGCTCCTGCCCAGGACCCTTGAGGAGGCGGCTGGGGTCTGCCCTGACTGACAGCTGGGGAGGGGCTGGTCTCTGAGTAAGGGGGGGCAGCCAGGTGAGCTCAGAGGGCAGAATCTGAGGGGAGGAGATGATCTTGGTGGATTGCTAGCCCCACACTCTGCCTGGGCAGCCCCAGGACTAACTGGGGAGGGCAATGGGGGTTCAGCGGGGGTGGAGGGAGATGGTCAGATTGCAGCAGCTGACCTGCTGGAGGCTCTTGGGCGCTCCTGGCTCCAGCCCCTGGAATTCACACCCCAGAAAGCCCCCCCCCCCCAGCAGGCCAGAAGGAGACCTTCCTTAGGATCCAGTGCCCTCCAGGCTCCAGCTACCTCTCAGATCTTAGAATGATGAGCATCTGCATTCTGAATTCTGCGCGGGTTTTTATGTTCATCCCCTTTTAATTCTGCTGGCTTTGTCTGATTGAAAGCTGCTTTAGTGCAGGTTTAGAGATGATTTGATAAGATGTAGCATTATTATTGTTGTTGTTGTTGAGTATCGCCTTCTGCACAGTTCCTTGGGGGGGGCCTTGAGCGGCTCATGGCTGTGTCCATTCGAGTGCCCAGAGATGGAGCAAAGGGGTCTCTGTGGAGGAGAACTGGACCCCTTCCTGCCTCAAGAGCCCAAATCAACCCAGGAGATGCTGTCCTCCCCAGGGAGCTGCATGCCATTGGAAACACCCTCCCGCCCCCCAGTTTGTACTTTACTCCAAATAGTAGCCAGACACACCTGGGTGAAGAAGTGATGGTTGAGCACTTCTTCTGGATTGGGGCGGCCGGACGGGTTGGGGGCCAGCAGCCTCCCAATCAGGCTCCGGGCAGGTGGGGAGAGGTGGTCCGGGAGGGGGTAACTGCCCTCTCGGATCCTCTGGAACAGCTCCTGCTTCTGCATGACCTCGAAGGGGGAGAAGCCGGCCAGGGCGGTATACCTGGAGAGGAACCAGGACATGCAAATGTGCCCTGAACCACCCACAGCCAGCCTCACCCCCCCCCCAAGCAAAAGGACCCCTTCCGTTGCTGTGGGGATCACTTACATGATGCAGCCCAGGGCCCAAATGTCTGACTTGGAGGAGTACCCCTTCTTAGCGATGACCTCGGGGGCCAGGGAATTGGGGGTCCCAGAGACCACCCTATGCAGAAGAAAGTTGAATTCAGAAATGAACATGTAGCTGCTGCCGGGGGGGGGGGGGGGGGGGGGTTCCGGGGCAGAACCCCCCCAAGCCCCGGGGGGGGTTGCGGGGGGAAGGGGGGGGGGGGGAGGTTCAATGGGGGGGGGGAGGACAAACGCAGGGTCCACAGGGCAGGTGGGGCTTGCCTGTCCTGGACGTAGGAACCTCCCTCTCTGCCCTCCCAGGCTCCCGACTGGCAGGGCTGCTCAGTGGCTTCCCAGGCAGCTGTGCAGGGCAGCCATCTGACCTGGCAGATGATTCTGAGCAGGGCCGCCAGGTGGAAGAGGGTGCCCTGCCCACCGAGACCCTGCTGGACCTGAGATGCTTCAGCCAGACACCCCCCTCACTCCAGGGCCCCTGCCCCCCCAATCCAGCACTCATCCTCTCCTCCAGCAGGCCTGCTCTTCCCGCATTGTCAGGCCCAGGTCGCCAATCTTCACCTGCATGTGCTTGGTGATGAACACATTGCCTTGAAAGGGAGCGTGTGGGGCACAGAGCGGTCTGAGGACCAGGTCCCCATGGTGCCTGCAAAGTTCGTCCTGCCTGCCCTAGAGCTTCCCTGGCCCCCAGCAACCTCATCCGCAAGGGTGGAGCTCCCGAAAAGGGCCCCCTCCCCCATGAAGGCACTTGTCTCCCTTCGTGCCCCCTCCTGCCAGCCCAGGAGGAGGGCCCTGGGCAGAGTGGCCCCTCCAGCCTCGTGGGATGGCACCCAGGAAAGCAAACTGGTTGCCAGGTTCAAGCAAGCTTGGAGAAATGATCCAAGTTCTTGGTCGGTTTTCTTTTTATTCTATTCGTCCTGTCCTTGACTGGATTTCACCCCGTTTTTTTATGCTTTTGGTTGTCTGAGCTTCTCTGCTGGGCAGATGGCATACAAATGTGACCGATAAAGAAACATTGGCCTCCAGCTGCACCGAATGGCCATTTCCCAGGAAGAGGACTCCTGGAGCCTGGGGCAGACTGTGGGCCATTGCCCAGCACTGGGGCTCCTTCCCCCCCACATTCCCCCCCCCCCCAGTCTTTGGCACCTACTCAGTTTGAGGTCACAGTGGATGATCCCTTGCTGGTGGAGGTACTGCAGGCCCCTTGTGATTTGCTTCAGGTAAAACCGCACCTCCAGCTCCCTCCATCAGCGTTCCCTGAACCTTCAGAATGTGGGCCAGGGACTAGAAGGAAGAGAGGGGCTGGGGAGGAGGGGGCTCATGCAAGGAGCGGATGGACAGAAAGGTTTTGTGCTTTGGACAACCCTGTCCTATCAAAGCTTCTGACCACACCAAGGTTCCTTGGCCAGCAGGGCCGTTTCTCTGATCTCAGGCCATGTCCTGCTTTCACGCTCCTTGAATGCTTCTTTATCCTAACCTCTCTGGCTTCTTGTGAGGATCTTAAACAGCAGAAGCAAACCCTCTAGAAACTGCCCAGGCCGGCAGTCTGGTCCTCCCTCTGGGAGCTTCTGCTTAGCTTCCCCATTAAATATTCCCATGAGAGAGAGAGAAAAAATGGCTCCCTCCCTCTCTCACCTTCCTACTGCAGTATTCCAGCACCAAGTAGATGTTCTCCTGGTCAGCGAAATGTCGGTGGAACCACACAATGTTCCTGTGCTGGAGCTGGCTGTGCAGCTCGATCTCGTGTTGAACCTGCAAAGAGTGAAGCCATGTAAAAAGTATAAGGCGTTTTAGAGGTTCCAAGTACACACACACACACATGTGCAAGAGAGAGAGAAGAAATGCTAGAATCAGCTGAAATTCAGCACACCTGGGGAGGAGACCAAAGAAGATTTCCAAGGTCGGTACCTGAAGCAAGAAAGGAACAGCCATGCAGCCGCGGGAAGAGGGAGGGGAAGTAGAGAGCCACGGAGCCCAGATCCTCCCTCTCAGACCACTTCGCCCCACTCACCCTCCTGAAAGGAAGCTGGCTCTGTGGGAGCCCTTCTCCCTGCCTTCAGCACTTGGCTGGGCTGTCGGACCTCTGCCCTGGCCCCATCCCTTCATCCCCGGGGCTTGCCCAGATGGGAAAGCATTTGGGGCCACCACCCACCACCCATCTACAGCCCCCTCCAAAACTTTTATTGCCACTCAGTGAACAGAAGATCCCACGCCTGGCAAAGCCAGAAATTCTTTCACAGAACTGAAGGTGGTTGAAGAGGGGAAGGACTTGTGTGCACAGGCCTTGCCTACAGGAGATGGTCAGGGGAGAGCCAGTGCCCCCACCTGACCGTCTCTTGGTCGGTGGCTTTCAGCTCCTCTCTGGGCACTCCAATTCAGTTGCCCTCCCCCATCCAGAGACAGCCTAGCCCAGGGAGCTTGCAGCCAGGGGCGACAGATTCGTTCACACATTTCCTTCCCTATAAGTGGACTTTGACCAGGTGGGTTGCCTCTCCCTCTGTGGGAGTTGATCTCCCAGGAGAGGAATCTGGAAGACCACCAAGGCCCCTCACTCTAATCCCATTTACCTTTCCTCGGTTTCCCAGCCTTGCGACTCGCTGTAGAGAGAGCACCTTCACAGCATAGACTCTGTTGGTGGACGTGTGGGTAAATTTACAGCATTGTCAGAATGCTCCCTGGGGGGGGGGGGGGAGGCAGAGGGCTGTGCGTGTCAAGTCAGAAGGAGCCTCTGCCGCCCCTTTCCCAAAGCACTTGGGTTGCTCTGGGTCTGAAGAGAAGCCCTTTGCTCCACCTGCAGCCCAATCGCCACCAGCTTTTCGCCTGTCACAGGGCTGCAGCGGGGTTTTGGCCAGCCTCTCTCCAGTCCATGGGAAAGCGAGGAAGAAATGGTCACTGATGGGTCAGTTGCACTCAGCAAAGTCGGAGCCAGCTCCGCCCGGAGGATGGCAGCTCCTCTGGGACGAGGCGGACACTCCTTGAAGGCGGGACTCGCCTTACCGCCCGGCCAGATTTCAGTCTTCCGAGCTGAGAAGAGCAGCCGATTTGGGGCAGGTTTTCAGGGGGGAAAGCCGGCTGCGAGAGGAGAGGCCCCCCGCCCTCGACACCGCTCGCAAGCAGGGACCCCCGGGGCACGCAGGAAAGGCGGGTCGAGCGGCGGAGCCCCGCGGCCCCACTCTGTCTTCGGGCACGTCTGGTCGCCCGCGGCTCCCGCCTGTGACCTTGGCTCGCTCGTCGCTTCGGGACTTGAAAGAGGAGACCGATCGGCAGTTGCCCGCCGCCGTCGCGGGCCGAAACTTTAAAATGATCCCGGGGCCCGCTCCGGACAGCTTGCCGGACGTCGGAAGAGCTGCGGCCGCCCGGCGAAGGGCAGAAGGGAGGCGCCTGTGCCAGCTGGAGACCCGCCCGACGAGTCTGGGGTCCCCGGGTGGACTGTCGGCAGGCTAGATTGGGAGGAGGACTTTTCCTCCGACGCCGGTCCTGCCGTCCCAAGAAGCCCGCTCTCTCTCTCTCTCTCTCAGCCGAGGCCTGCAAGGGGACGGCCGAGTTCCGACCAAAAGCTACTTTCGGCTGAGTCGGAGGGCTCCAGCTGAAGTCCTGCCGCGCTGGCCCCTTCCCGACGCCGACCGTGGCTCTCTGGAGGGGGGAGCGGCCCGCCCCCACCCGGCCTGCACCATCCCAGGGCAGAGCTGCCTTCGCGCCCGCTGAGCGGCCAAGCAGGACTTGGGGCGGACCGCTTGCCCTCCGAAGACCGGCACCCACCGCAGCTGGATAACGGAGCGCCGCCCAGGGCAAAGGCAGGCAGCTGGCTTCCGAATAGGTTGAACCCCCCCCCCCCCGCTTCTTTGGGGCAGCCCCCTCGGACATGAGGCGGCGGCTGCCGCGTCCCCAGCGCTTTCCTCTTAGACTGGACAAGCCGCCGATCCCCTCCTCCTCCCTGCTGCTGCTCTTCCTTTCTCAGCCTTGAACTGCTCTGCGGCGGTTTCTGCGGGATCCATGCAGAGTAGGGGCATCTGCAGACTCGACCTACCCAGAGATGCCATCCACTTGGGGTGATTCCCCCCCCCCCCCGGGGGGGGAGGGAAAAAAAAAAAAGGGGGGGGGGCTGCCCAGGACCTCTCCCAGCAGTGCAGGAGAAAAGTAGATGCTCCTCACCCCTCCCAGCATCCCTCTGCCCCAGAACGAAGGGTCAGGGTGGGGTGAGCTTCCAGCATCCTATGGAGTGACAGGCACTCTCACCTGTTCACAATTTGCCACAAGAGTTCAGATAAAAACGTAAAACCTTTATTTAAGTGTTGTACAAAATGTTTCCAGTCCAAAAAATGTATAAACTGCTGAAAGACACTGAGCATGCATATCCATAAGAACACAAAAACACGAGCACTGAGGTCACTCCCCCCCACCCCCCCACCCCAAGACATCATGCACTGGCCAACATGAACGCTGCGCCCCACCCCCGTGAATTGATCCTTTCAGCCGTTTCCATTTGGGGAAACAAAACTCCCCAGTTAAAAAAAAGTCACACTGCTATAAAAATAGACTTCTAATAATAAGGAAATGGGTTTTGTATCCAGTCAATGCTCACCTCGCTACAAGGAATTTCAGAAAGCACATTACTTGCAAAACAAGTAGTGTGAGCCTGCAGGGCTGCCAAGGGCCCCCAGCACTCCTCCTTTCCCTGCAGGGAAAGTGTCCCCCCATGGGGGAGGGTTCGGGGCTGGGCAGGGGGCAGAAAGGAAAAAGCTGGAGAGGAGCTAGGCCTTTCTCTCTCCCCCCCCCCCCCATTACTATTCATGGGCCCCATGCTGGCCATCTGGCTAGAGGATTGCTGAGAAAAGCTGCAGCTGTCAAGGGATAAAACCGAGGGGGGGGGTTCCAAACAGCCTCCCCTCCAATATCCAGTGTTCTGTAATAATTTTCACGATTCACTAAACCTCGTATCTAACCCTTGTGTCAAGATTTATCAATAACTAGGTGTAAACATGGGCTTAAAATATATTTTAAAAGTCACATTTTGTATAACGTGTAAAGCAAGGTGTATTTCCAGAGCAAACCAACCAAACCACCTCACAACCAAACACTGGTCAGGTGCTAAATGGATCTCCCAGCTAACCCTAGTTGCAACACACGCAGCCCTGGCAGCAATTCCAGAGAACAGCACAACCCCCACCCCACCCCAGGAAGACCAAGGCGGTCCAAATATGCCCCCACCGCCAAAAGAATCTGCACCTCCACGATGTGTCTCCACTATTAGCCCTCACAAGCTGTAAGGAAGAGGCATGTACGTGCACACCTGTGTGGGTGAAGGAAGGCAGGCAGGTCAATGGGAGGGTGCTCTTCCAACTCTAGAAGCTTATTGGGTCAATGGGTGACCCAGCCAGCCTCTCCCCGTGTTGGGAGACCAGTAAGGGGGAGGGCAGCCCCATTGAAAGGTAGGGTGGCAGATGATGCACTGGGAGGCCAGAGGGTCTGCAGCCAAGGCCGCCCGCCCATCTGCTCCCCTCCTCATTCTGAGCCACACAGGAAGTGTGGCTGTGGCCAACCCACCTTCCTCCTGCCAACCAAGTGGATTATTATTTGTGTGTGAGAGAGGAGAGAGGAATTCATGCAACCTTATCCCTTATCAAGCCCCCTTGTCTGAGCTGTGACACTGGAGCTCAGAGCTTCTACATCTAAAACACTTTTACATTAATTCACATTGGCTATTAACACATTGCGTACCATGGAGACGTCTCTGTAACGTTTGCTGCTTATAAACATTATTTCTGTTATTTTTGATTTCCTAGTCACAATCCAGCTACAGGATTGCTGTTTTTTTTCTGTGTAAAATATTTTCTCTTTGACATCACACCTTATTGCTGCCAAATTGACCCTTGCACTGGAGCTAAAGCCACAGAAAGGCCACTGAAGTAGTGAGGGGACTTGGGTCAGGTGCCCCCTTGCGCTCTATGAATTCAATTTCAGAGCAAGTGGGACCCTCAACAGTAGCTGGCCTGCCCAGGGGGGCCCATCAGGAAGGCAAGTCCGGTCCCGAGGACAGAGGGCCCAAGGTGTCTGAGGGCAGAGGCTGTCGGAGGGGATGGACTGGCGACCAACCCTTGGGAATGTTGCTCACTGAAATTCTCAAGACTTTTTTTTTCCCCATTCAAATTTGTCTTTTTTAAAAATAAAATAAAATGAAGAACCAAGCCAGTGTGTTTCAAGGTGAGTGTTCAAAGAGGAAGATCAGAGCTAAACACAAACGTGAGCTGACTAAAATTGGGACACGTTCACCCCGAGGGCTGGGAACCCCAGCTGGAATGGCCTCCGGACCACTCAAAGCCACTCCAGAGTTCATCCCCCCCTACAAAAAGTGACCGGTTGCGGTTCTTTCCTTCCCAGCCCCTAAGAAAGGCCAGGCCCAGTTCCTGGGGGAGAAGCAGCCCAGCTCTTGGCGGGCCAGCGTGTTTCATGCCGGAGCCCCTGCAGATTCCAACAGGCGGCCAGGTGGCCCTTTGCTGCCCATCCTGGAGGGCATCCAGCAGTGTGACCCACTCCCCCAGGTCCCCCTGCCACAGCTCTGGCTCACTTGGTCCCAAGCGGGATTCTCCACAGGAAGCTGGTCGGATGCTCAGGCTGCACACGTCCCCCACTCTCCCCCGGCCAGAGTCCAGCCAGTCCCTCCCTGCTACCGCCGCCTCTCGCTCTGCACTTTCTTCGGCCTGTCTCCAAGGGGCAAAGGGTTCCCGGATCCAGGAAGCCCAGAGTTCGGAATTGCTCTTCTTCCAAGGTGGAATCCACCCCCCCACACACACCTTTTGGCTCGGGGCTAGGAGCAAGAGCAACAGAGGCAACCTGGGCAGCCACCTGCTCTTTCAAAACTCAGTTCCGCTCAAAATGAAAATAAGCCAGAGGAGACTGACTTAGAAAAACAAAGTTTCCCAGAAATGCAGGCCAAAGGGAAGGAGGGGTGGGGTGGGGGGCAGATGAAGGGCACTTCCTTTCACATGAGGACGCATCCTCTGGAGGTGGTCCTGGGGTCCCCCTAGGAGAAGAGGAAAGGCAGCGTGAAGAGAGGGGCTGTGTGGCCCTGAGGCTCTCTTGCCAAAGGCCTGCTGGGTTCCCCCAGCGAGGACCAGAAAGGAGGGGGTACCTCCCTTCTGCCCAGCAGTGGCTCAGCCTGGGCCTCCTTGCTGCCCCACAGGTGAATTGCTTCCCTCAGTTGAGGGGAGAGAGGGAGGGAGGGGGCTGGGGAGAAGCAGCTTCCGGTGGCTACCTGCTGGTGGAAGAGATCTTCCTCCCCAAACTCAGCCTCCTCCTCCTCCTCCCCGTTTTCCTGCAGCCCCGTTGTCAGCTGGGTCAGACTCCGCACTGCCACTTCCTAGCAGGAAGAGGAGGAAGGGCATCGCCCAAAGGAGAAGCCTCAGGATGAGGGCAATTAAGACCAGGGATGCAATAAGAGGGCAACACACACACCCCACACACACACTGGGGGAGGGAAGGGAGGGGTCTTCTCAGCCAGCCCAGCCCCTCAAGGCCCCTCCCCTGAACAGGCCAGTCTCTTCCTGCTAGCACAAGCAACCCCTGCACTCCAGCAGAGGAGGGATGGTCCCCACCCTGGTTCCTGCATCGCTTTCTGCTGCTGAACGCCTGAGGCAGAAGGCAGGCAGGCCGGAGTCCAACCTGGGGCTCAACGCTGGGTTTGGTCTCAATGCTTCCCACAGCCCAAAATCTCCATTTCTGGGTAACTGCACAATGGGAACCATACCTCCCAGTGCAGATCGGACCAGCTTCCCCTGGGGTCGTGCGCCTGGCAGTGGATCCTGCACATGTCCTTCCTTTGCCTGCCCCCCACCGTGCCCCTTGTCCAGCATACCTCTCCCTCAGAGTTCACCAGGCATGTATGGATGTGGTCCCCGCTGCCCCAGCTCCCCTGGTTCTTCCAGACCAGCACCGAGGGGGGGCTGTGTGCCACCCCAGCCTCAGAGGCCCAGATCTAGGAAGACAAACAGGCTTGGCCCTTGCCCAGGTCTCCCATCTCAGCCAGCCCAGCACTGGGCACCCTCTTGGCATTGGGAGCCAGTGGGGGGGCGGTAGGAGTAGAACTGCAATCCCCAAAGAGTTGAGGGGCTGGAAAAGGCCCAGGAGGCGGCCTTCAGACACAGGGCAGGGCAGGGCAGGGCGCTCCTGGACTTACCGTCACTGTCTGCCCAGCCCGGAGAACATACTTGGGAGTGAACTTGTACACAATCTCCTCTCCTTCCCCAATCTTCCTCTTCAGCCTCCAGTTCCCGAGGGACTGGTCCTATGGAGGGCAGCAGGGTTCAGCCCCTGACCCAGGAGCAGAGCCGTGGGACTGTCCCCGGGTGGGTTCAGGGGGGCCTACCTTGTCAGAATGGTTCTTCAGCTGAACGAACTTCCCCTCGGGGTCTGCCCCCTCGATGCTGACACTGCCCTTGGCCGAGGCCTGCTGGCTGACCCGGAGGCTGCTGCCCCCTCCACGGGCGATCCCGCTGGGCACCTGCCCAGGCAGCTCCTCGGCCTCCACCCGCTTCCGCTTGCCCCGCAAAGAGCGAGCGCCTGAGGAGCTGGAGGAGGTGGCCCGGGAGACAGTGATGCGGGACGGAGGGCTGGGAGAGAGCTTGAGCCTGGAGGGAAGTAAGAGGGGGCTGGGATGCGGCCTCCGCCTCGTGGGCAGAGCCACAGCTGCGGAGGGGCCCCTCTCCCCCCCCACTGGGGCTGCTTCTTGCTGCTTTCCCTGGGCCTGCTCAGCCAGGAGGGGGCCGCGGGAGGCTCATACCTCTCCTCTTCCCCTTCCAGCAGCTTCCGGTAGGCACTGATCTCCATGTCCAGAGCCAGTTTGACGTCCAGCAGCTCCTGGTACTCCATCAGCTGCTGCTGCATCTGCTCCCGCATGTCCATCATCTCCCGCTCTTTGGCGTCCAGCATCTTCCGCAGCTTCTCCTGCTCTCCGGCCATCAGTTCCTCCAGGTCGCGCATCCGCTCTTCCGCTGTGCTCACCTGAGGGGCACGGGAGGGGGCCGTTAGGGACCCCCCCGCTTTCCTTCTCCTGGGCATCCTGGCCACCAGAGGCAATACCGTCCTTCTGGAGGGGCTACCCAAAGCAGGTCCCGCAGATTGGAGGTGACTCCCCCCAGGCAACCCCGAAACCTGGACCCGGGGAGAACCGGCCCAGCCTGCCTCACCTGCTTCTGCAGCCCAGAGAGCTGGTAGCTGAGGGCTTCAATCCGCATGCGGGCCTCATTCAGCTCCTCCCGTGCGGCGCTGGCTGCCCTTTCGTTCTGATCTGAGCAGAGCTTGGCGTTCTCCAGCTGAGAAAAGGGCACCTGCTGTTTGTGGGTCTCTCTGCGAGAAGAAGGGAGGGCCCCCCCAGGGAGGGGCTGGCACTTCAAGGCAGGGGCCCCGCCGGTCTCAAGGTGTCCCTCCAGCCCCCCAGGACAAGGCCGGCTTGTTTCCTGCCCCTGCCCAGGGGAAGCCCTCACCTTGGCCTGATAGGTCTGCTCCAACTCCACCTTGTAGAGCTGCACCTGGTGGTCGTGCTGCCTGCGCAGTTCTTCCAGGGCCTCGGCAACCTTTGACTCGTACTCCTTCTGGCAGCTGCTGTCCACCTCCACCAGGTGGCGCTCGTGCCATTTCTGCGTCTCCCTGACCTCCTGAGGGGAGGGGAGGGGCCATGGGTCAGCCCCCTGGGCCTGCTTGGCTCTCCTCCTGTATGGGAGGCCCAAGGCCCCTCCCTCACCCACCTCCTCGAAGATGCTCTTCCTGAAGTCCAGTTCCTCTTGCAGGCTCTGGCAACGGTTCTCTAGGTCCACCCGCAGAAGGGTCTCCTTCTCCAGCTGCTTCTTGGCCACCGTGTGGGCGTCCTCCGACTGGGGAGAGGCCGGACAGGAGCCCTCAGCCGGCTGGCCTTCCAGAGCCTCAGAGTGGGGAGCTGCTCCCTTGGGCGGGCAGGAGAGACCCCCACCCACGTCCCCATCCACTTCCGGTCGCCAGGGGAGCATCTCCAGCAACCCACTTTCTTCGGAATGTCCAAGCCTCCCCCCCTTCCCCCAATGGCTTCCCCTCCCCAAGTAAACACCAGATGCTTTGCGCATTAGAACCCAGGGGGAAGGAAGGCCCAGTCTACAGCTGGTACCCACTGCAGCCATGGCTCCTCCTCCCCCAGAAGGACCCCCCCCCCCACTGGAGCACCCGCTCTCCCCAGGCTGGGGAGTAGGACGGAGGTGGGCACAAAGGGGAGGCGGCCACATCATCAATTGCACAGGCAGCCAAGGAGCCTCGGGTGAGGGAGGGGAGCTGGCACCGAGCGGCCTCCTCCCCAGGAGCACCCCAGGCCCATCATGGCGACCTCGGAGAGACGGGCTCCACACAGGTCCCCCCCTTGTTGCACTTCCAGGGGAGCATGGTGCAGCCTTGCTCCCTAGATTTCTCCCCAAACAACCCCAGCCTCCCCCCCCCCCGCCACTCAGCAAACTGGGGGAAAGCGGGAGGCCACAAGAGGTTCCTGGGCAGAGGCCTCTCGACAAAGGGCGTCTCCAGGCCAGAGGGGCGAGAGAAACCCCCTCCACAGCTCCACCCCACATCACAGAAGTGGAGAAGGGACCTCCAAGGCCATCTAGTCCCCCCTCCCCCCTGCAGGATGCACTAGATATCTGGCTAGACAGCCACCCCAGGCACTCCTCGGAGACCTCTATTCAGAAGGAAAACCCACCCTTCTTGGTCCGGTTCTTTCTGCAATCCAGGCTTGCAGAAACCCATCACAAAGATTCCTGTGTGACTCTCAGCCACATAAACTTACAAGTGAAGTGCCACCTCATTTGTCGAAGCAACTGCTTCCCCAAAAACTCTTGCCGCTGCCTCGCCTCCCTCGGCACGGGTGGCAGTGTGTGGAAAGGAGCCACACGACAGAGGCCATTCTATTCCCTCCCCCCCCTCGGCTGCTGGAGGACTGTTACAAGGACTTATCCCAACTGCTTGCCACGCCTGTACCTTTGCCAGCTGGGCCCGGGTGTCAGCCAGCTCAGCCTCCAGGCTCTGCTTCTCACTCAGAGTGGCTGTGAGCTCCACTTCACTCCGATGGAAGAGCACCTCCAGCTCCTTGATGCGGCCCTGGGAGGTGGACCACTCCCCATCCTTCTTTTTATAGCTGAGGAAAGAAGCAGCAGTGAGATTGCCCAGCTGAGGGAGAAGGCGGGAGCCTCCCCCTCCCCTGGAGCTCCCCCAACACTTCCAAGCCTCCAAGATGGGGCAGCCCCCGGGTGCTTCCGGCCCTTCTCAGCTCAAGCCAGCCTGTCCCCAGGAGGCCCACGTGAAAGAAGCCCTGGGGGGCAGAAACAGTGTGGGGGTGAGGAGTTTACACAAAAGATAAGCAAGCATTTCCCTGAGGTGTTGAACTTGGAAACGCCAGAACCAACTGTCAAATATTAAGCAGTTTGATTAAAGTGTAAAAATGGAACCTGTGCAGGATTCATTGGTTCCAATTGCAAGCTTCAGACAAACTTCCCAAAAAGCAACAGCACCATCATCACAAACCCTTGATAAGGCCTGACCATGCAAGAACACGGCAGGGATCCGACCAGGCAGAGGCCTGCTGCCTCAGCCGCCTTGTGCGCCAGACCTCAGTGCTCACCGGCCCCAGGACAGGCCGAGATCACCTCCCAAAATCTCCGTGCAAGGGACGTTTGCCTGGCGCAGCCCCCGCAACTGGGGGACGGGACAGCAGAGAGAAGTGGCTGCAAACAGGAGGGCGAGGCGCGTGGCCACCTTCCGCCCCAAGTGAGGCGGCCCGGCCCGGCCCGGCCCCCTTCCGGGGGCAGGAACAAGCGGGGGGGGGGGCGGGCGCTTCCCCCCCCCCCCCCAACCCCCCCCCCCCCCCGGGCCCACCTCCGACGCAGCTCCTCGAACTCGGCGCGCAGCTTGCCGGCCTCGATCTGGAGCCTGGCCCGTTCCCGGGCCGTCTCGTCCAGGGCCCGCCGGGTGTCGCCCAGCTCCGCCTCGTACAGCGCCTTGATGCCCGTCACCTGCCGGGCGCGAGAGAGAGAGAGAGAGAGAGACGCCGTGACGGGCCCTCCTCGCCCCCCACGCCTCCTCGCCCCTCCCCGCAGACCCACCTCGCGCGTGACCACCTCCTCCTTCTCGGAGACGCGCAGCAGCAGCCGGTCGTTTTCCAGCTCCAGGGCGCGCACCCGCTCGATGTAGTGGGCCAGGCGGTCGTTGAGCTGCCGCAGCTCCTCCTTCTCCTGCAGCCGCGAGAGCCGCGCGGGAGAGAGGGGCGTGGCGGGGGGACCGCCCGGGGGCGCCGGCGGCGGGGGCGCGGCGGAGGAGGACATGGCGCGAGCGGAGGCCGCCGTGCGGGCGGCGGGTCATTCAATCCCACAAAATGGCGGCGCGCGCCAACCGACGGCCGAAGGCGACGCCCCTCGCAGGGCACCTCGGGAGACGGAGCGTGTCCAATCGGGGGCCGCGCGCGCCGCCTGCCGGGGGATGTAGTGCGCCGTGTGGCCGCCATCTTGGACCGTCCTCCGCCCGATGCGGCGGGTTACCCTCGGAGAGCCCGCGTTCTCGGGCCCTGGAGGGGGCTGAACGGGTCCAAAGAGCCGACGGGTCGTGGCTTGGAGCGGATCAGGCTGGATAACCTCTGGAGCGGCGGCTTTGGCCGGGGAGGGCGGCGCGCCTTCCTCGAAACTGGATTTCCGCGACACGCATCAACTCCGCGTCCCCACGGGCTCCCGCGGTGCCTTTGCGTGTTGTCCGTGGCGTGGGAACGGAGCGCCAGAAAGACCTCGCGGGCGCCCTTCGTGGCTGCTTGTAAACCTTCCGAGGGGGCGGGCAAGCGAGAAAATGCCGGCGCTGTTCTTCGGAGCCCGAACAAAAAGAGGAGGAGGGGCAGAGCTCGTGTGAAACGGGCTTCTTTATTCAGTCAAGCAGGAAGAGGGACGTGCTTGGATGGCTACGCCGGGCTGTCCTTCGCGCGCGGGGGGGGGGGGGGCGGGGGAAGGAAGAAGCGGGAGAGGCAGAAAGGGGCCCCCTTTCTCCCAGCTGTGCCCCCGCTTGGGAGGCGATTTTCAGGGTGGGGGGCAGGAATCTTGCCGGCCGACAGTTCCGAGGACCGCTCCCCTTCTTGGGCGGGCCCCCCCTGCAATGGTGGTCTTGGGGGGTGGCGATTGCCGTGCGAACGCCAGCGAAGACTTGTGTTCCTTTGGGCCGAGGCTGGCCTCTTGCCCAGCAGCCCTGCAAGGTAGGCTGGCTCAGCCAGTCGGGGTCCCAGGGCTGAAGGGCGATCGAAACCCAGGCCCGTCCAGTCCCAGCCCAGCATCTCCTCCGTCCACCCAAAGCAGAAAACGGAGGGCGGAAACTCCGCTCGGTGGGCCCGCGTGTCCCTGTGCGGGATGAGTTCGGGGCCAGTTGTGCAGGGGGAGGGGAGCGTGGGCGGCGGGCTCTCCTTCGGTTGGGCCCCACGTCTGAAACCTCCCCCCACGGGACCTGGAACGGGCAGGGCGGCGCCTTGGGAGGCTCCTGCTGACGTGCTGCTGCTCCGCGGTCAGCCCCCGCGCCTCTCTCCCCCGCCCGGCCGAGGGAGGGGCCCCGTTCCTCCCTTCCAGGCGGGAAGGCCCGGAGGCCGGCTGGCCTCTGCCCTGGGCCACGGCCGCGTCCCGGGGCTCTGCCGGAGGGCCTTCCCTGGGCTGCCGACCTGCAGGGGTGCTGGGCGGCCAGGGACCCTCAGGCGTCTCAGCGGCACGCCCAGCAATTCCGGCTTGGCCACGGAGCCTTCGTTGGCGCGGTTCGGGCCTCTTGCTCAGCCAAGACCGGGGGCTTTATGGCTAATGGGAACGTGCGAAAGCTGCCAAAGGAAGAGCCGGGCCGCTGAGCCCCAAAGGCCCCGACGCGCCAGCTCCGTCCGGGCCGTGGCGGGCGCGACTCTTTCCGGCACGGCGGGAGCCGGAGAAGCTGCGGGCCTCTCTGCCCACCTGGCGGGAGGGGGAGCGGCTGCCGCCCCCCCCCCCCCCGCAGTCCTGTCACCTAGGAAGACGGTGAACGCGGATAGAAAACCATTTCGAAACGAACCCATCGACTAAACCTGGTTTTTTTTTTCAAAATTGTTGCTAAAAAAGAGCGGCCTCCCAGGCTGAAGGGAGCGCTCTCAGTGGTTGAAAAATGCATAGTTGACACAGGAAACGCGGACTCCGCTCTGGGAGTCCCAACCGCCACCCGCTTGGATGCCCCACCTGGCCAACAGACATGGGGGGAGGGGGGGGAGATGGAAGCGCGGCTCTGAGGGGAGGGGGCAGGGCAGTTGATGTCCTGAGGGGGGCAAAGGCCCTCCCACCCGCTGAAGCTGCTCAGGCCATCTGCCACAGGCAGTGGGAGGCAGCTGGTCACTTGCTTGCCAAAGCCTGCAGGCCGGCCTCGACCAGCTGCTGCCAGGAGAGCAGCCCAACCCCTCTGCCCCATCCTGGGGGGGGGGGGGGGAAGCCGGGCCTTAAGCAGGGCATGGGGGGGGGGGGGGGCACAAGCCCCTTGTTCCCCCCCCCCCCCCCCGCAGCCATGCAGTTCCATTGAGGTGCAGCAGGGCAGTGCTGGCCTCCCTGCTGGGTGCCGCTGTCCTCAGAGAGTGGGCCTTGCCCCGCAGAGCCCCTTTGGCCAGGGGCCTTCAGATCATCTTCATATTGAACTTCCTGGCCCCGCCCTGCCCGGAAGCTGAGGCGGGGCCATCCACCTTGCGGAAGGAGTACTCCCCAGCAAAGTTGTTCTTGTGCTGCCCCCGGCCGCGGCTCCAAACAAAGAGGAGCAGGAAGCAGAAGAGCACCACACCCAGGAAGGTGATGCAGCCCATGGCCGTGGACACCAGGATGGTCTTGAGGTCCAGGGTGAACTTGACGAAGATCCGGGTGTCATTGTGCAAAGTGTCATTGAACTCGCCCAGCAACGATGTCCGGTTGGCATCCAGGATGCCATCAGTGGGGGGGCCCTTGACAGTCAAGATGGCAAAGTAAGTGTCGTTGCCGGCAGTGTTGCTGGCGATGCAAATGTAGGTCCCGCTGTCCTGGGCCTGGGCGTAGCGGATCTCCAGTGACCCGCTGGGTGAGACGGTGGCCCGGCCCAAACTCTTGGAGGTGATCATCCGATGCTGAGGAGAAACCCAGCTGATGGAGGGCATGGGCTCCCCCTCCGCCTGGCACTGGAAGGACACTGCCTGCCCCTCGTGAGCTGTCACATGCTGGAGGTGACGGTTCCGGATTTTGGGCTTTTGGCAGGTGAAGTACTCGAAAAGAATGGAGTCCGGGAAGTCGTGCAGGGCGTCGCCCTGGATCTCAAGGGGCGAGGAGCACATGGGTGGCTGCCCATCAAAGTCCAGAGTCTTCCGGCGCTGGAGGACCCAGAGCAGGCGGCAGTCACAGACGAGGGGATTCTGGTCCACCCGAAGGGTCTCCAGGGTGTTGACAGAGTGGAAGGTACTCTCTTCCAGCGTGGACAAGAGATTGTTGGAGAGGTTCAGGAGGCGGATCTGCCTCAGCCCAGAGAGTGCCTGGGGCTCCACGGAGGCCAGCAGGGCGCCCACCATGTGGAGTTCCCTCAGCCGGGTGAGGTCCCGGAAGGAACCCCTGGGCACGCTGCCAATGGGGTTGTAGGAGAGGTTGAGGTACAACAGGTGCCCCAGGCTCCTCAGCGCTGTGGCCGGCACGGCCGTGAGGTTGGTGAAGGTGATGAAGAGGGAGGTGAGGTTGAGGCCCTGGAAGGCATTGGCCGAAATGTCCTCCAGCAATGGCCAGTTGTCGATTTCCAGAAGCCGCAGACGGCCGAGTTTCCGGAAGTTCTGATCTTCCAGCAGGCTGACGCCGAGGTGCCTAAGCCGGAGGACCTCCAGGTTTTGCAGGCGAGAGAGGGACTCGGCAGAGAGGTCTGTCAGGTTGCACTTCTCGATGGTCAGCTCCCGCAGGCTGAGCAGGCCGGAGAAGGCCTTCCGGGAGATGTAGACCAGGTCATTGTCCCCGACTTCGAGGTGCTTCAGGTTCCTCAGGTCTTGGAACACATAGTCCAGAAGGATGACGATTTTGTTCTCACTGATGTCCAGGAGGCTGAGGTTAGTCAGTTTGTGGAAGACGCCCGCAGGGATCAGCTTGAGCTGGTTGCGTTGGAGCCGCAAGACTTGCAGGCTGAAGAGGTTGCCAAAGGCCCCAGGCTCCACACTGGAGATGATGTTCTCGCTGAAGTCCAGCTCTTCCAGCATGGGGAAGGAGAAGAGCTCGCCCGCATTCAGGCAGCGGATGCGGTTCTTGTTCAGCTCCAGGATCCTGGTCTCAGTCGGGATTCCCTCCGGGACGGACGTCAGGCGTTTCCGATGGCAGGTGACGGACCTGAGCTGAGGGACGCACTCACAGCGCGCTGGGCAGGCCCACCCGGGGGCAACACTCAGGAGGGAGCAGCAGGAGGCCAGGAGGAGAAAGCCATACTGCATTGTGTGGGGCATGGTCCTACAGGCACCTTACCATCTTCCCACGCACCTGCGAGAGAGAGAGAGGGGGGGGGGCGTTACTCAGACCCTGGCAGGCTTTGTGCTGTTCCCTCAGGCCTCACTCGGGAGCCGTGAACTCAGCGGTGGTGTTCGACTGGTTCTGCCCAGTTCTGGAGAGCCAATAGCAGCAATGAGCAGGGGAGACCAAACCGGTTTTCTTCGCTGCTCTGGGTTTGGCCCACCTGCCCGCACGGGCTCCCATTCTCACTTTTATGGCCAGAATTCAAAGTGCAGCTGCTTTGCGCAGCACAGAATAGCGCCGTGCGGCAGCTGATGCAGTGACCAGCATCATGCAGGCTTGTAAGAGGCAAGTTAGACCACCTCTGTGCCGGGACAAAGTGCATGTTTGGCGCATGCGTGCACGCAAAGTGTGCATGTGCGCAAAGTGTGGCCACCAAGCCACGGCCACCGAATCGGTGGCAACTTTATTTGAATACCACCACTGCAGAGGAGAAAGCTAAATTATGGCTATTTCTGCCCATCTGGCGTTGTTTTGTGACTAGCTATTTATGGATTAAACTACAAAGGGTGAATCCTGGAACACCGCCTGTGATGTGTGTGATCTGCAGAGGCAAGAAAAGCCACTTGGTGCTGTGTCTCAGGGCAGGGCCTGGGGGTGGGGGGTGGGGTAGCAGGAGGGAGGGAGGTGCTCAAAAAGGGTCACACACACACACACACACACACAGGAGTCCTTTGAGACTTTGCAGGGTGGCCCAGACCAGTTCTTGGGGCAAGCAGAGAGAAACACTCAACCCTAGTTCAGAGCCAGTTCAGGCAGTGGTGATATTCAAATAAAGTTCTCAATGGTTCGGTGGGCGTGGCTTGGTGGCCACGCTTTGCGCACATGTACATTTTGCATGCACGCACGGGCCAAACACGCACTTTGCGCAGGCACAGAGGCGGTCTAACTTGCTTCCTACAAACCTGCACGATGCTGGTCACCGCAGCAGCTGCCGCGCGATGCTATTCTGTGTTGTGCAAAGCAGCTGCGCTTTGAATTCTGGCGGGTGGGCCAAACACAGAGCAGCGAAGAGAACCAGTTTGGTTTCCACTGCTCATCGGTGTTACCGGCTCTCCAGAACTGGACAGAACCGGTCGAATACAACCACTGTTTCTCTGAAGATACTGAATTCATCCGTATCCCCTTCTATTTTTATTACTGTAGAACGACTCAGGTGGCGGTGGGGGCTTTGTATCTGAGGAGAAAGGGCAGAAGCTCAGAAAAGCCACCCCCACCCCAGACAGCGGGATGGGGACCCCTGTTATCTCCTGAGCACAACTTCACCAAATAAAGCCTAGGAAACCCCCTGGATGCTGGTAGGTTCTCCGGAAAGAGGGAAGACTTCCGAAGCTGTGCTTCCCCCAGTCTTTGGTTGCCAAGTCTTCCCTGACCCTCTGGGCTGACTTCCCAGGCAGAGCATTTGGGGCTGGGGAGGAGATGGAAGGAGCTCTGCAGCTGTTTCTTGGGGCTGGGCATAGGGGCCATTCTTGCTTGCAAGGGATTCTTCCCCTGTGGCCCCAAGAAACCACCAGGGACTGGCAGCCATTTCTTCCCATGCCCGCCCCCCTTCCCTTGCTGGGCACTCAGCTTTAAGGACCGAACCCAGCCAATCTGCTTGTGCCAAACCTCCTCCTGCTGCAGTGAGTTAGGGAGGCGCCTGTCTGAGTCTCCTCCGAATGTTATCTCCCTGCTCTGGGCTCAAGGATACTTTTGCCTGGGGAACGATTCTCAACTCTGCAGCCATGGACCTTGGGACTTTGGAAAAAAGAGAGAAAAATCCCCCCCCCCCCAGTGGAAAGGCTGTTCCAGTGCCCTGCTTCGTGTTCTTGTGCTGGTTCATAAGCGCCCTGGGACTCCCCTCGGAGAGCAAAGCTGGAGCTGTCAGAAGCCCTGAGGCATGCATAAGTGCACCAACGTGCCTACTGTCCCTGTCCTATTGTTTCTTTTATTTTTCTTATATGTACTCATTTCATGTATTCATAACTATGTATACACTTATACTTATTATCTTGTAAGCAATTGACAAATCAAATAAATAAAAAATAAATAAAATGACTGCCTGCCTGCAGCAGCACTCCAACTCCAACTCCAGTCAGGGCCAGGCTTGCTGCTGACCTAGTTGATGCACTTCAGGGGAAATCTAAGGCAGAGCAAGCTTCCCCCCCCCCCCCCCAGGTCTCAGCTCACTGAGCCTGCTAGGAATGAGAGTCGGAAGGGAGGACCGCTTTTGCTCTCGCCTGTGGCTCACCCACAGAAGATGGCAATGGTGGAAGTGCACTTGGGAACTTGTAAGGGATCATGTGCCACAGATGCTGGTCGCTATCCGTAAAGCACCACCTGCCTCAGAGCCCAATTGTGGGCAGGACCGCGTCTCTTCCTCAGTATCTGCCTGACTGAAGAGACCTGCAGGACTGGCATGCTGCAGCCTCCTTTGTCATCTCTCAGGACCTTGGCAAGCCCCTTTCCTCAAGTGATCAGAGTGGAGACAGGGCCCAGATAGACAGGACAAGAAACGGAACCAGTTTATCTAAACCTTCCTTTATTGTGAAGCTGCATTAATGGAATTTTGCAGATCTCAGAGTGCTGCACTTCCTTTGGCCGCTTTTGATCCATTAGGGCAGGTCCTTTCTCGGTCTCTTTGTTGATTGGTGACTGGGGGCTCCTGCCCCTCTGTCAAATTGTTTCCTAGGCAGCATAACTTCCCCTCATCCCCCACATGTCTCATTCCACTTTTGCAATTGACTGATGGTGAGTCGGTCAACGCTGAAGGTGTTCCAGCATCCAGAGGTTTGCACCTAAGGCTCCTATTAATTTTGGATGAATCACAGCCCAGTGCACTGGATGAAGGAGCTGGTGGTCTGCAATGCCCTTGCCCTGCTGAAAGGATGAAATACTGGATGATGGGATCCCTGGTTGTCCCTTTCTTCAAAAAAAAAGAAAGAAAAGTGGGGGAGTCCTACAAGCTACAAAAAAGACAGGTTGTTTCTGGACAGACTGTAGTGAAATCAACCCGTGGGAATCTGGAAAGCACAGTGTGGATTACTAGAAGCCAAATTAAGTGGCTGATCCCAGCTGGGTCAACCAAGGTGAGCTGGCCACCTTGGCTGCCAACCAAAGCCAGCAGGTACCTCTTTGGGCAGCAGCAACACAGGAAGATGCTAGAAGCTGAACTCAGTTTGGTGACAAGGACAATGGGGGGAGGAGGGGGCCACATGTGAAGCTTCGCTTCTCCATGTTTGTAACCAGGAAGCCTCCCATGTTTAGAGAAAGTGGGCTGATTGTGAGGAGAGGCCCCAGATCAGAATTGCTGAGGAGCTTCCTGGGTCCTGGTAGCATTTATGGCTTGGTGGGTCAAAGAGTTCAGGCCGCTGATGTTGCAATTCAAGGAAAGAAACCCAAAGTGGCAAAGACAGAATTGCAGCAGCACAGACAGAGAAAGCTCAATCCAGCGAAAGATGAAATGAAGCCATAGACAGATTGGCATTGTACGCATCAGCAAATCAAGATGGATCCCCTAGCTAAGTCAGAAGATCCCACCGTTTGCTACTCAGGAAACATGAAAAGCAGAGAGGAACGGAGCTGCTTCCATAGGAAAGACATAGAAAAAAAATGGAGAACTACAAGGCCAAAATGAAGAACAACTTTGTTTCTGCCAGTCCAATAATTTTTTAACTGTTGATGCATTCTTTAAACAATCAAAATAATGCATATGGTATGAGGACATCACTGGATGGGGTATCCTTAATTTTCAAGGAAGGTATCAGGAATCACTCTGAATTTCTGAATCTCATTGTTAAGGTATCAGGAACTACGAAATGAAGTATGCCATCAAGAGATGTCAAAGACATAAAACTCAGAAAGGATCTGAATGAAGAATTCCAGAGAGGAGCAGTTAGGGGAGATGCGTAGCAACCAAATCTGTAAACAATGAAAATGGAAACAGAAACCCGAGGAAAATCTTCCATACTGAGCAGGTGTGATGGACGGTGCACCCGGGGAAGCAGCTAGGAGGTTGGGGGCGGAGTGTAGTCTTGGCAGCACAGAGCTTTTGGGGGGGAGGCCTTGCATTCCAGAGAGAAGCCCAGATTAAGAAAGCAGGGGAGCCCCCAGCTGAAGTGGAGGTGTGAGGGGGAGAGGAAGAGGTTCAGGGCAGCTACACCCCAGATTCTCTCAGGACAAGCCTATCAGGATAACTTTAGATAGGAAGGAATCTGCCAATTCCAGACATTCCTCAACTTAAGACTGGTCACCTACTGACCATTCAAAGTTACAATCAACCCTCCCAAAAGCTACCTATGACCCGGTAGCTCTGAAAGTTCAGATGGCCAACCCTGTAGTCACATGGCTGCATTTTGGGTGCTCAGCATTTACAACTGTTTGCAGAGTCACATGGTCACAGTTTATAAAGTTTTGGCCAGAAACGTGTCTGGTTCCCCTTTCAGGCAAAAATTGGCCCCCAGTGAACCAAGGTTTTGTTTAATAGCCACCACAAAAAGTGTGGCAAAGTCAGGTCAGTGGTGTGGTGGCCCATTTTAAAACTTTCATGACTTAACAACCATCATTTCTAGGCTCATGTATGGTTCTAAATCAGGGACTGGCTGCAGGCAAATAAAGGATTGGACTTAGCTGGATTTTGGGCCTGGCAGAAGGAGACCCCCAACCTCAGATGCATGTGCTAAAGGACCCGACAAGCAGAGAGAAACAGAAGGAAGACGCTTATTGCACTATGGAGACGTCAACCCACCTTCAGCATGAAGAAGGACAAAGGCGTTTTCAGATGCCAGCAAAATAGCAGTTAGCGTCATCGGAGGCAGCTTAGCATCCTGATATGGAAAAGCAGGTGGTGTCAGATGTTCAGGCCAGTTTTAGGAAAGGCCAAGGGCCAAGGGCCAGCTGATGCATGCTGGGTAATTGAGAGGGCCAAAGACTGACCCAGAGTCTGCATCTGCCTCATTGATCACCCTCTGATGGCAGTTTGAATTACTTCCGTTGCATTTCAAATTCCCAGATGTTGTGGGAGGAGTTGCTGGCTGCTTGTGAAGGAAGCAGAGGGTGAGTAAAAAGGAGAAAGATAGCAGCCGGTGCACCCAATGGCTTACAAATCATATAACCAAGAATACCAATAAGACATTTAGAGTGAGTGCGCTTGAGATTATGATTTTATTTTATTTCAAAATGACCATCTTAGTTCAGTGTAATACTTGTTTTACAGCTGTCTTTTGCAGTACTCTTTTCAAACTTAGATACTGTAAAAAAAAAATATGACCAGTCTACATGGACAGATTACCTACCTAGAATCTGTAATCTGTGTTCTCCAAGCAGAAATTAGGTGTCCAATCCAGCCATCTATTGAGCTGCTGTGCTACCAGCCCCCACTACCACAAAGATCCTACAGGAAAAGGGCAGTATAGACAACCGTGGGATCAGGCAGGGTGAGAGCTGTGGACCATAAACACAAAGCTTTTGTTGTGTCCCAGCATAACAGATACAGTGCCCTTGCTGACCTTAATAGAGACACTAAAGTGACAGGTCAAATAGTTGTGATAATGATAACTCAAGTAAGCCAGGGATCACGGTCCTAGAAGAAGAACTTATTTTGGAAAGGAGAAAGTGTGAATCAGGTATTACGCACCAGTCATACAAGAAGAGCAAGGCATCCAAAAAGAGAAGCCACCTTCTGGTTGGGGACTCAATTGTAAGAGATGTAAATTTAGGAAAATATACTGAGGTTTTGAAAGAGGTCAGGTGTCTACCAGGTGCAACTGCCAGCAGAGACAAGAAGCATATTCTTAAGATAATCAAAAATGCCAACAAGGACTGTGATGTTGATGCTATTATACATCTGGGTACAAATGCTCTATCCCAGAAGGATGTACTTTCTGTTCAGAAAGACTTCCAGAGTTTGGGGTCTGAACTTAGTAATATGGGCTGTAGGCTTATCTTTTCAGAGGTTCTATCAGTGTACAAGGAACAAAAAGGGAAAGGACAGCGTGTCGCAGAGTTTAATGTGTGGCTAAAGGAGTGGTATAAAAGGGAAGGCCTTGGTTTTATTAGTCATGATGTCTGCAGCTGGTCCAATGAAAAACTGTACAAAAGAGATGGTTTGCATCCATCAAAGAAAAGGGCTGAGTTACTTGGCATTAAATTCACAGATTTCCTGGATAAACATTTAAACTGAACAGCAGGGACAGAGAATTAATGGATTCAGAACATTTCTGTCCCCAGCAACCTAAAAATTAATAAGGATGCCAGTGCATGCAAAATAGATGTTTGTTGCAGGTAAGATTATCAACCTTGATGCCAACCAAAACCAAGCATTTAATAGTAAGTGCCATACCATGTGCACTAATCAAACAGGTGGCAAGAAAGTAGGAGCAGGCATAACACAGGTTCTGTAGACAGTAAACACAGCATCAGACATAAATATTTCAAGTGCCTATATACAAATGCACAAAGTCTGGGGAACAAACAGGGTGAACTCGAACTACGAATACATAAGGTAAATATGATATAGTTGGAATAACAGAAACTTGGTAGGATGAAACCCATGACTGGAACATACTGGTAGAAGGATACAAACTATTCAAAAAAACCCAGACCCCATCAAAGAGGAGGTGGAGTTGCACTGTATGTAAAGGACCACTATATTGCTACAGAAATGCATGAAACCAAAGATGAAAACCTCCAAGAATGCATATGGGGCAATATAAAACAAAAAAAGAATGACATGGCCATAGGTGTATATTATAAGCCACTCAATGAAGTGGAAAAAAATAGATGTCCTTTTTGCCAGCCAACTAACAAACATATGCAGGAAACACACAATAGTAATGGGAGACTTCAATTATCCTGATATCAATTGAAAAACTAATTCTGCACCAAGTGAGAAATCAAATAAGTTCCTGACCAACCTAGCTGACAACTTTGTTGTCCAAAAGGTAGTGGATGAAACTAGAGGGACAGCCATACTGGACTTAATTCTTACAAACAGAGAAGAAGTGATGGAGTTGAAACTGCAGGAACTTTGGGTGAGAGTGACCATGTCATACTAGAATTCAACATAACACAAACACAAGCAACAGAACATAAGGACACCAGAGTCTTGGATTTTAAAAGAGCTGATTTCAATAAACTCAGAGAGAACTTGGGAAAGATTCCATGGATGAAAATCCTAAAGGGGAAAACAACTCAAGAATCTTGGGAAACTCTAAAAAGTATGATCATAGAAGCCCAGACCAGCACAATACCACTGAGAAAGAAAAACAAGAAATCCAAGAAGAAACCAGCATGGCTGCACAAAGATCTCTCTGGCAAATTGAAAGAAAAAAAAGGACAAGTACGGAAAATGGAAAGAAGGACATACAACTAAGGCAGAATATCAGCAGGTAGCCAGAATCTGCAAAGACGAAGTCAGGATAGCAAAGGCTCAGAACGAACAAAGACTTGCAACAAAACTCAAAGATAATTTTAAAAAAAGTTTCTTCCAACATATAAATAACAAGAAAAAAATCAAGGAAACAGTCGGTCCACTAAAGAGAGAAGATGGCAAGGAAGTAACAGGCAACAGAGAGAAAGCAGAACTGCTTAACTCATTCTTTGCATCTGTCTTCACATAAAAAGAAACTATAAAAGATACTGGAAAAGATAATAAAAAAACAGATCTGACAACATCTAGAAACAAGTAAAGTAATAACTAGCAGTCAGCACAGGTTTGTTAAGAACTGATCATGCCAAACCAATTTTTTTCATTCTTCAACACAGTGATTAAGTTAGTAGACCAGCAAAATACTGTGGACATCATATATTTAGATTTCAGCAAGGCATTTGACAAAGTAGAACACAACCTACTTCTTAGTAAGCTAGAAAAAAAAAGTGGAATAGATAGCACCACCACTAGATGGACTTGCAACCGGCTGCCAAATCCTACTCAGCGAGTAGTCCTGAATGGGTCTAAGTCTACATGGAGGGAATGAAGCAGTGGGGTGCCACAAGGTTCTGTCTTAGGCCCAGAACTCTTCAATATCTTCATAAACAATGAAGGAATAGAAGGGGAACTTACCAAATTTGCAGATGATACTAAGCTGGCAGTAATAACTAACACTCAAGAAGATAGGCTCAAGATACAGAAGGATCTTGACAGACTAGAACACTGGGCGGTATCTAACAAAATGAAATTAAATATAGAGAAAAGTAAAGCCCTACACTGAGGCAAGAAAACCCAGAAGGACACCTATAGACTGGGAGAAACCAGGCTCAATAGCAGGAACTGGGAGGGGGATCTTGGAGTCTGAGTGGACAACCAGCTCAATAGGAGCCAGCAGGTGCAGCAGCAGCCCCAAAAGCTCATGCAATCCTAAATTGTATTGACAAAGGGATACAATCAAGATCAAGTACTAATACCATTCTACAAAGCCTTAGTAAGACCACACCTAGAGTAATGCATCCAGTTTTGGTCACCACACTATAAAAAAGAGGTTGAGACTGTAGAAAAAGTGCAGAGAAGAGCAACCAGGAGGATGAGGGGACTGGAGGCTGAAACATGAACGGTTGCAGGAACTGGGCCTGGCTAGTCTAGGGAAGAGAAGGACCAGGGGAGACAGGAGAGCATCTTCCAATATTTGAGGAGGGGCTGCCCCAGAGAGCAGGAGGAGGGGGTCAAACTATTCTCCAAAGCACCAGAAGGCCAGAGAAGGAATAATGGATGGAAACTGAACAAGGAGAGATTTAACGTGGAAACAAGGAGAAACTTTCTGACAGAGCAATCAACCAATGGAACAGCTTTCCCTCAGAAGTTGTGGGGGCACCATCACTTGAGACTTTCAAGAAGAGATTGGACTCCCCTCTGTCAGAAATGGTGTAGGGTCTCCCGCTTGGGCAGGGGGTTGGACTAGATGACCTACAAGGTCTCTGATTATCTGTTATCTGTTATCTGATCACATAAGGACCTCCCACGAGGTTGATGTATCAAACTCTGGGATGGCCTCGGAAATTGGGAATTCTAACACCGCCCATCCTTTGCCCATCCCATCTGGACTGTGACCAGGTATGGCAATAGCCCTTTGACTTATATGTGTCATGCCCCTGGTGGAGACTAACTCTGAGTAGTCAGAGGAGGACCCAGGCCCATTCCCTATCTATCCTAGGGTACGCAGGGAGGTAAAATGTGGTCTACTCAGGAGGAGAGGGACATGATCCGCTTCATGGGATGCAGGTCTGCATAAGAGTTTGAAGCTGCATGCCAACAGATGTTGGAGACAATTAGTGTTTTATTTCTAAAGAAGGTTTATCTTGGTTGGCGTTCTTCCAATGGACTGTCCCTGGTTATCCTCCTGAAGCTGGCAATTATCTATCCTGGTCTGTCGAGGAACTTTATTCAATGTGGTTTGTTTTTAGTTTTTGCTTCATTACTGGCTCTTTGAATGTGAACTGTGTTTCTTGCCTTTGAAATGTTATTTTGAAAATAGTTTACTCCTCCAATTTGGCTTCACTGTTTAATTGTTCACAGTGGAGGAGTAATGCCTTCAAGTTTAATGCCTTCAACTTAAGGCATTAAAGGACTTTTAGTTACGTTTTGGATTCTGTTATATTTCTGATATACTCTGGGTCATCACAATACGCCCCTTCATAGTGCTTTACAGCTCCCTCTGAGTGGTTTACAGAGTCAACCTCTTGTGCCCAACAATCTGGGTCCTCCTTTGACCAACCTCAGAAGGATGGAAGGCTGTCAACCTTGAGCTGTCAGTATAAAAATCCATACTACAGGCACAATAAGCCTGCAATATTGCATTCTAACCACAGTGCTGCCAGGGGCTCCATATAGCTTTGCATGAGGACAATGAGATATCCTGGAATTTCCCACCCACCTCCAACATCGGGGGTGGGGGGAGTTCAGTCCTTAATTTTTATAAGCCAAGAACCAAGAAGAGGAGAGGGGCTGTGAGTTGTCCAAGTTCAAGTGTTGGTGGGCGGGGGGGTGAGGGGGATGTCAGAAGGTTTCCAGACTGCAGGGAGATTGGGGGACCCATGTGGGAGTCAGCCTAGGCATCCAGAATCTGCCTCCTTGGCACTGGCCAACAGGCACCATCTGGCAAACACAGGCATAGGATTACAGCTCTTCTTCATCCATTCTGCAGGTTGCAGAACTCGGTGGTTGCCAGGAGGGGGAGCAGGAGGTCAACCCTCCCCCCCCACAATTGCCCGCTCTTTGGGTGGGTGGGAGCAGGTGGGTGGGGAGGGTAGGACTTCCTCAGAGAAGGCTGGATGGAGAGAAGATGGCTGCGCCATCAAAGCGGCCTACTCAGAAGGCTTCTTGGGCCAGCAACCCTTGGGGAAAAGCCTCTCCCGAGTCCCGGCTTGTGGGTCTAAGACCCCTTCTGCCAGTGGTGGGATTCAAATGTTTTTACTACCAGTTCTGTGGGTGTGGCTTGGTGGATGTGCTGTCCCAGCCAGTCTATGGGAATTGGATAGTTACTTAGGAATTTTGAGCTGTCCCCTTAAGGGAATGCATCATGGTAAATGTAGTTAAAGGTATCCTGGGAAATGTAGTTCATGTCACGTGGCCACATCTGTAATCCCGATTGGTCACTAATTTGACCCTAGATGGACTTGCAATTGGCAGGGTCTCACGTGGCAGGGTCTCACGTGGCAGGGTCCCACGTGGGCTGGCCAGCACTTTGCTCCATAGCCTGACAGCTCGCATCCTCGAAGCATCCCATGCGGGCTGGAAGGAAGAATTTCCTTCCTTGCCACACAAAAAACAGCAGGGAGTCTGGTCGTCCTTGGCTGCAGCTGGTCTGTCCCCCGCAGACACAGGGCTGAGAAGCTGCCAAGGAGGGCGGTGGTCTTCAGCCTCCTGGTCGGTGCTCTTGATTCCTGGGCCAAGGATGGCGGCGGGGCGACACTAAATAGGTCTTTCTTTCCCAGCTGTCTTCCACAATGGAGGCGAGGCCCTGGGGGCCTTTTGTTCCAGAGAGCAGTGCCAAGATCTGGCACACGGGCTCCCCTGGGGCTCTTGTCTCTGCCGCAAGGAAGGCGTGGAGGTCAGGGTGATTTAGTTCCCTACGAAGGTGTGCCTGCTCTTCGCTCTCCGCTCAAGAGCAGCTCAGCCAGAGGGGGATTCATGCAAGGACTCCCCCCTTTCCCCATCCTGCTCTGGGCATTTTGTGACAGCCAGCAACTAAGCGCATCCCCAAACTGCCTGCCCCTCCTTTCAGATGCCTCCAGGTACAACCCAAGGCCTCCTGCCTGGGACTGTTGCTGCCACCCCTGCAGTGAACTTCCCTGAAACAGCTGGAGAGCCCCCTCTCTACCCAGGCTGCCCTTTGGCCCTAATGTAGGCCTCAAGTAGTGGCTGAGGGGGGTGGATGGGCAGGGGCTTGAGAGCACCCTTGCTGGCGGGGTCCCCAGATCAAGGAACGGGAATGGTTGTAGTGATGCAGAGGCACATCCCCTCCTCACCTGCCTTTCAAAGAGAGGAGGAGGAGGCATCAGATTACCTTGGTCATAGTTGCCTAGCAACCAGCCAGCATCTTTCAGGTAAGGGAGCCCTGGGTGGATTGGGAAAACAGGCCAGGAACACTTAGTGGTTGTCAGCTTGTGGGGAGAAGGGCCGGCTTAGGCCCAGGGCTGCTGTGGCCAGACGTAGAGGCCCCCTTTCAGTCCAGACAAATCCAACCACAGTTGGTGTTCCTGCCTCCCCCCCCCCCCAGGTTTGAGCCTCAAGGAGGCTTCCAGTCACTGACTTTGGTCAGTGTGGGTCCAGCTCCCGCTCGGTCAGATGGGAGCAGATCTGGGTCAGCATTTCCTGAACAGAAACCACAATGCACTTTTGCTGCCACACAACTGCTGGTGGGGGGAACCAAAACAAGACATACAACAGCTAAAATGTCACTAAAAACAGCTGAGTGGAAAGACAGAAGTCCGGAGGGGTTGTTTTGAGTGCAGCTGGTCCCCCAATTGTGGAGGTGCAGCAGGTCTTTGTTTGGTTCTCTCTCAACCTACAGCAAGAGGCGGCCAGGATGCTGGCTTGGCTGGCTTCAGATTCCTGGATGGACAGTGGTGCAGGGCTGGAGGGCTATCGGCCTTGGTGGCACCATGGCTGCCCCTGGAGGCTGTCCCTTGGCAGACAGGTCCTTGGGCAGTTGATGGGACAGGCTCCCATCTGGCCCTGCCTGTCTTCCCTTCTGATGTTCAGGAAAACATGCAGCCTTGAGGATGCAGGGTCCCCTCTTCCCCACCTGCCTCCCCCTCCCAACCCCATGGAGGGGTGCTGAAGAGCGAGGCCCATTCCGGAGCTGATCCCTGTGCAGCTGCCTGGTGAGCACCTGAGAAGCTGGGCCCTGTCCTCCCTCACCCACCCTGTCCGTCCCCCTGGACCTTCCTGCTTCAGAGAGCCAGGCAGGAGGGGGCCTGTGCCAACGGATGCCTGGCGTCTCCATTTGGGGGGGGAGGTGCTTCTTGCGGTGGCAGGGAAATCACAGGCACAGGCTGCTTGGGAGAAGGCGGCAAGCTGCCCGGCTGGCAGATGGCAGGTGGTGACCTGCCACCTGAAGCCCGGCTGCAGCAAGGATTTTCGGCTCCAGTTGCATTCATGGTGGCAGAGCCTGGCTGCCTGGGGAAGGCTGGCAACATCGCAGGGGTGCTGGAGGACCACAGAGGGTGCTTTCGGGATGGTTCGGGACTGGCAGCCTCGCCTTGCCCAGGTGGATTGATTCTCTGAGGCTCACAAGCTGCTGGCCTGGAAGCTGCCCTACACAGCCGTGTTCCCCACTCCAGTCTGAAGATCGGCTCCCCCCCCCCCGAGGTTTTGACACCGAGGCTAGACGGCCTGCCAGCCTTGAAGCCATTGGCAAGTGGGTTGGGCTGAGCAGGAGCATAAGCACTCTGGGGCTTTTGAAGGCTTTCAGGCAGGCAGGCAGGGAGGGCCCTTGCCTGGGAGCCAGAGCAGCCTCCCCCCCACCCGAGACCCTCTGAGTTTTCAGCATAGAACTGCCTTCCTGTCCACCCATTGGGAGAAAAGCTGTAAAAGATTGTCATCTAAAAGTTTATTCCACCAGACTATTACAGCTACATGGATGGATTCAGCACACAAACCAACGAAAGCCGTCCCCCATGCTCCAAAATGTCCTAGGTAAGGCGAACAACCCAGCAGCTCCAGAGGGAAAAACAGGAGTCATCTACCACATGCCACAACGAGGGCCCCAACCACTACGCAGGGCAAGCAGGCAGAAGGCTGGCAGAACTCATCCATGAACGGCAACGAGCAGTCAGAAGACGCCAGACGAAGACTCTTTGATCTAGTCTCAACTGGGGAACCGTGACCCTCCTGGACCAAGCCAAGCCCAAAAAGAAATGCCAGGGGCTTTCCAGAAGTCTGGCACTCTGACAAATGGGCCATCAATCGGACCCCAAAATGAGACCTACACCGGTTGCAAAGGAGACACAGCAAGGCCAAAAAGGGCCTTTTTCCCCCCACCAGCAATCAGCACACAGATGAGCATGACCTTTACTCCAGGATCAACATCAGACCAGCAAAAATAAACAATGCCCCTGTCAAGAAACTGCCAAACAAGCTTAACAAGAAATGGCCCAACCAAAGAATCTCTGAGGAGCAGCCCCAGCAACACGGACAGGGAGAGGAGACCAGAAGGACAGTGACTGAGAGCAACTCCCCCCCTCCCCTTCTGATGCTGTTGCTTAGTTTGGGTCATGAAACCTCAAGAAAACAGTCTGGCTCAGAGAGCACCCAGGGCCCCCTCCATTCAACGTTGAGCTGCAAATATTCTCTTGTATTCGTACCTGGAAAGTCTACCTACCTACGGAGGCATCTGGAAGGCGCAGCCCCTGAAGCGTGGCTTCACTCTTCCTGAAATTCTTCCAGTGGATAAAACAGCTGCCAGCCTTTAAGGGGAGCTGCTCTGTTTGTGTCACCAAGGCCAGAGCTATTTTTAAAAAATCCTAGATACAGTGAAGCCCTCCCCGGCCAGCCGGGAGCACGGAAAGATGTTCAGGCAGCTTCCAAAAGGGGAACAGCCAGGCGAGGGAGGGAGCAGCTGGGGGCTTCCCTCTTTCTGCCAGGCTGTAAGGGAGGTTCTTGGGAGGTGGCTGGAGTGAGGGATTGCCCCCCCCCCCGATCATCCTTGGCCCCATCCTGCCCAGGAATGGGTCCTGGGGGAGGAGGGGGGGCCTCTGAGCCCTGCAAGGACCCCTGGGTCTTGCTGTCCTGGAGGCTCAACCACCATCTGCCTGCCTGCTGGGGGTGGTGGATGCTCAGCAGGCCAGAGGGGGAGCAAGGCTGGGGGGGGGGGGAGCTGTTGAGTGAAGGAGCAGCTGGCAATTGCAAGGAGAGGCTGGAAACAGGATCAGAGTCTGGCCATCAGTTAGCGGAGGCTAAGGCCTGGGCTGGCCAGCCCAAAGCAGGGGCTCCCTCCCAATTCTGGGACTGTCTGCACCAAGGGCTCCTCCTCACTGCTGGCACCCATGGATCTGTGTGGGAGGAGGCCTGGTTTTAGCACCCCCATCTCCCACCTGGGCTGGGATGGGGAGTAAAATCAGCATAAGGACTTGCTTCAGGATGTGTAGTTGTGTACCTGTGCTAGGTACACAGCCTGTGTACCTAGGCTGTGTACTAGGCTGGGTCTCCTCTCTCAGCTGCAAGGGTCCACGGTGAAGGTGGAAGGTGGGGGGTGCCACAACCATCTGCATGGTCACTCCCAATGGCCCAGCCTCTGCTTTGCCCCCTGCCCCCAATCTGGTATGGGTGGAGAGGTAGCTGGGTCCAGCTCTGCCCAACCAGGTTTTCACTTCCATCTGCAGCCCCCCTTTCAGGACAGCCCTGCCCAGGCCACCCACCCACCCAGAAAAAGGGCCAGATTGACAGCACAACTAGTTTTGATGGGAAATTCTCTCCCTCAAGGTGTGTTTTCCTGCAGGTAACTTGGGGAGGGCAGCCTCTCACAAAGCTCATGTGGGGATGCCTACCCAGGAAATGGATCCATGCAGGGCCATCTCTCCTTGGTCCAGCTTTAGGCCAAAAGGGCAGGCCTGCTTGATCCTTGCATCCTGCAATTGATCAGGACCGGGCAGGAAGCAAGCTGAATGAATCTAAAATATTCAGATCCACTTGAGAAATGTTCCCAGGCCATGTGGGATCTCCTCCCCCGCAGTCTTCCTGTGTGGCAGTGCCACCAAGAGAGCACATTATACAAGCCGTAGCTAGTTTGAGGGCTGCAGCTTGGAAAAGCAATGGGGAGGGGCACCCAGGGAGTAATTGTCTCATGGGACAACTGCCATCTTTAAGACTGGCATTCCTTGAAGCCCAAGAGGCCATGTAAAAATACCGGCGTGGCTTTCTCTGCCCTGCATCCTGGCTCAAGGAAGAGTCACTCCCCCTTCCACACACCCACTGCGTGATCCTCTCGGAGGGCTCCTTCCTGTTCTGAGATACAAGGGGTTTGCCCGTCCTCAGCATCCAAGGAAGAAGAGCCCCCCTCCCCACCCGGCAGGCCAGCCCTGGTTGATTGAGAAACTGAGCCCTTAGCTCCCTTCCAGGAATCAGAGGGGCACAAAGGGAACACATGTGGGGCCGGCCTCCATGGGCTGAGCCACACTAGGAACACACAGCGACCCTCTCCCCACCTTAGATAGGGAGGGGCAGGCTAAAGGACCCCACATGACCCGCCAGAGAGGAGAGCCTGTCCGAGGAGGAAAGAGAGGGAAAGGATATGGAAGACAAGATGGGGGGAGGGGGTTTGCACCCCAAATGTTCCCTTAAGGAAAACAAACCAGATGTGCACAGGCCACTTCCTGATCCTAACCTCCCCTCACTTAATCTTGCAGATGCTTGCTCTGCCCTATCAGCTTCCCCACTAAAAAGGCCTGTCATGGTGAGGCGGGTAAGAGAACCCAGCAGCAGGGAAACCGGGAGGGACCCCTCAAGGCACCCCAGTCCTGCCCTGGCTAAGCAGAAAGGCTTTTCCTGGGACAGGCCCAGTTCTCTCAGGGCCAGAGAGAGGCATCCTGGCTGCTCCGCATTCAGATCACCTCAGCCCACCCACGGTTTTGGGCAGTTTGGGGCAATTTCCACTTGGAGGGGAGCAACCCACCCCCTGCCCCACTGGAGTGCTTAGCCTTTTCCATCCCCAGTGGAGGTCAGGCTGGCTCAGACTGTGACAGAGGAGCAGGCGCTCAGCCTGAGGAAAGTGGGGAGTAAGTACCTCTCTCGGTGCCCCGCTGCCCTGGCAGGGGTAGGGCTGTCCTGCAGGGCTTGCAGAAGAGCTGCCAGAGGGAGTGGGACAGAACAGAATCTCCTGACAATGTGTGGCCGGATCAACACTTCTCAGGACTGGACAGCTCTGGCCAATTGGACATGACTGGTCAGTCAGCAGAAGCAAAAGAAAATTTGGGTCACAACTGGCAGAAAGTGGACAGAGACAATTGGGTGTCAAACCTCACCGCCAAATCAACCTGCAAAGATGACAGCTTGCCCAAAGAGAGAGAATCCACCAGGAAAGTCCCCTGGGGCCTGAAATGATTTGCACCTGGGATTGGAGAAAAGCATGGGAGACCGCCAGCCAGGGCAGCCCCCCCTCCCCAGTTTCCAGGGGATTTTGCTCTGTGCCTGCTTTCCTCTGGGTGGAAGCTATCACTTGCAGAGGCTGCCTTCCTGGACCCTTCACCTTCACACCATCCCCTGCAGTGGGGTGGGGGAGGCAGGGCTACTGGTTGGTGGGCTTTGGAGGCCTGAAATCCACATGGCCTGGCATTGTCTCCCTCTCTGGGCAGAGAGAGGTGCCCAGAGGCACCATCCGCGGAATGGGCCCAGAGAGGAAGCGGGAGGGGGGACGGGACAGAAGTTTAAAGGGGAGGGGAGAATGGGAGGTACGGGCACAGCTAAGAGCACCCAGAGAAACAAGCCTCGCCGACTGGGAGGCATTTCGGAAGTGAAAAGAGCCCTAAACTCCGAGGAAGGCAGGAGAGAATCAACACCGCAGAGAAGTCAGAAAGGCACCCGCGAGGGAAGTAGAACCCAGATTTCCGAAATATAACCGGCCCAGAAGCTTTCTCTTCCCGGCAGAGCCGGGACAAACGTGGTTCTCCACAAAGAACTCCCCCACACACACGCTGCCCCTTGCCTGGGGGTGGGAGAACAGGTACCGCGCCCCGGTGCCTGAGGGCTTGGGATCTGAAGCAGCCCTGGTCCGCCCAGCTGTCCGCCGGGGATTTGGCACCGCAGGCCGCTGGCCCTCACCCCCGACCGGCAGCCCCCTTTCCAAAAGGCCTCCTCCTGCTGCTCCGGCGGTCCTTTAATCCGCGGGCCAGGCAGGAGTCTGATTTGCACACGCCGAAAGCGCCATCCCTGGGAGCAGCCAGCCTCCCTCCGACTTCTTCCTGGCCCGCGGAGTCGGAGGAGGCCGAGGAGAAACGCCTCCGCCCCCCGCCCCGCGACGGAGAAGCCACCCAAAAGTTCCGGGCAGCTGCGGCAAGAAGGAAGCTTGCTGCGGGCCGGCGGCGGACAAAGGAAGCTGCCGCCGCCCGCTCCCGGCTGGTTGTGGTCCTGGGCGAGTCGGGGCATTGGCGCCATCTCCCGCGGAACGCCGCGGTTCCGGGCCCCCCCGCCAATCCCTCTTTCGCGCAAAGACTCCGCTCGAAAGCCAAGCGGGGGCAGCCGGGCACCTACCGGGCAGGGCCAGGAACAGGCTTCGGCGGGGAACGGGAGCAGAGGCGAACAGCAATCGACTGGATGAGCGGCAGGGTGACCCGTGCCCGCCGCCCTCTTCGTCGGCGGGGCTCGGTGGCGCATCGAGAGCGGCGATCCCTGCCTGCTCGCCCGCTGGCTCTCTTCTCCACGCCGGCCAGCTACCGTGTGGCTCGGGCGGGGCGTGCAGCGCGCCTGGGATGCTGCTCCGGCCCGCGAGCGCCTCGGGGGCTGGAGACCCCCCCGCCGCCCGCCTGCTCGCTCCTGCTGCCGCGCCGTGCGTGGGCCCGCGCTGCGTCCGACAGGGCGCCCTCCGGGACAGCCGAGGCTGCGGGAGAGACGTTTCGTTCCGGTCCCGCTGGCAGAGTGCGAGCGCCGCCTCGGCAGACGAGCCTCGGTGGAGCAGGACGCCCCGACTTGGAGCAAAAGAGGCGGTGCGCGGCCTGTTGTCCCGCTTGACTGGCAGCGGCCCTGGACCCGCTCCGACGGGGGCAAAGTGATGCCGGGACCGCGAGCCCACAGCCCGCCCGCCCGCCCGCTCGCCTTCCGCCGGAGCACCCGGCTCCCTGTCTCTGGCGTCACGCCGAAGATGCCCAGCCCAGCAGACGCTCCCGGGAAGAAACGAAGGGCCACTGCCAGGCCAAAGCGCCACTCTCGGTCCTCAAACGTCCAAGGGGGCTGGAGTCACGCGGGGCCAGGATACGCGAGGAGCCCCGCGTGGCTGAGAAAGGAGCAGTCTCGTCCGCCGCCCGGCTCAGCCGAGCCCGCCCCTTCCAACGCCCGATCCCGAGCAAAAAGAAGGCAGCGGGGCCGGAGCCTGGGGGTGCTGACCTCTCGCGCTCCGGGTGGCGGAAGAGGGGTCCCCGTTTGGAGAAGGTAGCTCCTCACCTTCGGTCTCCAAGACTGCCTGGGGCAGCTGTCTGGTGAGGCGATCTTCCGCCTCCTGGCCATGAATGCTCCCTTCCCTGCCGGAGGGGAACCCAGAAGCAGCCCAGGCCGGGCTTCATCCCTGCTTTTAAGAAGCTCTGGGCCGGATCCGTGAGGAACCGTGCGGAGGACCAGCAACTCAGGAGCTTAGAGTGGCCGCGTACTGTAGAGGGGGGAGAGGAAAGGCGGTGCCTTCCTCCTCTTCCAGTCTCTGAGGGTCCCCGTGGCCCTTCTCTGGAGTCATTTCCCAGAGCGGGGCTGGGGAACAGAACATGGGGCTTTCTCAGGCGGGGACAAAGGAGGGGCTCCCCTTCCCTAATTGGAGTGATCAGAAAGGGTGATTTTGTGGATCTCACTGGGCAGACAGAGATCCTTCCAAGCTGACTGGGTGAAAATGCCTCCTCCTCTCCCCTCCCTCCAAACTGCTTGGACCTTCCTGTCTTATAGGGTATTAGGCAGCCCCTCCATTTTATGTCATTAGCATTAACTGTATTTTAGGGACATTTTGGGATTTATCAACCCCCCCCCCCTTTCTAGTTGTTATTTCCTCCTTTCAAAGGCAGAATGACAAAACAGTGGAATCTGCTTGTCAAATACACAGTGGGTGCCAAACAGCTCCCAGAACAGAATATTTACTCCTCATTGTGAACATGCTTGTCAGCCTTTAAGATTTTCTTCCTTTGCTTTGCATCTTTTGGCTGTCAGAAGTAAGGCAGAGGGAGGAGGAGGGACATGGTTATGGGAAGTGAGCTGGAGATGTTACAAAACTGAACTGTATAAATTGGGAGGGGGAAGGTTCTTGCTTAGGCTTCTATCCTATGCTATGCACAGCTGCAACTCTTTATCAAAATATGTCAAGGTCAACGGACATCACCACCTGGAGATGCCCACATGATGCCATACACAACTTTTAATTGGATGAGCCAATTGAACTATTGGGGGGTGGGAATGTTGCCATCACTTTGTATATGTGATTTACACGCTCATTTTCTCAGATTCAGAATTCTTTTGTTGCTACCACTTGACTTCCAGTAAAAGATATATTTTGTTTAATTAATGGAGTCTAAGTATTTCTGTCTTGGATTTTGAATGGAGCACTATCTGACAATGCTGTTCCTACTGTTCAGCCCGTGCTACATACAGGCTGCTGCCAAGGGACTCCTCAGGACTGGTGCTCACGGGGAGGGGGGTTTCCTTCCGATGTTGCACTTCAGGAGTGGAATTTGTGGAATCTGGGTTGGGGCATGGCACCTCTGTGCAGCCTGCCCAGACTCACACGTTCAAATTTTACATCTGAGCCAATTCACCGGCTCTAAGAGGCACAAAGAGCAGACAATTTCCATGCTGACCTCAGCCAAGGAGTCATTACAGCCTCCTCTGCCTTCCAATCGCATGCTGGTTGCTTTGAGGGATGACCTGGGCAAGTCCAACGGGAGGAGCCCACAGTTCCCATGTTACCTTGGCCAGACCCACCCAGGGGGTGCAGGAATTGGCTTCCCTCCCAGCCAGAGCTGCAAGAGGGTTATTGTTGGGCCATTGGGGGCTGTCTTCTCAGCAGCGGCAGCCCGAACCAACTGAGCTCTCAGCTGTGGAGCAGGGTGTCCAGTCACAGCTGGGATCTCTGGAGGGTGGCCTGCTTGGTTCCCCCATCCTTCATCATAGCTGCCAAAAGGCCTAAAACCTTGCAGAGGATGGGATCCCTTCCTTTGCCCACCTCATCTCAAGGATGGACATCAGGTTGACCACAGGGCGTCATCCATCGGATGGTGGCTAGACAATGGTGGGTTTGTGCTTGGGGCTATGAGCTCCTGGCTGCCCCCTTGAAAGAGGGCTGAAGCAGACATCCTAATGCAGGGATGTCAAACTCAAGGCCTGTGGCCTGGATCTGGTCCATGGTGCCTCTGCCAGGGAAAACAGAGCTTTCACTGGCAGAGGGTTACAGGAGGCCATTGCAGCCATAAACAGAGCTCGGTGGGCCGTTTTCACTGGCAAAGCGCTGACAAATGACATTAAGCTGGCCATGCCCACCCTGGCCATGGTTACCCCGGCCCCCCGAGGTCAAACACAACTTGATGTGGCCCTCAATGAAATTGAGTTTGACACCCCTGTCCTAACGCAGCCAGGAGGACGTGCAGATGGGAGGTTTGGGGATCTATTGTCATTCCACCATGAATTTCTGGACTATCAGACAAAATGGACATCTTGGAGATGAGGGAGGGAGGTTTTCTTGAATCGTGACCAGTGGTGGGATTCAATTTTTTGACTACCAGTTCTGTGGGCGTGGCTTGGTGGGTGTGGCAGGGGAAGGATACTGCAAAATCTTCCCTCAGAAGGTGGTATTTGCTGGTTTTCCAAACTAAAAATTTCTGCTACCAGTTCTCCAGAACACTTTGGCTCGTGGTTCTGGCATGGTGTGGAGCCAAGGAGAGGCACATCTTTGAGCATTTCCGTTTCCTTTTGCCTGGGGCCATGCTGGCAGGTGAGCTCCGGCCATCAGCCCCTAGTCAACTCAGATCTGCCCTCTGCTCTTCCTTTCTGGCTGCTGGATGTTTCATGATCTTCCAGGAATAGATTAACACTGTCCCACTTGTGAATGCCTATTTTGCTTCAGGGAGGTGAAAATGGAGGACCATGGCACCCCACCCCACCCCTCCCAAGGATGGCTTTACGCTGGGTGAAAAGCTAGTCTAACAGCCCATGTAAGGCGAGGTCACATTGGCCGACGGATGCAAAACATATGCAAAAAGGACACAGCGGACGAGCAAAATTTCAGGGGTGGCTCCATCCGTTGTTATCCGCTCTCAAAAGTGCCCCAAATTTGCATAAACAGAACGGAAAAGAACAGACGTGGGTAGGATGTAGCGGGGATGTAAAGCGGATGTTCGTAGGAAGCCTAGCAGATGGAAGCGGATGGCACATCCGCAGGGCTTCCGGGGAGAATAGTGAAGCGGACGTGTAGCGGATGATGCGCATGCATCACGGACGCCTATAGGATGCATAGCGGATGCAAAGCATTCACTGTGCATGCGGGGAGGATGAATTGCATCAGCTCCGCGGATATAAAAGGATGCAGCTCGCAAGCAGTCAGCATTCAGAGGAAAGACCTGCTGCCAGAGACATCTTGAGAGAACACCATGGGGAAGAAGAGGAAGCCTGTGCCTACTCCTGCCAGCCCTGGCAAGAAGGACAGAACCACCATCCCACCTCCTGGCGCTGCCTCTGAAGCTGCTGGTGCTGGTGCTCCTGGTGTTGTTGCTGCTGGTGCTTCTCCTGCTGGTGCTGCTGGTGCTTCTCCTGCTGCTGGTGCTGTGGTGGACCAGCCCCAAGGTCCTCAAAGCCCTGCTGCTGAAGGCCCTGAAGCCCCTGCCAGAGGGAGGAAGAGGCAAGGCAAGGAGAAGGGGGAGAGGAAACAGTACTCCATTTCCGAGGACCATGAGGAGGAGGTGCTGGAATGGCTGAGGGAGAACGAGAACCTGTGGAGGAAGGGCCACAGGCTCTATCGCGACACCAAGCGGAAGCAGGCAGCATGGAGACAGAAGGCAGAGAGCCTGGGCTACACTTCAGATGTCCTCCTGGGGTGGTGGAAGCACATGCACACCTGGTATGGCAAACTGAAGAAATCCGCGCAGGCCGCTGTCAAGCTCACTGACCGGGAGACCTATGTCATGGCCAGGTGCAGCTTCCTGGAGGGTGAGATCCGCCACCGAGGAGCAGCCCCTCTGTCAACCCTCTCCCTCAGACAGCCCACAGAGAGCCACTCCTCTTCCAGCCAGGAGACAGCTACCATGTCCAGGCAGGTGTCTTTGGAGAGTCCTACGACAGAGACCCCCCCGACAGCTGCACTCCCCGTGCCGGAGGACGTGGAGGATCCCGTCTCAGATGGAGCAAGAAGAGGCAGCCACCAGAGACCAACCCACCCCCACCCCCAGCTCTACCTCCACAGAAAACAGGCAGAGGCAGACCAGAGGGACAGAGCCACACTGTCCTCTTGGAGATCAGGGACACAAAGCCAGCACAGATCTCCTCTCCCAGCTGGTCCACTTTGACATACCATCCTCGAACCGCAAGCCCTTCATCACGTACATGAGCCAGACCCTCATGGACATGCCCGAGGCCCAGTACCGGGCGATGAAGGAGAGGATCACAGCTCTTCTGCACCACCTTCCAGGCCCAGCAGAACCTGCTACTACCCAGTCCAGGTCTGCTCCTCCACCCCAGGCAATGTCACAGCCCTTCCACGGCTTTCAACCGCCCCTCACCTACCAAGCCTACCACTGCCAGGACTTCCCACAGCAGAGGCAGCCCTTCCCAGTCCAGGCCCAGGTTCCTCGGATGCCACAGACGCCTCACCTCGCCCAGCTGCAGACCAGACAGCCCCACTACACTCCTCCTTCCTCCACCCCACAGCCAAGCCCGTCAGAACATCTGTCATCAGTCTTGGGACTCACATCCCAGGTACTTGATGAAGGGCCTCTCAACCTCATGGGACAGTCAGCTGTCTGAGAGCTTCCTGCACACACCATCTCCTGTTGTACTCTTGGGGCCAGGCACCCCAATGGTGGCTCAGACCAGCAGTCCAGCCACAGCTACCTCCACAGTCCCTGGCCCCTTTACATCTGAGACCATGGGCATGCCTCAGAGTGACTGAGAAGAGTGCCAGAGACTGAGTTGTTACCTGTTCACTTTATCTTTGCTTAAGACACTTTACTTGGGTCATTTTGCTTTTTAATAAAGTCATACAATTTGTTACTAATAAAGGTTATCTTTGCTTCACACACTTGGTTCATTTTTTTTACTTAATAAAGTGTTGGTGAAATCTTTGAAAAAAGGGTTAAACCTTTGTATACTTGTGGGATAGATAAGGATAGTTGTGGGATAGAGAAACCTCCAGTGCAAGCATAGTGGGACTGTATGGTCCACCCTCCCAGCTGCCACACATATGGCCCTTTTTTATCAATAACAATTTATTCATTGATCAACACATTTCAAAATAAACAAAGCTCTTTATTAATGCCCTATTCATTGTAGGGCCACTCAACATACATGGCACAATCTCATCAGTGTTATGAGACAGGCTCAAGGAAGCATCCATTAAGCATCTACCATCCTGTCTTGCCACTTCACTGCTCTAGCTGGGGAGATGCACCAGTGTTTCAGGAGGTTGTGCTGCTTCTTCCCTTCATGTGAAGCTATGTTGGGGCCTTGTACATCCACAGTGTCTATCAGGTTACGTCCTTGCCTCCATTCACCAGGCTCCATGTCCCCATTGCCTTGTTGACGGTCCACAAGCCTGTTCTGCAACACTGGGTAGCGGGTGCGCATGAGATTATGCAGGATGCAGCAAACTTCCACGATGCTCCTCACAGTCTCTAGGTGATGCTGCATGGTGGTGAGAAGTATCTGGAACCTGTTGGCCAGGATGCCAAAGGCGTTCTCCACCACGCGTCTTGCCCTGGACAGCCTGTAGTTGAAGATCCTCTCTTCACGGGTGAGGTATCTGGAAGCGTAGGGCTTCATGAGGTAGGTTCTGAGGGAGAAGGCGTCATCCCCCACGATGAAGTAGGACACATCTTGTGTGTCATTGGGTAGGGGGTCTGGATCTGGAAAACCCACGATGCGGTTACGTTCCAGCCCATCCTTGAGGTCTCTGGCGTTGTATACCTGGCTATCTTGAAGCTGACCCGTTGCCTGAAGCATCGATGTACATGAACTTGTAGTCAGCATCAACCATGGCAAAGAGGATGACACTGAAGAAGCCCTTGTAGTTGTAATAATTGGACCCTGAGTTGGGTGGAGCTTTGCAGGCCATGTGCTTGCCATCTATGGCTTCAACGGTGTGGGGGAAGTTCCACCTCTGATACCACTGCTCTGCAACTTTCCTCCAGCCTTCTTCAGTGGTGGGGCACTGGAGGAGCTCCTCCACGTATTCTTCGATGATGGCCTGCACCACTTCTCTGACCACTTTGCTGATGCTGTTGTGTGGCACCCTCCAGGCATACTGCATGTTTCTGTACGTGGTCCCAGAGGCCATGTGGCGCAGAGTCAGTGCCACCTTCAGTCCAGGGTCCAGGCTGGGACGGAAGTTGGTGTTTGCCTTGGTCAACCTGGGTCTCAGACGCTCCACAACTTCGTCATACATGGCTGGTGGCATCCTCATGAAGTTCTGGAATGCCCGAGGGTCTTCGTTCCTCAGCTCCACCATCAGCTTGTCATACAGTCCAAACTCTGCACTTCTCCCGATCCATTGTCGGACCCACACAGCTCTTGGATGTCTCCTTCTTCTCCTTGTGTAGAAAAGGCGAAACAGTCTGAACAGGGCTTGGTTCTGGTGCTGAATGATGGCGGCTACCAAAAGGAGTGTGCGATGATCCATGGTGGAGATCAATGGATGATGTGGAAGAGCAAGGGCAAGGCTGAAAAGGTCTGCACACCAGGGCTGCTGGACTGATAGTGAGATCCAGGTGATTTCCTCCCCCTTTTTATAGGAAATGTCGGTTTTCCACTAGGTGTCCTTCCACATACTCTAGGCATCCTCCAGACATCCTAAATATCCGAGATACATCCCATATACAAACGTTTTGTCCGTTTTAATGCTTTATATACGAGCTGCATCCGCTTTCATCCTTTCTATTTCTGTGCTACTAACGCTGTGTGGATGTTCCGCATACCTTTCACTTCCTCCCTCTTTCCGCTTTCCGCTGGAGCGGATGTGAGTTGCGCGGATGCCCAGAGGATGCCGAGGATACAGCGGACGTTTAACGGATGACAACGGATGTAGAACATTTGTTGCCCGTATGTGTCGCAGATGTATAACGGATGCGGCGGAAAGTTCATCCACTCAAAAAGTTTTGTGCAGCTCAAAACTTTTTGAGCGGATGAAATAGCAGTAGACGGATGCTTGACGAATAGAGTGTATGAAAGACGTACGCAGTGAGTACACAACGGATGCATCGCGTTTTCCAACGGATGGCAAGCGTTTTTCTCCATTTTACATCCTCTTTGCATCTGTTGGTGCAGTGTGACATGGGCTTAAGTAAGTGTAAATCTGTGCACTCTGGGGACCTGGGAGGGCCTCCCTGCCCCAACTTCACACATGCACTGAGCGGGTCTGAAACTGACTGGCAAAGAGATCTGGGGGTTAAAATGGAGAATTCGAGAAGAGCCAGCTCCATCTAATACTTAACACTCCAGGCTAAACACTAGATGATTCTGAGTTCTAGTCCTGCCTTAGGCATGAAAGTCACCCATGGGAGGCGGGGCAGCTTTGGGCCTGTCCTTTTCTCTCAGCCCAACCCATCTCAGAGGGCTGATGTGGAGCAAAGAAGAGGAAGGAGTGTTGGTTGTGCTCGCTGACTTGGTTATTGATAAAAATAATAAGGCAGGATAAGAAAATCTAAAAACTATGCTGATTCAGCATACGGTGGCATATTAGGAAAGGGGTTAAAAATAAGAGAGCCAATGCTGTGATATTTGTCCTATTGAAAGGTGTAATGGCTTTCATTGCAGTCCTGCCTGGAGCTCTGGCAACCCAGTTTGGAGAACCGGTGCACTGGAGGTCGGGCTCGGAAGCGCCGGGCCTGGAGAAGGCCCGGAGCAGCCGGGTGAGGGCGGTTTTCTCACCCAAGGAGGCTGGCGGGGAAAAGGCCCAGGAGCGGGACTGGAAGGGAGCTCTTCTCCACGGAGGCTGCAATGAGGAGCGCCGGGCCGACAGCCGCCAAGAAAGAAACCATCAGCCCACCTGGGAAGTGCCAGGCAAGCCGAGAGGAAACAGCCCGACCAAAAGGCCCGCCAGGCGACCGGCGGGCAGCGACGGAGAGCAAACCCTTCCTCCCCCCGAGCGCCGATGCTCTCGTCCGCTCGGGCCACGGGACGCCGGCCAGAAACCAGGCGCAGGCGCGCCCCGGCTTCCATGGCTCCCCCGCGGGCCTCGTCGCCGCTCCCAGGCCGCTCGCGCCCCACCGGACTCCCCTCCCCCGCCTCGCTGCCCCACACTCCGCCGCGCGGCCGGAAGCCGGCCTCCGGAAGAGGCGGGGCTCCCGGCGGTCGTGGCCGCGCAGACTCCTGGGGCGGCGGGGATGGCGGCGGGCGGCGACTTCGGGTCCGGGCCGTCGTCGGGCCGGCTGGACCCGGGAGCGCTGATGGAGCAGGTCAAGGTGCAGATCGCCGTGGCCAACGCGCAGGAGCTGCTGCAGGTGAGCGGGAGTCGCCCTCGGGGACCGGCTCGCCCCGCACCGCCCGGGCCTTTTGCGGGGGGAGGTCGCTCTGCGGCTGGCCTCTCTTCCCCGGGGCCCCGGCGGCGCTGACCTTCCTCTGCTCTCTCCTCCCCCCGCAGAGGATGACCGACAAGTGTTTCAGGAAATGCATCGGGAAGCCCGGGAGCTCCCTGGACAGCTCGGAGCAGGTGAGGCCTGCGGCCCCGGAGGGCCCTTTGGGGCGCCCGCGCCTCTCGCCGCCCTCCCCGCTCACCGCCCTCTCTGCTCTCTCCCCCGCAGAAGTGCATCGCCATGTGCATGGACCGCTACATGGACGCCTGGAACACGGTTTCCCGCGCCTACAATTCCCGCCTGCAGAGGGAGAGGGCCAACCTTTGAGGGGGACTCTGGGCCGGAGCCGCGCAAAGGGCAGCAGGGGAGGCCGGCGCAGTCGCCATTAAAACCTTGACCCACACGCCCCTCGCCCTGTGTCGCTCTGCGGAGGTCCTTCGGCAGCCCCCGGGAGGCAAGGCCGGCTCCAAAGGGGTCGGGCCCTCGTTTCCTCTTTCAGAGCTGTGGCTGAATTTGAGGAGGGGGCTGCAAGTCTGCTTTCTGGGAGGCAGCTCCTGACGGGGCTGGAGAGGCACAGAAGACCAGGCAGCCCGTGTTCCTGAGGTCCGGCCTCCCTCCTTGAGGCTGGCAGAAGCAAGGACTGCCCCCCCCCGCCCGTTCCCTGCTGCAGCCAAAGCCCCCTCCCCTGGCAGCGAGTGGGCTTCCTGACACGGCAACACCAACACAGGCTGCTGCTGGCCTTCTCGGTCCTTGGTTTCGGGGCATCCTTGAAGAGGTGCGAGCTGCCCCTCTGCTTTGTGCGAGTGCAGAGGAGCTGGTTTGGGCCAAGTGGGACGTGGTTGCTGAGCCTTGTTCCATTGGCCAGCACTGGAAGAGACTTCGACCCCTAGAGTGCCGGCACCTCTCCTTGGATAAAATGAGGCAGGCGAGGCTGGGCACAGCGAGAATGGGTAGTGGGCGGTGCATGGATTGTCCCTGAGGCTCAGAAAGGACATGGAACATTAGTTCAGGCTTACAGATGATGAGAACTGCCGGAGTGTGTTTTGTTAACCTTTCTTGAACACATCCTGCCATTTGTGGGTTGGTGAGAGGGAGCGGCAGACGGGCCAACGCAGGGAAGATCGCCCTGGTTAACACGCCCTTCCTTGGGCCTCCCTTCCACATTCCTCTTGTCTGAAGACAAGAGCATTTTCTTGGCAGGGTGGAAGGAGGGAAGCCACCCCACTCGGAAAGCTTGTGTGAAAACTGCAGCGGCCCCTTCTGACAAGCTGTGGGGGCTGGGGGTGCTAGAAACCATCCCCTCCCAGCAGGCCCAGAGAAACCTCATAAATTCACAAGTGGGTTATTTTCATTTAATGTACCTGCAGCTGGAACAGAGCCCTGTCTGGCAGAATCCTTCTTTTCGGGAAGGGGTTCTGGCAGGATTGGGACTATGAGGGGTCTGTCTCTGTGGGCCTTGCCCCCCCTGCTGGCCCCGGTGAGTAGGGGGTTACGCTTTGAGGTTCTGTGCAATCCAGCCCCGGACTGCTGTCACCTTGGCATAGACTCCGGGGAAGGAAGGCCGGGCGCAGCCATAGCCCCAGCTGGTGATGCCTGCCAGGAACCAGCGGCCAGATGGCTCTCTGCAGGCCAAGGGGCCACCTGCATCTCCCTAGGGAGCAAGAGGGAAGCATGAGGGCTCCGCAGCCCTGAGCACAGGATGGGGGAGGGTGGCTTTGAGGGACAGCCACCCCCTGCAGAGCAGCACCTCAAGGCCTTTGCCCTTCCTGGTGGCCAGAGGGTAGTGCTGCTGCGGCAGCGGTAGCTACTGTTTGGGCTCACCGAGCAGCTGTCAATGCCCCCCTGTGGGAAACCAGCACACAGCATCCGGCTGCTGATCTGGATGGGGTAGAACCTCCAGCAGTCCTGCTCCCGGATCACCTGGACAGCTGCCTTTTGTAGTCGCGTGCTCGTGAGGCCTGCGGGTAACAACATACACACACCCCAACACCCCGGTCACATTTCCACCCTGAGCTGAAGAACCCCAAGCCAGGATATCCCCTGAGCTCAGTCTGACGGGGAGTCGGTGGGCCCCGGGGCCTTGGATTGAGCTGTGCCCCATGGGGACAGGGCTTCTCGGGAACATCCGTACCCCCTTCCTTAGTGGAGCCCCAGCCAGTGATGACACAGGGCCTGCCCTCATTGAAGACGTGTGTACGGTCCGGGAGGCAGATGGGCCGGACGGTGCTGGTGTAGCGCAGGGGAGTGGCCAGCTCCAGCAGGGCCACGTCGTAGTCTAGCATGTAGCCATTGTAAAAGGGGTGCTTGTGGATCCGGGCAATCTTCTCCACTCGTCCGTCAAGGCCGCTCAGGAAGGGCGTCCCCAGGACAGCCACCCACATCCTGGGATTGCTGTAGCTGCAAGAGGCAAGTCTGTCAGCCTTCCTTTTGGAGGCCTCAGCACCCGCAGTCTGGCCTGGCCAGGGCAACCATGGAGGTTCCTAAGCCCAAGAGGCCTGAGGTGGCCAGGCAACTTTCTGCAGAGGGGCTGGCGAGGGGGTAGGAACAGAAGTGGGTGGCTTGGAGGGGTCTGGGCCCTCCTCTGGTCCCCCCCTCCCACTCACACGTCAAAACAATGGGCAGCTGAGAGCAGCCACCGCTCGGCAATCACCACTGCCCCACACGCATGTCGCCTTCGCCGCAGCCACAGGCTCGCCTGCCACGGCCACTCGCCCTGCACTGCACCGCTGCCCCCCACGATTTTGCTGAAGGCTGCCAGGAGGCCCAAGCCGCAGTCTGCCGGAAAAGGCCAAAGCAGGGGCTGGAGGGAGGACAGGCCAGCCCAGCAACTCCCCTCTCCCCCCTCATCTGCTGGAATGGATGTGGGAGGGGGCAGCTGTACTTGCATGCCATGTTTCCAGCCCCTGATGGATGCAACTGAAGCACTCAGTAGCTTGACCCAGGGCCGGCCTGCCTCCTCCCACTTTCCCCCTCCCCCCAATATGCTGCCACAGGGTTCTCCTCCCCCGCCCCTCGGGTGCAGCTGGGCCCAAGCCACCTTTGGAGAGGATGGGTACAATGGGGAGGTCATAGGGGAAGTGGCTGGCAGCCCTCATCAGACTTCCCAGCACTCTATTGGGAGACCCCCATCCTTCGACATCTCCATGTCCATCTCTTTATCCAAAGTCCTCCCTCCCCACTGGACCAGCTGCTGCCCCTGGCGGGATGGAGGTGCGTGGGGCCGGAGGGGGTCAGAGCAGGAGGGAGGTACGCACTGCAGCCAGTCTCATCCCAGCCGTTGGCGCAGTCAATGATGCCGTCACACTCGGGGTTTGCTTTCCCAATGCAGACCTTATTGGAGCACTTGAACGTGGAGGGGGTGCACGGCACAGCTGAGGGAGGGGGTTTAAGCAGGTGAGTCCAGCTGAGAGGCCCGGCTCCTTTTCCCCACATGGGGCCAGAATTCCAGGGCAGGCGCTGCAAGGTGGAGTCAGGACTGGCAGCTCTGCCTGAGGGCATTTCCTGGCAGGCCGCCTGTCACAAGCAATTGTGGCAGAGGAGAGGAAAGCTGCTGAGGTCACCCTGCCCTGCTGGCTTGCACCTACTTAACGCACTGAGCCTTTTCTTCCTGCCCTGTACCTGGTGGCTGGGTGGCCTTGGAGGCACTGGCTTCCAGCCCAGATGTGGTCAGGCTGGTAGGGCTGGCACTTGGACCAAGCCATGTAGGCCTTTGCTCCAGGCCAGAGGTGGTCGAGGCAGAGGTGGTCCTGGATCTGAGGGGCTCTGCGGTGCTGAGACAGGATGAAATGATGCCTAGGATCCAACTCCTGAGCTTGGTGATCCGGGCGTAGACTCCTGGCTTCTTGGCTTGCCCACAGCCAGTGCCCCAGCTCACCAGCCCAGCCAAGTAGAAGGTTCCCGGGGTCTCCTCGCAGGCCAGTGGTCCCCCCGAGTCCCCCTGAAAAGGCAGGAGGAAGCATCTCTTGGCAAGTGCAGTGGCTTAATGGTGGATGCCCCTTCCATTATGGCCAAGGCAATTCCTCCATAGAGAAGGCCGAAAGTGGTCTCAAGTGGGAACTGGAGCTGAAAATGCCCTAGATGCTCATGGGTGGGGAACTTGCTGCCAGCTCTCCAGGTGACCAGAGAGGGGGACAGTTAAGG
>BLBF01000127.1:585696-616059 GCA_015471245.1 Laticauda colubrina
GGGAGGAGGGGGCTCAGTCCAGAAAGTGCTCCTGGTACCTGGCAGGCATCCACCTTCCCCTCAAGGAACTCCGCACAGATCATCTGGTCTGAGAGGGAAATGTTGTACAATCCTTCGCAGGCCTTCTGCTCGAGGATCCCAACTGCTGCGCGGTGCAGGTTTTCGGGCTGAGAAGCTGGAAGCCCAAGAGGAGGAGGAGACCTCACAGGGACCAGCCCAAAGCTTCTGAGCCCCACTTCTAACTACCCCAGGCCCTGAGTAATCTTGCCCAGAGTGGCACAGATTGCTCTTGCCCAATGGGGTTCAGTACACAAGGGGAGGGCACTCTTCTACCCACAGAGCACAACCTGATGCCCGTTCCCTTCTACTGTAAGGAACTTCTTCCTACCGTTGCCATCCTGGAGGCTGCCCCAACCTGAAACCAGGCACTTTCTGCCCACAGGGAACTTGTGGGCAGCCAATGGGAGGCAGATGGGCTGGATGTATCTGCCAAAGCGCAGCGGCCTGTCCAGTTTCAGCACTGCCACGTCGAAGTCCAGGAGGGCAGGGTTGTAAGAAGGGTGGAGCACCACCTGTTGGATGCCAACCTTCACAGAAGAACTGTCCGTGGCTGAGAGTGAAGTGGTGCCTGCGAAGGCAGTGAGGTGTCCCACCTTGGTGCTGCCAATACAGGAACAGAGATGGTGCCGTTTGCCCAGAGGCAGGGCAGGGCACCTTTCGTGCACCCTGCCCACCCCGGGTTAAGGCTGGATGGAGCAGAGCCCACCTTGCGGGAGGCAAATGTGAGGCAGAATGGCAGGCGACCATTGGGGCACCCCTCCCTTGGGTTCCCCGCTGCCCTCTCCTGCTGAACAGACCCCTCCACAAAAGCAGCTGCTCAAACTTCCCTTCGGGGAAGAAACCCAGAGACGAGCCTTTCAGAAGGGAGCCCAGCTGCCGAAGGGCTCCCACTGACCGACACTTACTGGTTGAAACAATGTGCAGCTGAAAGCAGCCATCGCTCCCCAATGATCACAGCCCCACAGAAATGCCGGAGACCCTCCTTCAGGGTGACTTGCCAAGGGACCTCCCCATGGGATGCTTCCAGGCCACCCACAATTTTCATGGGTTTGGAGAAACCAGGCCGCCGACCGCACTCTGCACATGAACAGGGGACGGCTGTGCTGGATGCAGGAGGGGCTGCCCTATCTCCACACGCTCCCTGCCAGCTGCATGCCAAGGCCCTACCTGAAGGCTGGGGGCTTGTGGCTGCCGGCCTACTTGAGGCTGGGGAAGCAGAGCTGGGGATGGAACTAGGGTGCTGTAGGCTGGCTGCGCTTGTGCCCACGGTTGGAGCTGAATGATGGAGCCCAGGGCCTGGCATGGTTGAAACTGTGTGGCTCCTTGATGTGGCCGTGGTCTCGATGATCCAGTCCCTGAGCTGGATCACACGAGTGTAAACACCTGGGCGCCTGGCCTCTGCACAGCCAATTCCCCAGCTGACGATCCCTGTGAGGAAGAAGCGCCCAGAGGGCTCTTGGCAGACCAGTGGGCCCCCGGAGTCCCCCTGCGGAAGGAAAGAGGCAAGGTGAGGTGCATGTTGTGCAGAGAGGTCTGTCCAAAGCCTGCTGAGGTCTGGGGGGCCCTACCTGGCAAGAGTCAACTTTGCCCTCCAGGTAGCCAGCACACATCATCCGGTCAGTGAGCACACTGCTGCCATAGAGGTTGCCGCAGAGAGCCTGGTCCAGCAGCTCCACCGTGGCTTTCTGGAGCAGCTCCGGCTTCACTACTGGGGGAGGGGCAGGATGAACGCTAAGTGGGCCCTGGCATTGCTCTCTAGGTAATTCAGTGGGGTTGGGGGGCTGAGGTCAGGGTCTGGGGTGCTGCATTGGGCAGAGTTATGTGCCTGCAGCAGGAGGAGCTATGGTCTGGCTGGATTGTCCCGCCCCCCCCCCCCCCTCCTTGCAGCGGACACACCAGGAGCTTTGCAGGGGCATACAGGGATGACTCTGGCCTTGCTCAGGAGTTTACCTTCCACCATCCCGAGGGTTGGTGTGGGAGCAAGAGTCTCCCTTCTGGGCCTGTGGGAACAGCGGTGGATGCTTGGTGTCCCTGAGCAGCCAGAGGTCTCCTCACGCACGGAGGCAGAATTGACAGCAACATCCCTTTGAGGTAGGCCAGTCAGCTCCAGCCCTGGCTGGGGGATTCCTTCTGTGCCCCTCCACCCTATTTTCCACCTGACCACTAGGGACCCCACTTACAGAAGTCTTCCTTGAGATACCCCCAGCCGGAGATGAGGCACTTCCTGCCTGGGCGGAAGCAGTGGGAGGGGGCTGGCAGGCACACGGGCTGGATGTATTTGCTGAAGGTGAGGGGTTCTGCCAGCTCCAGCAGGGCTGCATCATAGTCGGCGCTCTCCACATTGTAGGAGGGGTGCTGGAGGATGCGCAGCACCTTGGCCTGTGCCCGGCTGCCCTCGCTGCCACTCAACCGGATGCTGCCGGCCTGGGCCATCCAGGTGCGGGGGTCCTGGAACCTGCGATGGGACAGTTTCAGTCTCCCCTGGCTCCCCCCGTCCCCGGGAGGGAGGGGGAAATGCAAGCCACCCTGTCCCTTGCATGCCTGCCTGGACTGAGGCCCATTTCACTTGTGACCTCACACTCCGTTGTGGTTCTCCTGACTTTTTCGATCTGACTGCACATCCCAGTCATCCATCCCTTTTTCTTCCTGCTTGGGGCTTCTTCTCCCCCCCCACCTCCCCCTTCTCTTCTTCTCCCTTCCTTTCTTCCTCCCTCCTCCTCATGCTGGAGCGCCACACACACACCACATGCTTCCACCTGTTCCCCCCCCAGCCCGAATGAGGGATGTGTAGCAGAGTTTCCCTACTGCCTCCTTCCATCCTTGAGCTGCTCCTTCCTGGCCACATCTCACACACCCCCTGCCAGCCTCTCACTCCCCCTTGGCGCCAACCCACTGCAGAGGGTACCAGCCGTGGCAGAGGGCTCCCGGGCTTACTCATTGAAGCAGTGTGCAGCAGACATCAGCCACCTGGCAGTCAGGATGGCTGCCCCACAGAAGTGTTCATTGCTCTCTCTCAGGCTGACCTGCCACGGGAACTCGCCCAGCAGTGCCTCCGATCCCCCCACGATCCGAGTGGCAGATCGCATGGCTGGCCGGGTCCCACAGTCTGCAAGAGAGCATAAGGGACTGCTGGTGAATAGGTGAGTCCAGGAGAGTCCCCCCACACACACACACTTTCAGCCCTGGAAGCCCTGCGCAGCAGAGACTGGCTCCAATTTGGCGGTTCAGAGCCTCTCGCAAGTTAGGAAAGCCCTAAACACATTTGCCCCCCACACACACACACACACCAGTTTTATTCCATGTCTGCAGTTTGAAATTGGTCAGAGGGGAGGATTCCGAGTCTTTTTCTGACATGGCGAAAGCAATATTTCAGCCATCTGTTTTCCTCCTGCTTGTGGTCACTACGGCCTGACTGGTCACACTTTGAGTATTAGCTCTAAAGCAGTGTGCTGCCCAGCCAGTATATGGGAATTGGGATAGTTACTTAGGAATTGGGAGCTGTCCCCTTAAGGGAATGCCTCATGGTAAATGTAGTTAAGTATCCTGGGAAATGTAGTCCATGTCATGTGGACACATCTGTAATCCTTATTGGTCACTGAATTGACCCTTGGCGGGTTGGGGGAGGTTTCTTCACTCTTGCTGTGGCCCTAGCATCGTGCAGTCTCTCCTTTGGCTCTACTACTATGAGATGAAATAGGGGAAAGATTACTATCATTTTACACTATTAATTCAACTTTGCAAAGAATTGGACATAAGATGCATCTCAACATAACTGTGAGTTACCTTGAGGATACATAATATAATCCAATAAAAGAAACTTTGTATGGAAAAATTTGTAGAGTTATCTATCTGTCTTTATATTCAACAATTGAATCAAAGGACAGAATAATAAAATGATAAGTAGATCTGAATTCCTGCAAACCCTCAATAAAAAGATGATGGAAATTTGAATCTGGACTCCCAAAAAGTAAAAGCTATTTGAATTCATGTGATAAAGCAAAGTATATTAAAATTAGGACTCCCAAGTCAAAGCACAATGCTAATCTGTCTCCAAGGTAGAGATATAACTAATCAGATCACTGAATATTCTCTCTCTCTCTCTCTGCAAATTGAAGTTTTTACAGGGTGTTTGGATGGTTGGGAGGGGCTAAGAATCCCCCATTTCACAAGAGGCAAACAAGTAAACTGCTATCTCAAAGACTCAATTTGCATAACAAGGAGAGTGTGAATAGCTAAGAAGAGCCAGAAATTTCCCTCAAGGGAAACAGTTGGAGTGGGGCTTGGAAACTTCCTCTGTTCAAGTTTTAAAGCCTGTTTAAATTTGCTGAATCTTTCTTGTGCCCTCTAACGGAGAAACTGCATTTCTCCAGACCAGAGGATCCTAAAAAGAGGCCCTATCCAGCCAGTTTACAATCTGGTATCCAAACAACAAAGTCATAAAAAAGGTTTCTGGCCAGTTTATTGTGGGTCATAACCCACTAGTGGAGAGCTGTCTCCAGAGCAACGGAGGACATACCTCCCCCCCCAAGACACAAATCTGATCTGAGCAGGCTATTTGAACAAAAGAAGCAATTTGCCTTTCTAGTTAATGACAGAGCTAGAAGATTTTTCCCTTTCCTGAAAATTTAAAATTTAAAGGGTGAGGGTACCTAGCAAGTACCACTGACAGACCATTTTGTGCTTTGCGTCAATGTCTTTCAGACTTCTCAGCCCACCCCCTAGCAGCCAACCAATGTGCTTCGTCAGCGTCTCCCACACATCGTAACACACATCTTTAGTGGTCAACCACTGAAATTTTCTGAATTTTCTCAAATTCAGCAACACGCCTGCAACGCCACCTACATGGTCGAGTACTGAATTTAGCAGAAATTCCTACCTTCTGCTACTTGCTTGCAGCGCACCCTAGTGGAAATAAAGGGCATTGCATGGAAAACCTCTAAATTTTCCAAAATTCACCTTTTGCAAATTTGAAGCATGGTAACTTCTTCCACCATGACAGATGTCTCTGATGTACCAGAGGACTCAAACCCTCCACCCACCCTCGATGTAAGCATGGAGCCTGGCTCCCAAAACCCAGTTTTAAATGTCCAAACCTCTGAAGAAGCAGCAATATCTCAGAAAGCCTATGACCTCAGACAGCATAGGAAGCTCACCGAACCTATGGAGGCATGCTATAGGAGGGATTGGGACAGGCAGCATCACTGCTATACAGACTTATGGTTGGAGCTCCTGGATATCTGCAAAGCCCCAACAATCTGCCCATTGCAGAACTACCTAGATGACCTTCTCCTATGGATGGAAAGACAGCGAAAGTAAATTCAAGTACATCCAGTCAAAGCTGGTTGACCCAAAGCTCCAAGTGCACATTCAAGACTTCAGTGAGATTAACAAGGAACGCGAAGAATGCATTAAGAAAGGCAAAAATGCACTCTAGGCAGCACTCAACAACGCGTAATGGCTGGAAATAGTGTCAAGGGAGTGGGGCACATCCGACATAGCTCCTTGATCATATGTGTCTTCCTTCCACTATTCCAAGTGAGAAATCAAATAAGTTCCCGACCAACCTAGCTGTCAACTTTGTTGTCCAAAAGGTAGTGGATGAAACTAGAGGGACAGCCTTCCTGGACTTAATTCTTACAAACAGAGAAGAAGTGATGGAATTGAAACTGCAGGAACCTTGGGTGAAAATGACCATGTCATACTAGAATTCAACATAACACAAACACAAGCAACAGAACATAATGTCACCAGAGTCTTGGATTTTAAAAGAGCTGATTTCAATAAACTCAGAGAGAACTTGGGAAAGATTCCATGGATGAAAATCCTAAAGGGGAAAACAACTCAAGAATCTTGGGAAACTCTGAAAAGTACAGTCATAAAAGCCCAGACCAGCACAATACCACTGAGAAAGAAAAACAAGAAATCCAAGAAGAAACCAGCATGGCTGCACAAAGATCTTTCTGGCAAATTGAAAGAAAAAAAAGGACAAGTACGGAAAATGGAAAGAAGGACATACAACTAAGGCAGAATATCAGCAGATAGCCAGAATCTGCAAAGACGAAGTCAGGATAGCAATGGCTCAGAACGAACAAAGACTTGCAACAAAACTCAAAGATAATAAAAAAAGTTTCTTCTAACATATAAATAACAAGAAAAAAGTCAAGGAAACAGTCGGTCCACTAAAGAGAGAAGATGGCAAGGAAGTAACAGGCAACAGAGAGAAAGCAGAACTGCTTAACTCATTCTTTCCATCTGTCTTCACACAAAAAGAAACTATAGCTCAGCCCATCAAGAACATAACTGTAAAAAACAGACCAGAGATAAAAGTTAAAATAAGCAAAAAAATAGTAAGAGAACACCTGTCTGATCTTGATGAAAACAAATTACTGGGGCCCAATGGATGACATCCCAGAGTTTTAAAGGAGCTGGCAAAGGTCATCTCAGAACTACTGCATCATATCTTTCAAAAATCCTGGAGCACCGGGGAACTACCAGAGGACTGGAAAGAGCTGATGTGGTTCCCATCTTCAAAAAAGGAAAAAAACAGACCCAGGAAACTATAGACCAATCAGCCTAACATCAATACCCGAGAAGATACTGGAAAAGATAATAAAAAAACAGATCTGCCAACATCTAGAAACAAGTAAAGTTTAAACAAGTAAACTCGCAGTCAGCACGGGTTTGTTTAAAACAGATCATGCCAAACCAATCTTATTTCATTCTTCAACACAGTGACTAAATTAGTACACTAGCAAAATACTGTGGACATAATATATTTAGATTTCAGCAAGACATTCGATAAAGTAGACCACAACCTACTTCTTAGTAAGCTAGTAAAAAGTGAAATAGATAGCACCACCACTAGATGGACTTGCATCCGGCTGCCAAATCCTACTCAGCGAGTAGTCCTGAATGGGTCTACATCTACATGGAGGGAATGAAGCAGTGGGGTGCCACAAGGAGGAGAAGAAGACCTTGTGAACTTTTCTGCCTCCTGCTTTGTGTGCCCACAAATAGGACAAACAGCAACCACCAGCTGTTTCTTACCTTCCCTAGGGTGGTGCCGAACGTGCAATTTCCCCCCCATACTACCACCTCTTACAATACGACACAACACAGTATCAACAGTAGAGACCTTCAATTTTCTAGGTTCTGTCATATTCCAAGATCTAAAATGGACACCTAATCAAAAAAGCACAACAAAGAATGTTCTTTCTGTGCCAACTCAGAAAGCTCAAACTGCCCAAGGAGCTGCTGAAACAGTTCCACAGAGGAATTATTGAGTCTGCTATCTGCACGTCTATAACTGTTTGGTTTGGTTCTGCAACACAAGACAGACACAGACTTCAGAGGATAATTAGGACTGCAGAAAAAACAATGGCTACCAACCTGTCTTCCATGGAGGACCTGTATCCTGCATGAGTTAAAAAGAGGGCTGTGAAAATATCTACAGACCCCTCACATCCCGGACATCAACTGTTTCAACTCCTTCCCTCAAAATGATGCTATAGAGCACTGCACACCAGAAGAACTAGACACAAGGACAGTTTTTCCCCAAAAGCCATCATTCTGCTAAACAATTTCCTCAAAACTGCCCAACTATTTACAAAGTCTGCATGACTATCACTATTAATCTTCCCATCACTCCTTATCACCCATCCCCTCCCACTTGTGACTGTATGACTGTAACTTTGTTGCTTGTATCCTTACGATTTATATTGATTTGATTGCTTATTGTACCCTATGACTATCATTAAGTGTTGTTCCTTATGATTCTGAACTCTTGACGAATGTCTCTTTTCTTTTACGTACACTGAGAGCATTTGCACCAAGACAAATTCCTTGTGTGTCCAGCCACACCCGGTCAAGAAAGAATTCTATTTGTGCATGCACAGATAACAGCAAGACCAACCTTACCTCAGCTGAGGCATGGCAATCTGCTCTGCCACGCAAATCAGCTGAGCTAAGAAACAACAGAATATAGGAGAGGTTAGTGGTAAGAGTGGGGGTGGGTGGGTGGGGCCACTTAAAATTTTCCCTAGAGGTTCTCCTGAACCGGTCCAAATCCCCTGAATACCATCCCTCTCTTTAGGCTCGTGCACAAGGACCCCCCCTCACTAAGAGCCCCCTTCTGGTTTCTGGGTGGGTGCCTCTCTTCATGTCCCCCCCCCCAGAAATGTAGCCTCTCTGGAGATGCTGCCCTGCCTCCCATGGAGGTCAATCATCTTTGCAAAGGGTCCTGCACTCTGTGGGGTTCAGCCCTCCCTGGAGGGAGGCACCCACAGTCTATGCCCATCCTCTGAGGAAGATCCGGGCCAGCATGCAGAATCCCCAGCTTTGTAGAGGTAGTGAGCCCAGCAGCCCCAGCGGTGAGAGACTCACCACATTCGGCCTCATCAGAGCCATCTGGGCAATCTTTCCAACCGTTGCACTGCACGCTTCCTGGAGCTACACACTGGCCATTGTGGCAGGCAAAGGCCTCCCCCGGACATCTTCCTGTGAATACAACAGTGGCAGAATTGACTCCGAGGTTCTTCCTCCCCTCAGCACAGACACTGGGGGTGGGGGAATGTATTGGGGAAGTAATTGGAAATCATTGGGGTCCAGCCATGGTGCTCAGCACCTCCTTTAATTGAGGGAGGAAATCTCTGCCCTCAACAGCCTGGGCTTTTGGGATAGCAGTTTGGCTGCTCTTTTCTACCCTCTTGCTTCTGCCCTCAAATGACCAGGCCTAAGGCCAAACAGGCCCCAGTCTCCAATGCTGCCCATGGGGCTGAGGGCCCAAAAACCAGGATCCCAGACTGGTTCCACAGTCGACCAGCCTACCTGACTTGAGCTCTGGGCTCGAGAAGGTGGGGTCCTGTGGACCTGCTGGAAAGTGGGGGGAATCAGAAGGTGGACACAGGTCAGCAGCACAGAAGGAACTGAGCTAATTAGGAGCACACACCACCCCAGTCAGCCCTGGGCCAAAGGGCCAGAAAGAATGCAGGGATACCCAGGAGGGAGGCAGCCGAGATGGTACCGTAGGTGGGCACCCTGATGCCCACAGCTGCTGCCAGTCCCCGACTCAGGATATCCTCTTCCATGCCAGGGCTGGGCGGCGGTGGAGAGAAGCCGAGGTGGAAGTGTACAATGAGGCTGGCATTGCCCTCCCTGCCAAGCAGAAGCAAGAAGTCCTTACCCTCTCTTTCTGACAGGAGAGCCTCCCCCAGGCCAGCCTTCCTGCCCCTGCTCACCTGTATTGCAAGACGGTACACCTGGAGCAGCTGCCGTCCAGGGGCGAGTTCTGAAAGCTGCTTTTGAACTGAACGGTCAGACAGGAGAACAAGAGAGCAGATTGGCTTTGCTGCTGTGCCCATCAGAGCCACAATCAAGCAGGGACTCCCAGTTTCAGAGCAGCCTCGCCCCAAGAAAAGATCCAGATCATCTGCTCCCTCAAGCAATTTGCCAAAGGTGTGCCTAGCCTGGGGCTTAGAGGAGCCATTGCAAACCCCAAGCTCGCTGGCAGGATGCATCCCCTCAGCCCTCCCCTGCCTTCTCCAGCCCCTTTCCTTTGGCTTTCCACCAGAGTTGGACAGCCGGGAACCAAGTGCCTCACCTGGGAACAGTTCTGCCAGCCTTGGACAGTCTGACCAGTCTTGTGCACAGCCACCCTTCCCGGAGCGGGTGAGAGGCTTCTCTCTGTCCCTGGGAGCTGCACTCCCGGGGAACGCTGAATGGACGGCCCTGCCTCAGGGCTGGAGCAATGTCCGGTGGCCCTTCCCAGTGGCTCACCCACAGCTCACCCTCTTGGGGAGGGGGCATGGGGTCCTTACCAGCTGCTCCAGAATAGGGGTCAGCAGGCGGGAGTAGCCAGAACTGGGCTGCTGCAAACTGCTCCAGTAGGGAATCCCTCGCAGCTGCGCCATGTGCTCAAAGTGGGTTTCTCGCTTCCCCAGGAGATCTGCCGCAGGAGGGAGCCATCGATGCCAAGGTCCCCTCCAAGCACTGCCTGGTACCTGGCCCACCCAACCCCTGCCAGCTGACCCAGCTGCTTAGCTGCCAGGGCCCTGCCACATTTTGGGGCTGCCTGTGATCTTAGCCATAGGAGAGCTAGTGCTGAAAGGATGGGCAGGCCGGCTTCCAGGCTCCTCTTGGCACAGATGCCACAGAAGGGTCCTGGCACGAGATGAGCACCAAATTTAGACTCCTCGTCTAGCCAAGAGATTCTCTAGCCCTGCCTTTTGCTTTGCCATCCTCAGAAGACACACATCCCCTCCCCCGGTCACCTTTGCAAGTGTCCTCCACCCCCCCACCACCCCGCTCCCATTTCCCCCAAGGCAAGTAAGGAGGTTGCTCACTGCCTCCTTTCCCAGAGGGTGCCAGGCCCACCAGATCGGAGAGTGTGGTCCCTCTCCTTAAACATGTTCAGCTGGCAGGTCCCAGGAAGTGCACCTTTTCCATTTCACTAGTTCTGCCTCCCAAGTGCTGGGGAAAGGCTCAGTCCAAGTATAGCAGGGGATTCTTGGCGCTGCTCTGTTGGGTGGGGGAGGACAAGAAAGGAGGGAAGTTCCTGGTCCCACCACCCAAGGGCTCTTTCTCTTTCAGTTCAATGGTGCATACCTTTTGTAGGGGGCTTTAAGCTCCATTGGGGACCCCAGGTTGACCCCCAAGCCCATTTCAAAGCAACTCACACACAAGGATGCCCACACATAGGGCTGCTGCGGTGCTGGTGAGGATGGTGGCCAAGGCAGTCCGGCTGCAGATTCCACCGCCAGCCACGGGCTGTGCTGTCTGTTGCTCCAGTGCCGGCCTTGAGGTGATGCCTGGTGGTCCCATGGCTGGATGGACCTGGATATGGAAAGAAAGAGCAGGACAAGTCCCTGCTCTCTGCTTCCTAGAGCTGGAGCTCTGAGGATCAGCATGGCCTCCCGCAAGGGCTGTTGAGGCACAGGATGACCACCTCTCACGTGGCAGAACTACAGATGCTTCCCCTGCCAGCGAGAAGTTCCCTGGCACAACTAGGAAGCCTCAAGCATCTGTTTCTATCGCAAGAGAGAGGCAGACAGGCAGACCAAGAGACACCTCATGGCCAAAATTACCTGAGGGAATAACATGGCGTCCATCTGAATGCCTTGTAACCTGAAGAGACAGCTCCGAAGGCCTCCGTTGGCCTCTGCAACCCTTTGAATGGAGAAGCAGGTCCCAGAGCCGGTTTGCCACGCAAATGGCTGATTACTCATTTATTGTTTATTTTTTCAGTCCCCAGCTTTGCAAAGCCCCATTGAAGAGGTTTATAAGCCCAGTGACGACGAGAGCCAGTCTGGTGTAGCGTGAAGGCTAGAAACCAGGAGACTGTGAGTTCTAGTCCTGCCTTAAGACCTGGGTCAACCATTCTCTTTCAGCCCTAGGAAGGAGACAATGGCAAAAACCTTGCCAGGAAAACTGCGGGGACTACTGCGGAAAGTTGCCAGGAGTTAAAAAGGTGCACACATACACACTCACGGAACAAAAACCCAATAACTACCTAAAAATAAGATTGGCCACCCTGTCTTTGTCTCCAGAGGGGCACCAGTGTGGGGCCTTCCCCCACAATGGAGGGCTGACTTCCAGGACTTCCCTCTGCCATGCTCAGCAAAGGCTTTGTCAGTGGGAGCTGGTGACTGGGTAGAGGGGGGCTGGCAGCTGAGGAAGGGTGAGGACTGATTACAGATGCCAGTCTGCCAGGTAAGTTGCTGTGAAGAATTTGGTGGTGCACCTGGACTGGGAAGGAAGCTCTCCTCACCCCCCACCCTGGCGCTGGTTCATTTCCTGACTATGCTGGCAGCTGTTCTCCTGCCAGGGGAGCTGAGAAGCCTCTCCATGGGACCATGGGGGGGTCCTGCAGCGCACAGAGCCAAGCCAAGGTTTGGCAAAGGCACCTTCTCTTCGTGCCACATAAACAACCTTTGAGGGCTGCTAAGGTGGGGGGGGGGGAGACGAGAGGCCAAGAGAAATTCGATGCAGCAGGTGGCTCCTCCCTGCCCCCCCCCCCCCGGGGGGGGGGATTGTCTGTGAGGCAGTGGGAAAGGGCAGCCTGCCTTTGTGTGCCTCCAAAGGAGGGGGGGGTTGCTGCCTGGCAGGGGCATCCCTGCCCATTTGTGAAAGGGAGGCAGTCCAGACAGCAGACAATGCCATGTTTGATGGGGGCCTCTTCATCCCCCTGGCCAGCTTGCATGTCAATGAGCCACCCGGGGACAATGCAAAGCAGGCAAGGCAATTTGGAGCCAAAATCCTCAGAGCCGCAACTTGGCCGCCTCCTCTCCTGCCCAGAGGCAGATCCTGGGCAGGCTCACATCCCAAAAGAGGGTGAGGACGGACCAAATTAGGTTCATATGCCTCCAACCTTGGTTATCGCAACCACTTTGTGTTCTCTTCCATGTCTACATTTCCCACCCCTCTTAGTGTTTTCCCACAAGTGCAGGATCCGTTCCTGCTCCCAGTCAATTGAGTGCTGACCCATCATCTGGGCTTGGTGCTAGAGCAGAGAGAGTCGGACTGGCCCAAAGTGTCTTAGCTGCTCTGATGCCAAGATGGGACTAGAACTCACTGCCTCCTGGTTTAGCCCGGGGCCTTAACCATTCGACCAGACTGGATTTCTTTGGTCATTTTGTCTCCTTAAACCTCGGGTTGGAAGAGCTCACAGGCTTTCAAGAGGAGAAAGGGGAACATGTTCAGGACCCACCCACCCCCATCAGCTGGGAAGTGCAGGAGAGGGGGAGTCAGGTCAGGGCTGCTACTCCCCTTGTGGCAGGCTCAGAAGCGGGGATTTCCGATCAGCTCCCATTACTAAGTAGGGGGAGGGGCAGAGAAGGACCCCAGGCACAGCCCACCTCCCACCTGCCCTTTTGGGAAGTGGGATGATCCTACTCCAAGTTAGTTCCATGCTTTTGACCAGGAACTCCCCCCACTCCCAATCTAGCTGGGGATGGGTTAGAAATTCTGTTCATGGCCCAAACTGCCTTGGGGACCCGCAGCTAAGGGCCCCTCCGGGCTCTGTTGTCCCTTCTCTGGGCATTGCCAGACCTGCCACTCATGGCTACCAGCCGGCATCCCTTCTCTGAACACACGTGTCTCCCCCCCCCCCCCCACCCCCGCTTATCACTTTGCATGGTCTGGACACCCCAGCATTCTCTTGGCTAGTTTCCCCTGGTTTGCCCAGACTATGCACCAAAGGACCCAACCCTCCCTTGGTTGCCCCAGGCCCTGCTTTAGCTCTGGGCTAGGCTGCCCCCCTCCCATCCAGGCTGGACTCACCTCCTGAGCAGCCACTCCTATGCGAAACAAAACAACTCTGGTGCTAAACAACTCTGGTGCCCGACTGCTCTCACCCCCATCACCTCTCTGGCTCTCAGATTGGTTGGGGGGTGGGAGGAAATCCCTTAAAGGAACAGGAGCCGCCTGGAACTGCCAGGACAAGGTGGAGCTAAGTCAGATCCATGACTGGGATTCTAAAAGGGTGGCAAGCTTGGTCTGCCCTTTCTTGCTTGTCCATAGAGATGGTACCCACTCCCCCTCATGAAGAACATGTTGTATAATTATAGTATAATATATTGCTATTGATAAATGGATGAGTTAGATAGAGTAAGAAAATGAATTTGAAATATATTATTGAAAGTCAATAATTATAAAGCTAAGGATAATAGAATGAGTGATATATGCGATATAAAATGCTGATTAGAATGACTATAAACATATACAAGTAAAATATGGATATTATTTTATGCACGAAGTAATATGTACCCAACTGACACACTGTGGAAAGAAAGGTTTTATATGTTTGTTTTGTTGTTGTTATAAAAATAAAAAACTTATTATAAAAAAAGAGATGGCTATGGTTGTTGCTTTTTTGAAAAGGCAGCTGGATGTTCTTGATTTTTTTTTCTTTTGATTCTCATCAGTTGAAAAAGCTTGGATGAGAAGCGAAACATTTTCAAAGAAAAAAAAATCAACAACATCCAGGTGTCTTTCTTGTTTATTTATACAATTGTCCCATTTACATGGTCTCTGCACTGTAAAGCCCGCACTAGAGCATTCTAAAAAAACAGTGAAAGCTTGATTGAAGTCAATGCTTGTTTAGAGCAAGAATCAAAAATATCAAACCAAAACTGAAAGGGCATCCCACCCGAGGACCGTCACCTGTCTACCTAGTGAATTTCCTAATGCCCAGAGGCTGCCAGGTCATCCAGGTCTTGGGCTGGGCATGCGGTAGCAGAAGGCCTGTGCCATGGCAGGGTCTCCCAAGTCCCACCAGGGCAGCACTGCTTCCTAAAGGGACCTATCTGTCCTCATGGGGTGTGGGCCGAATTAATCAGGGACTGATGGCTCTGCAGGTAAGTCAGCCCCATGCCCCAAAAGATTTGGCTGGTGACAAACAGAAACCTTGACCTACACTGAGAGGAGTCTCAGTGAGAATTTAAAGGATATTGCTGGCCATAACCTCATCGATTTAACCGACACCCCTTTCCCCATTGGCCGGATCACCAATTATATTAAAGGCTGTGGGATTTACAGTGCAGAAAGCAACTTTTCATACAGCACAGAGACAGTTTGTACTGGCTCAAAACATGTGAGTGAGCATCTCCTTGACTCTGCCACAGAGGAGGAGGAGGAAGAGGGGGAGGAGGAAGGACAGGAGGAGCATCAGTCTTCCTGTTTACCGCGTGCCAAGCACAGAGGTCTCCTTCAGCACTTTTCCCAGAGGCTGCAGCCACACAGCTGCGCTTCAGATATAGATAATCAGAGTTGGAAGGGACCTTATAGGTCATCTAGTCCAACCCCCTGCCCAAGCGGGAGACCCTACACCATTTCTGACAAATAGCAGTCCAATCTCTTCTTTAAAGTCTCAAGTGATGGTGCTCCCATAGCTTCCAAGGGCAACTTCTGTTCCATTGGTTGATGGTTCTTTCAGAATGTTTTTCATTTCCAGGTTGAATCTAACCTTGTTCAGTCTCCATCCATTATTCCTTCTCTGGCCTACAGGTGCATTAGAAAATAGCTTGACCCCCTCCTCCTCTCTGTGGCAGCCCCTCAAATATTGGAAGGCTGCTATCCTGTCTCCTCCTCCTCCTCCTCTTCACTAGACTAGCCGGGCCCAGTTCCTGCAACCATTCATTGTATGTTTTAGTCTCCAGTCCCCTAATCATCCTGGTTGCTCTTCTCTGTACTTTTTCTCGAGTCTCAACATCTTTTTTATAATGTGAATAAAACTGGATGCAGGACTCTAGGTGTGGTCTTACTAAGGCTTTATAGAGTGGTATTAGTACCTTACTTGTTCTTGATTGTAACTTTGGATTGCATTAGCTTTTTTGGCTGCTGCTGCACACTGTTGGCTCCTATTTAGCTGGTTGTCCACTAAGACTCCGAGATTCCTCTCCCAGTTCCTGCTATTGAGCCTGGTTTCACCCAGTCTATAGGTGTCCTTTGGGTTTTTCTTGCCTAAGTGTAGGACTTTACTTTTCTCTACATTGAATTTCATTTTGTTAGATAGGGCCCAGTGTTCTATTCTATCAAGATCCCTCAGATCTTCAGCCCATCTTCTTGGGTGTTAGCTATTCCTGCCAGCTTCGTCTCATCTGCAAATTTGGTAAGTTCCCCTTCTATTCCCTCATCTAAGTCATTAATGAAGTTATTGAAGAGTCCTGGGCTTAAGACAGAACCTTGTGGCACCCCACCGTTTACTTCCCTCCATGTAGACTTAGACCCATGAAGAACTACTTGCTTCTCCTCAAGAGGACGGTCATGCTTGTCAAGGATCTCTGATGAGAGTGGTGGCCACATCCTTGCTCTCTGCAACCTCTCCGTGGCCTTCGATACCTTCAACCAGGGAATCCTTTTGGGCCAGCCGTGGGGCTGGGGCTGGGTGACAGTCTTGTGCAGGTTTGCCTCCTTCCTCCGATCAGGGTTAAGAGGGAGGGAGGGAGGGGTCCAGCCCCGTGCTGTGCCACAGGCCTCGGTACTCTCTCTGCTCCTCTTTAATATCTGGGTGAATCTGCCAGGCAAGATCAATGTGGGTTAAGGTACCTGAAGAACGCCGATGATACCCAACTCTGTATCTCCACTCCTGGTGATCCAAGTGATGCTGTCCAGGCCACCTCTCACCATGCTTGCAGGTTGTGGGGGCCTGGATGGGGGATAACAGGCTTTGAATGGACTCTGGCAAGAGCAAATGGCTTTGGGTGTGTGGGACCCTGAGATTTGGACTTTTGTCATCTTTAATCCTGGATGGGGTGGAACTACCCCAGATGGATCTGGCCCACAACTTGGCAGTTCCCTTGGACACGACTCCTGTTCAAGCCAGCGGGTGGCAGCCATGCCTGGGGGACCCTTTGTGCAACTATGGGTTGGGTACCAGTTGCGTCCTCTCCTGGATCAGGACTCGTTCCCATCATTTCACGGCTGGACTAGGGCTGTGATAGCGAACCCATGGCATGTGTACCACAGGTGGCACACAGAGCGATTTGTGTGGGCACACGAGCCCCAGCAAAAGTTACCTGCACTGTGCGCGCGCACGCCTCCCAGCTGATTTTTGGCCATTTGTGGAGTTATATGTGGCTGTTCAGTCTCTTTCTTAAAAGCATCTGGTGATGGGGTAACCACAACTTCTGGAGTCATTCTCTGGTTAATTGTTCTCACTGTAAGTTTCTCCTTAGTTCTGGGAGGTGAAGATAAGCAATGAGCAGTAACAGCCAAAACGGGGCCCAAACCCAACCCATCCAACAGCCCAAATCATTTACCCGATGGACTCCCACTTCGACCTGGCCCTGCACTGTGGGAGAACCCCTGAATTTTGATGCCTGATGTGAATCTCCTGATGTGAATTTGATGCCGCCTGAATCTCCCGGGGCCTGAAGCCTGCCCAGTTCCTTCCAGACAGGAGCAGGGATGCCCTGGCCGCAGCCTTGGGAAGCAAGTCCAGGAGGCGTTCCTGAGTTGCCCTGAGATGCTCACCAGGGCTCGAATCGGGAGACAAAGAGGAAGGTCTCTGCAAGTCGGCTGGAATCATATCCAGGGGCTGGGAAGCTGCCCCCCCACCCCCACCCCCTCCAAATGGAAGGGTGGCAAGTCTTGGGAGCCCAACTGACCCAGCCCCAGATTTCTCCTGCCATCCTCCCACCCACTGCCGCTCTCGCCCTCCCCACCTGGGGCTGAGAGTTTTAAAACCGCAGGGAAAGGCAGCTGCGTTTTCAGGCTTCCTATGCGCTCCTGATATCACCTCTCTCTCCACCCTGTGGACAGAACTGCCCACTTCACACGCCACCAGGAAAGGGATCCCGCCGTGGCCCCAGATCTTCTCTGGGGGACCTGCACAGATCTTCTCCATCCCTGGACGGACCCTCATTCCATAAAGGCTGACCCAAAAAATGTTAAGACATAACATTTGGGCATGAGCAAGTTTCATCAGGTTTATTGTTTAACCTGCTTCAGTAAAATTAAAGTTCCATGTATGTTATTTATAAAATGGCTTAAATTAAGGCAAAATCCTGTAGTGTCTAAACAAGTGCCTGTCGTTCTGCATGAGAGAGGGAGAGAGCCAGGCCCACTGACACATACACCCCCCACCTTGCTCCAAGGAATCAGGACAAACCTCCCTGAAACAGCCCTCGTGCCCCCTCCTCGGTTGAGAGCCAAGAGCACAGGGACCGGCCAGCAGAAGCCAGTAAACCTTTAATATGCAGGTTTGTAAAGCTACCTCTTGCAGCCCAGAGAACAAAAAAATTGCAAACACACTACACTGAAACACAAAGACAACACAGAGGCCCCTCTGGCAGCCCAGGTGCCAAGGAGGAGAAGCTGAAGGGGGTCCTGGCACTCCCCGTGTTAAAGACTGTTGTCCTGGAAGGCTGCAGGTAGGTTCCTCCACCCACCAGTCCTCACTGGGTGTGACTCCCCCCCAAAGGAGGGCTGGGGGAGGGGAGCTGCAGCCGCTTTCTTTCCCAAACTGCCTATCGGGAGCTGCCACCTCCTCCTCCTCCTCCTCCTCCATGAGTCCCAGCTGGGCCAGAAGAAGAGAAGGGACCCACCAACCCCAGCCCGTTGCCTCCCCCTCCAGGGCTCAGGCAGTCACTTTGCAGGAAGACTTCTTGCCTCTTACACAGCCTTGTTCCCTGGAAGTGGCCTTGAGGCAGCCACAGGCCAGGCAGGGCCAGGACCTACTTCCACGAAGAGCTGCGGTCGTGGAAAACCGGTCCCTGCCTGGCCTGGCCTTGGTGGTCGGAAGTGACAGCCCAGGGAGCTAGGAAATGCTGGGCTCTAAGCTCCTCCTGAGGCCAGCATTTTGGGGTGCTGTGCCCCAAGGAGTTAGTCTGCAGGCCCTGACACTCCTTCCTTCCAGCATACGAGCCCCTGGAAAAGACAGAGGGGACTAAAAGCCTGCGGGGACAGAGTGGGTGTGTTGTTTTTTGAGACCGGCTCATTCCTTGAAGACTGGGTGGCCTTTCTGGGAAGGACGAGCACCGCAGCGTCTTCCACGGAGAGGGGAGTTTTAAAAAGAGGAAACCGCTGGAGCCCTAGTTATGCTGAAGCGATTTATCATGGCCACACAAGTGCAAATGCTGCCTAGTTGTTGTTTTTTTGAAGACATTAATGCTAGTAGACTAAAACAGGGAAAGGAAAGGCATCTGCTTGCTGATTTGTCTTTTAAATAGCTGCTGAAACTCTATTGGGAACCTTCGTAAAAGCACCATATTCCAAACGGAAGGGGATTTGGTATGAAACGCAGGCGGCTGCCCCTCCAAAGTGCAATCTGGGAGTCTCCTAACAGTTCAAGAATTGACATCGTGCCTCTGAGCGAAATGCACAGGGGACCAAATCAGTCCTCAGCTGCACTGGGGGAGGGAGGGGGAGAGGGGCTGGAAGAAAAGTGGGCGGGGTGAGAGGGAATCTAGCCAGACTGACTATGCTCGGCTGAGGGGGCTCGTCTGTCCTGGAGCGTCGTCCTTCAGACGGTCATCAGGCGTCTCTCCCTGTGGCTGCTGGGCCGGCGGCTGGCCAGGCTGGGGCTCAGCAGGGTCCGTCTCCTCCTCTTCCTTCGCCTCTTGCTTCACCTCCAGGTAAGAGGCGCGTGGCTCCTGCTCTTCCTCCTCCTCCTCGGGGCCCATGGGAGTGCTGGCGGGCTCTCCTGGGGGGACAGTGGAGGCGGCTGCTTCTCCATCGGCCTCTGAGTGGGATGCTGGAGGACCCCCTGCTTTTGGGGGAGCAGGGCAGCTGACAGGGGAGACGACTAAGGGAGGATGAGGTAGCTCTTTCTGCATATAGAAAAGCATAGGTCAGGATCACAGGGTGGAGAGAACTGGGCCCCAACAGCCTCTGGACACAGTGGGCCGCAGGCTCTCCAGAGGCCCCTTAAATCCAAGCCCCTGGGGAGCCAGGAGGAGAAGAGGGACGGCTGAAAGCCTTTGCTCCCTCCCCACCTTCTCCCCTGCTCCAGTCCAGCAATGCTGTGCCCCGCAGCTACCCAGCTTTGCTGCCAGAAGAAGCCCAGCAATGGGCAGCACCTATGCCCACCCATCAGGAGCAGCAGCCAAAGGACCCCAAAGGGGTCACTTTTCAAGGCATTTCATGCCAATCCTTGGCAGCGAAAGGAAATCAGAGGGCTGCTTAGCTCTGAGTGCCAGCCCCGGCGTGGGGGCAGGTTGGGCTGCTTCTCGCCATGGCATGTGCCAGTCCAGCATCCATTGCTAACTTTCTGGGTTACTAAAGAAAGGCTATTCGGCCAGTTCAGTCCTGCTGCTCTCATTTTGCAAGGAAACACGTGAGTTTTCAGCATCCGCAAGCATCTCTGTCTCACCTTCCCACCACTTGGGGATCAGGTGGGGCTCTCACCTGCCAACCAAGCTCTTTCACTTTTGACCTGAAAGGTCACCTTTCAATTTAAGGAACAGTTTGGTTCAATGAATTCTCTGCTCATCCCCAAAAGGGAGAAACTGACCAAGCTTTGCTCTTCTAAATCCTCCCCCCTCCCCACACCAGACCAGAGTCCACAACAGCAGCACCTGAGACAGTGCACGACTGCAGACAGGATCCTCAAGGAGGAGGGAGGGAGGGAGGGAGGGAGGGAGAGAATCCTTCGCTTCATCACACTTTCCTTTTTCCTGACTGATTTTATTGCTTGATTGTTGTGAGCCGCCCTGAGTCTTGCAACATACGAGTTTAGTAACAATAATAGCTGGGTAAAAATCCCAAATTGGATCCGAATATCTGGCTGATGACGGAACCAACCATAAAACTCCACTGCACACACCAACACATCCACGAAAGGACCGCAGTGGGTCCATGCCCTCCCAGGGAAACTTCCAAGGCCAAGGGGCAGCTGTGAGGCACCAAGCTCCCTCCTCCTCTTGAACGGGACAAGAGCCTCACGGGACACACAGGACCACTGTTTTGGCTTTCCTGAGCCCCCCCCCCCATTCCCCTCGTCCTGCCCAGCCTGCTTGCTTCCACACTGGACCAGGTCAACTGACCATGCTCCCTCTCCCACCCCACCCCACCCCAAAATCAGCAGAACAGAGTCCACCACTGTTTCCCATGTTCCCCAGTTGATGTCGGGGAAGGAGGGCTAACCCTTGTCCCTCGTCCCCTCCTTCCCACCCTCCACCCAGACAACCTCCCACCGCCCCAGGAAGCTGGCTCCACCACCCAGTCACTCTTAGGAAACCTTTACTGAGACCCAACTGAAACCTTCCCTGTTTCTCGCCCCAGCCTATAGGGCCGGCTATCTCGGGGGGGGGGGCGGGGGGGGCTGAGAGGTCCCCAAAGACCCTCTCAAAGGTCCACAAAATCAAATTTATTTGTTAGCCTATGTTGAAAAATCAGATGTGTTAAAATCTCATCGATCACGAGAAGCACCAGTTGCAGTGAATGAATTTTCAGCTCTTTTGGGATCTCCTCCTTTTACTCCTGGAAGCGGGAAGGGGGTCCCGAAAGAAAGAAAAGCCGAGGGCGAACTCTGAGCGGGCCTGGGGGAGTCCCAAATTAAATACGCCCCATACGCTCCGCTCCTTCCCCCACCCTCGGGTGATTTACAATCACGTGGAATGGGTTGGCATCTGAGCTGCTTGCTGGGCAGAGGTGCTCCCTGCAGGACACCCCCCACCCCACCCAGCAGAAAATGGCTGCTCCCCAACCTCTTTCACTGAGAGGCCGCATGCCTCCCAACCGAAGGCCTGGCCTTGGAGGAAGCGGCCAAGCCCAGAGGAGTTGGACAGGAAGGGAGAATGAAGAGGCAAAACCTCCCTTGCTTGGAGGGGAAGAGCCACGCAAGAGTTCTACTCAACTTTAATCCTAGTTAGGGGCTCGCTAGATTCATATCAAACTGGTATTCACCGCAAAGCCGCTGCCTGTCCAGAACGTGGCCAGCTCCCGGCGCCACAGGGCCACAAGGAGGCTGGTGACCAGCGTGCAGGGCACCAGGTAGAGGAGCGCCGGCTGGCCCTTCCGCATCCAGGCCAGGGCTGCAAAGGTTGCCAGGAGGCCGATGCCGTAACCTGCAGGGAGGAGGAAGCAGCGGGTCTCTCTCTCACACGCCGACCCCCCCCCCGGGCCAAAAGATGAACAGAGGGAAGCCCCCACCCACCCACCTCCTCTTCCAGCCTCTCAGAAGCCCCAGGAGGGCAGAGGCCCCGGCAGAGACTCCCTTCTGTGCAGGGCCGGCCGGGGGATGAGGTTGGGAAGGCTTTCTGGGCATCGAGTGACTTCATCCCGGGGAAGGCTCCATCGGTGGGGAAGATGCCAGCTGAAGGCCCCTGGGTTGGGCCTTCAGACAGAGGGGGAGGTGGTGGTGACAGCCCACGTACCTATGGTGCAAGCTACAAAGTACACTCTGGACGACTGGACTTGAATATCAAACCTATGGCAATAGGCCACCAGCAGACCTGCACAGGGAGAGGAGGGCAGGAGTTGGCTGCCTTTCCAAAGGAGCCCCAGGTAGACCCTCAAGGCCCTCTCCACAGTGGGCTTCCTAAGGCAGCTAGGGACATAGACCCTGGTTCTAGGCACCCAGCCCAAGAAGGGGGCAGCCGGGAGGGCCAGGGGCCTGTTTGCCGCACAGGGCAGACTCATCCAGAGCCACTTGGCCAAGCAGGGAGGGAGGGAGGGTCAGAAACTCCTACCTGGTACCAAGATGTCCCCAAATCCCAGGAGAGAGAAGGGCCTGTCACAGAGGGCCAGTGGGGAGAAGTTGAGCCGGGGGACTTTGAGCACCATGGGGAGCTTTGGAAATGAAAGAGGCGTCGATTCAGCTCTGCCCCCAGTTGTGCTGCAGGAAACCCCTTCCCCTCCTTCCCTGGCTCTCAAGGGACAAAAGGGACAGCTCCCCCCCCCCAGGAGCCCAGAACACAGGGACCAGCCCCACAGGAAGGCCGAAGGCATGTTCTTGACGGTGGCTGTAACAACCAAATCTCACAGGCTGGGTCGTGCGGGCTCCTCTCTGTCCGGGCCTTTTCCCAATGTTGTCTCGCTTCCCACCCAGGGCTGCTCAAAAGGGCTCCGGCCCCTTTTGGGCCCAGCTATTCGGCCTGTCGGCTCACATGCCCCTCTCTTTGACCCAAGGGCCCAGCAGCAGCAGCAGCAGCCCAGCCCTGAGGGGAAGGTGGAAGAGCTGTGGGTCTCTCCCCTGCAGCCAGCCCCTCCTTGTGTCCTGCCCCCTGACATCTTCCAGAGCAGTGGTTGCCAACCGGTGGGTTGAGGCCCATCGGTGGGCAGTGAGAAAATTTGGGTGGGCTGCAGAGAAATCTCACCCCCAGAGCACCCCTCCAAAGCAATTAATCCAGGCTGTGCAGAAACACAAGGCTGCGCTGCCCACATGGCCCACGGAAACCCTCCCTGCCCACTTACTCCTTAGCCATCAAACTTGCCTGATAAATTGCTATTTCCCTTTTTCCGACCATCATCTGTTCTGCTGTGCCGGGAGATTCAGATTAGCTGGGCAGCAGGAAATGGTTGGATTTCTTGCTTTCTAGCTAAGCACAGCCAAACCTCCCTTAGGACTGAAGGTTTGCTTGCAAGCAAATTCAGTGCAGACTCACGGCAAACAAATTTGAGAGACTGAGCTAGCCGATGGCAGATAGATAGATCACTGAATGATTCTGTGAGCAACTCAATCTGCCTGTTTTGCCTGATTTTGGGGTAAAAGTTGTTTTTTTTTATAAAAAAATTCAGTATTTATATATTTCTAATATTAACATACAAGCCATGCCCAGCCAGTCACATGACCACCAAGCCACACTCACAAATTAGGCCACGCCCATAGAACCGGTTAGTGGTCCCTGGGATCTAAAATTATGAGTTTGGTGGTCCTTGAGGTCCAAAAGGTTGGTGACCCCTGTTCAGAGCACCCCTCTACAAGCCCCTCCCATTGCCAGCCATTGCTGGGTCACTCAGCGTCTAGAGCTTGGCCCTGGCATGCCCGGGGGAGGGGCTCTCCACAAGTATGAGAATCACAGCGGCAACAGCCAAGGAAGAGGGGCCAAGCCTGGCCAAGGGGGGCTTACTGCCTTCTGGAAGCTGAAGGCACCTGCCGCATGAAAACCACCTGGCAACTCAAGGCTGTTGATCAGCTCTTGGTGGCTCCTCCCTCACCAAGTCCACACAGAACAGCCCTCCCCCGCTGCAGCAAGGAAGCCCTTCTCCTGCTGCCAGATGCTCACAGACCTCTCCCCCTTCTGTCCCCGGTGAGCGGGAGGCCTCCCGGAGGAGCCACACAGAGGAATCCTGCCTCCCCACCCAGGGAGCTTCCTGGAAAGGAGAGCCCAGCCCCTTCACACGGCTCCAGGGCAGGACACAAAATGACGGGGGTGGGGGGAGAGGATCTGCATTCGGGGCAGGGCAGGGGACTCCCAAGGGCCTTTTGGGTTGTTAAACCCACCAAAATCTCAGCTTTCCCAAGACCAGTTGTCAACTCAAGGCCAACTCTCCTTTTCCTCATAAGGTGACTTAGGCATTCTTGGGGAACCCTAGACACCCCCCCCCCAGGCCCTTTCCCCCTTCCTGTTTTTCAGCAATGATTCCTCCCCACTTGCCCCGGGGCAGCATCCACTCACCTTTTCACGAGTGGATGAGTCAGTCGGTCCAGCGGCCACTTCCACCATGATGCTCTCCCCTGTCTGAAGGGATCAGGAAATGAGGGACATGCCGGCATGTCAAAGCCTCACGATGCCCTGGACGGCGCCCCCAACTCCCACCGAAAACAGCCGTGTGTCCTTCTCCTCCTCCCCCTCCCTGGGAACTGAGCTCCCCACCTTCCAAAGACCAGAGCAGAGGAGCTGAGTGGTGGCCAAAGTAGAGCAGGGACTCCCTGCCCTGGCCTCACTGGGGAATCCTCTCAACCAGCTGCCCTTCAGATGGTCTCAGATTCTGGATTGCATGGCTGGATCTGGCAAGGGACGGTAGGGCAAGCAGTCCAAGCAGCCAGAGGGCATCTGCCATGCTTTCTCTGGGCCCTTCCTTCTCCTGGCTACCTCTCAGCCCTCTGGCTTTCTCCAGACCCCCAGGTCAGGAAGCCTCCCGAGGCAAGTCTGCCCAGCCGGAAGGAACCCTTGTACTCCAGACCTTCTCCTTCCTTCCCCGACTGCCTAAGGCATGGCGGCTCCTCAAAGTGCCGGGGGGGGGGGAAGGGCAGTGCACCCACCTTGGTTAGGTATGGAGTAATGAAGACAAAAAAGACATCATACACAAAGAGGACCAGGAGGAGCAAAGTGCAGCCCTGGAGGAGAAAAGCCCCCCCCACAAAAGTCAGAGAGGCCACAGCTTCCCCTGCAGACTGCCCTGCCCTGGCACCCACCTCCCATTCCGCCCCCCCGGGAAGTTCTGCAGGCCCTAGAGGAGCTGCCTCCATCAGTTCCATCCAACCAGGCAACCCTTCCTGGCCTTGTTTCAACCAGCAGCTGGAACAGCTAGATTGCAAGCGCCATTCTCTTTGCTCCAGAGCAGCAGAGGGAGGCCCCACGAGCCTTGGAGCCCCCCCCCCCCCCATTCTGTGCCTGCTGGCCTGCCTGGCTCAGCTTCCCCTGCCACGGGCAGCCGGGAACCATTTTGGAGCTGCCCCTTCCTGAGGACAGGAGTGCCTGGAAAGTGACCAGCAGCCAAGAGAGAGCAGGGGTCCTTGGTAGGTCTGCTGCCCCGCCCTGCCCCAGTCAGGGAGGTCAGAGCTCTCAGGCTCTCCTCCTGGGGTCTGGCGCCCCCTCCATTGCTGCTAGGAGGGAAGGAAAAAAGAGGGGGGCCATTGTAGGCGGTTCTCAGCAGGCTCCAGGGAGGGCAGGAGGCGGATGGAAGGCCCGTCATGGCTGCCTCACCTTGAACGTTGGCAAGCGGATGGTTTTCAGCATGTAGAGGCAGAAGGCAATCCCCAGAGCGTCTTGGAGGATCCAGGCCCACCTGGGAGGGGGGGCAGATGGGGGGGGGAAACCCACCACACATGGCTGATCCTTCCTGCCCTGCAGAGGCCTTGCACCCCCTCCATCACCACCCCGGGCTCACTTTCTTGGCTCACGCAGGGACCCAACCGGATTCTTCATGTGGGCTGGTGGCAAATCCCCAGCAGCACCGGACTCTGCCTCCTGCAGGGCCTCTGCTACTGGGCGGAGGGGCTAACTGCAGCAGCTGTGCCGCAGAGACGGAGGCAGGGTGGCTCTCCCTCAAAACACGCTGGGAAGGGGCTGGGGGCCCTGGAGTCCAGGGAGGGGGGACTGGAGGCCAAAGCTGCTGCCTGGGGCGACCCCAGCCCCCTTTCCTTCAGTGCGTGGCCATCAAGGTTTCAGGTGGGGGAAACTAGACTTACTGGTCTTCGTTTCGGAAGAGACCCCAGACCAGGCTGACAGCAACACAGAAGGCCGCAAGGAGGAGCATCCGGACTTGGGGCCGTTTGTGGAAATAAGGCCAGTTGTTACTTGGAAGGCTGGAAGCAAGGCAGAGGCAGAGGCTGGGCATGGGCATCGCCTGGCAGCAGCAGTGGACACAGAGGAAGGGGGGGAAGCCAGCTGTGCAGCAGCTAGCGTGTGCAGCACCCTCCAAGCACTTCCCTTCTCGGGGGGGGGGTTCCCTGAATCTCCCCCACCCTCACCTTCCTTCAGACCTAATCTCACACCCCTTTAACCAGTCAGGGGCAGTTGAACATGCTGCTCCCCAAGGGAGGCTGAGCTGCTGAAGAAGAGGAGGCTGCTCTGTTTCCAGCAGCCACAAACCACAAGGCCATCCCTGTTTGAACATGGCCCACAACAAAGCCACAGGTGCCAAACTGACAGCTGAGAGGCCAGAGCCCGAAGAGGGTGCCTACAGGAGCCGCTCAGGCCAAAGAGCCCCTTCCCCACCGGAGCCATCGGTGACCCACCTACCGGCACTTCCCGAGGGGAAACCTCCGGACAAATGGGGAAAGGCAACTGTAGAGGCCAATGGAAGCGGCCAGGCAGAAAATCCCAATGATGGCGTACACTGAAGGGGAAAGGGAGAGGGAGGAGAAGCCTTTGGGGGAGGCCCCAGGAGCCAAACCAAGCCAGGTAGGTATTAGAGGGAGAATTCCCCGAATGGAAATGGGTCTCGGTCCCTGCTGCTTCTTCTGGCAGGGCAGGGAAGAACCTGGAGGGCCTGAGGGATGCTGGCCATGGTGCCAGTCTGCCTGAGGAAGCCCCCGCAGGGCCTGGACAAGGATCCCAGCAGCAGACAAAGCCCGGGATGCCCAGGCCAGGCCACCTCCCTTTTTCTTAGCTCCCAGGAACCTGAAGGGGCCGGTCCTGGCCAAAGTATCCCAGCCTTTCCCCCACAGAAACAGAAGCCAGGTGAGCCCAGAGACCCCAGGAGCCCCAAAGAGCGAGAGAGGTGACTGCCCAGGGCTCGCCTCCTAGTCAGTACCTAGTTGGTCATAGAAGTAATAGAGGAGGACCAGCATAGAGCAACACATGACCACAAAGACACCGATCATGACCGGAGTGACGTCCACCGTCTCGTCCTCTTGCTTCTCAGCCCCGTCATCTCGCTTGTGCTTCATGTAGCGCCTGGAAAAGAGAGGGGTGGGTCCTCAGGGGAGGCTGCCCCCCTCCCTCCTTCTCCTCCTGTGCCGGGAAGGCTGGGGGCTCTGGCCGTGGCTGGGTGGGCAGCAGCCCACTCCCTCTGACTGGGTGGGGGCTGCACAGGGCCACCTCTTTTCCACTACCCGGTCTTCCAAGCAGCTGGGGTTCCACGAGTGGATGTTCTTTGGCCGTTATATAAAAGCAAATAAATAAATGAAATTACGAAGTCATTTACAGCTTCCTTTCTGGAGGATGAGCTGGTCAACTGCTGGCTTAACACCACCTCCCTGTTCAGAAGCAAGACATCCCCGGCTAAGGGACGGGGATGGGGGGGAGGGGGCTTCCTTCTGTTCTGCTTATGGGCCTCCTGAGACTATCAGAGATGTGAGGATGACAGAGCAGTGGGGAGACCATGGGGCAGAGCAGGTCATCAGAGCTTCCTGCTCATATCCCAACAGAGGCCTTTAGAAAGGGCAGGAGACCAAAATAACCCCCCCACACACCAATTCCTCCCACCCTTCAGGGCCGCATCATCTCTGCACTTACTTTTTCACGTCTCTGCTCCCGGCCCAGTATCCGCCAACGGCTACCGTGCCCACCGCCATCACAAAGATGATCACCATGTTGTAGTCTAGGACGGGCTCGCCGGGTGCGTACATGGCCACCTTGGCCGAGCGACCAAAGCTCTACCGGAGAGGGAGGGAGGGAAGGGGAAAGAAAAGAGGAAACGAGTGCAACGCTGACCCAATGTTGTTCTCCTCTGGGAATTAGTCCCAGGGAGCTCGGAGGGTTTCCCTTCCAACTCCTTTCCAGGGCAGGAATCTCCTAACCAGCCCAGGCAAAGGGGTCTCCAGTCTGCCTCAATAACCTCCAGCGACAAAGAAGCCACTGCTCGAGGAGAGAGGCTGCTCCTGTGGCTTCAGAGCTCAAAGGAATATTCCCCTTTAGCTCAAGTCGGGATCTCAAAATCCTGCTTGGTCCACGCTTGGGGCCAGGGAGGAAAAGCCCACCCCTCCCTCTTCCCTTCACAGACTGGAAGGCTGCTGTTGTAATCCTCCCCAGCCTTCTCTTCTTTAATAGACCCGGTTCCTTTTAGCTACTCTGGGTAGGATTTGGTAGCTTCTAAGCCAGCAGTGTCAAACTTAAGGCTTAAATCTGGCCTGCGGTGACTCTGCCAGCCAAAACAGGGCACACCGAGGCAGGGTGGGTGGGCTGTGCATGGCCTCTCCCATGCCCAATTTTCATCCTGGACGGTCTCCTGCAGCACTCTGCCAGCCAAAATGGGGCATCTTGACTTTCAGTAATTGGGACCGAAGGAACACCCTATTTTATGATCTCTTTGCCACGGTCAAGCAAATTGCTGGGTAAATGAATCTGGCTTCACCCTCCTCGTAAGTCCCCTGAGAAGGTCATCAGTGGTGGTCAATGAGCCCAGGATACTGCAGCCGTTGTAAGTCCATGCAGGTTACCAAGCGCCGAAATTTTGATCTTGTGACCACCAGAATGTTGTGATGGTCATAAGTATGAAGACTTGTCATAACTCTTCGGAACTCTCATAATTTCAAATGGTTGTTAAACAAGTGGCCATAAGTTGAGGACTACCTGTGGTCTCCTTCTGGTCTCTTATCTTTGGGAAGCAGCCAATGCTGACACAAACAGTTCCCCAAACAATCCACTTTTCCACAAAGGTATTTAAAACTCTTTGGTTGCCTTTTGAAATTTCCCCCAAAACCCAGTTTTGACTGGTTGCCTTCTTCTATTTAAATCTTTTAGTTTACTCTTATTTTACAACAAAGCGGATATCCACACATGAAAAAGTACCTGCTCACTCAACCCAGTAGTACAGCAAAACCAACACAAGTCATAAAAAGGATCACACTACATCAAAAACCGCCATCAGAAACCACCACCAGACTATTACAGCCACATGGATGGAGTCAGCACACAAACCAACGAAAGCCGCCCCCCATGCTCCAAAATGTCCTAGGTAAGGCGAACAACCCAGCAGCTCCAGAGGGAAAAACAGGAGTCATCTACCACATGCCACAACGAGGGCCCCAACCACTACGCAGGGCAAACAGGCAGAAGGCTGGCAGAACTCATCCATGAACGGCAACGAGCAGTCAGAAGACGCCAGACGAAGACTCTTTGATCTAGTCTCAACTGGGGAACCGTGACCCTCCTGGACCAAGCCAAGCCCAAAAAGAAATGCCAGGGGCTTTCCAGAAGTCTGGCACTCTGACAAATGGGCCATCAATCGGACCCCAAAATGAGACCTACACCGGTTGCAAAGGAGACACAGCAAGGCCAAAAAGGGCCTTTTTCCCCCCACCAGCAATCAGCACACAGATGAACTCCAAGTTGAAGGTCAAGGTTTGTCGAATCTGTCACCATGGAATGTACTTTCAGCTTCCCTATAGGACATCCCGCTCATTGCCCTGCCTAGGTACTATTCAAATCACCCAACACCCTCCTGCTCAGTTCTTAAATAACATGAAATACATAAACATAGAGCTAAAAGAACACTTCTTTCCCAGAAACACGTATGTTTTAAAACATGCTTAATTTTTCAAAGAGAATATACAATGCTGATATAATTCCCCATTCCAGAAAGCAGACAGCAACAATTATTTTTTTTCTGTGCCATTTAGTTTGTCTTCTGACCAGAAACTAACCCAGAATCAATCCCCCTCCTAAAAACACCCTGCAAGAGGCCCAACTGTCCTTTTGCCACCGGAAGCGACTGAGGATATAGGTTCACTGGAGAAAGAAAGGGACATGACCCTCTCCTTGGTCACTCGTCCAGTGAGGTGGGGCAGGTCAAGCAAAACATGGACTGGCTGATATATGTGGTTACATCTCTCTACTAAAGCAGCCCACAATTTCTGCAGGTTGCGACTATGCAACTGGTCTTCTGCAGGGGTGCAGGGGGAAATCATTTCCCCCAGGCTTACCTGATGATGCTATCAGAATCAAACCAGGAATATTTTGCGTAGAATAGCTGTCTTCCTGTCTGCTTCTGCTGGGCTGCCTTAAGTAGGAATGGAAGGAACTCTGGTGGTCTCTCTCTCTCTCAGCAGCGCCAACAAAATTCCCCACAGAGGAGTTACAGAAATGATCTGAGAAAAACTCTTGGCAACACTTGACAATTCCTGGAAGGTTGATGAGACCCCAGAAAACTAGAGAACAAAGGCAGAACACTCTGCTACATGAAGCGATGAGATCCCCTCCAAAGAGGGTGTTAGGGATAACATTGTTCACCCTAACTGTTTTAGGTGAAATACTA
>BLBF01000127.1:626059-662378 GCA_015471245.1 Laticauda colubrina
TGTTTAGCTTGTCTACCTAACCCTGGTTGGGGAACCCAGGCTTAACAGAGGGACTGGATGGTCACCTGTCCAACTCAGTACTTTAGGACCTCAGCCTGCAAAGCAAGAGCCTACCAGTAAAAAAATGAAGATATGCTATTTCTTTAAGCAACACTACTCTTTTTTTCTTGGCGGAGGGGGGTTTATATTCATTCTACAATTTTCCAAGGTTTATCAATTAAATGGTCAATGTTACTTTCATTGGAAAAAATGATTCGGCTTTTTAGTTTCCCCAACATTTTATCGAGAAGCACCTCATGCTGGACTATGTGGAGGAACACCCAAACATGGAGAAGTCTCACCTGTCCTATGTCCAGCATATCTGCATAGCTGAGCAGGGCCACTGGGATATCAATTTCCTCGTACTGACTCCGGTTACCGGCGGGGGGCACCTGATGAGAAGAGTAGAAAGGAAAGCAGCACCTAAATACACCACCTAGGAAACATCAACTCACAATTTCTGCGGCCCGAAATCTAAACTCGCCAGCATCAGAGCAGCTTTGTTTAACCTATATAGGCATGGGAGGGAGATCTGAAGGTGCTAAAAATGTTACAGCCCGTGTGTGTTTCGGAACACAAGGCCACGGGAGGCCAAAGAAAAGGGCAATCCAGACAGATCAGAATTGCCTTAAACCTTCATGCTTGGGTTGTGACCACGGCGGAACCTGCAGAAATGGCTGAATCGATGTTTGATTAGGGAGGGAACAGCAGCTACTGTTACAGAAGACCAAACCTTTTAAAAAGGACTTTGTGCAGCTGTGGATAAAAATGAAGGGATGATTTCGGACGTAGTGATTCTTCAGGGTTGAATAGGGGATGCAACTCAGGAGGGGGAAAGAGTTTCAAGGATGTGTATAACAACCGAAAGCCACTTCTTCACCCTCCTTTGTCTTCTTTTTGCTTTCTAGTGTTCTGGCACTTTCTCGTTTCTATCCCATCTATCTTTTAACTTGGTGAAACTTTTCCTTGACGAAGATACTACAAGGGGGAAAAGAGGAGGGGGGAGCCCTCCAGCCAGGTCGGGGTCCCCGCGGCCGACTCACCAGCCTTTCCTTGCTGACGATCAGCAGCCCCCGGGCGCCGTTCACCTGCGCAAGGCGGACCTTCTCGTAGAAGGTACAGTTGCCCCGCATCACCATGGGCACCGCGTTGCCGAAGCCGCCCTCGGGCACCTCGGAGGCCGCGCACAGGGCCGACACCGTCTGATCCTGCAGCGCCAGGAGAGACTGCGCGGGGGGGGGGGGAGGCCTTTCGTCAGCCAGCCCGGCCGGGGACCGTCTCCCCGCCCACCGCCCTCCCCCCAGGTACTCACCGCCTTGCCCAGGTCGTGCGGCAGGTGGGCCCACTGCGAGTTGAAGAGGATGCAGTAGTCCTTCCCGCCGCCGCCGCTCTTCTCCGGGAAGACGCGGGCCACGCCGAACTCGCCGGAGACCTGGCGGGAGGCAGAGCAGCCGGGACAGTTCGGGGACCCTGCCGGAGGCCAGCCGCCCCTCTCCCCGCCTCCCGGGGGGGGGGGACGCTCACCTGGGCAAGTAGCAGCGTTAGCACCCATCCGCGCGGCCCGCCAGCCGACATGGCCGTCTCTCCCTCTCGTCTCCCGCGGGCACCGGAGGAACAGCGGGGAAGGCCGACCCGCGCCAGGCAGGAAGCGGGCGCCCGTTACTTAGCAACCCCGGAAGCTCCTCCTGGCCGGCCAGGGAGCTTCGCGGCGGAGGGGCTTCCGGGAGCGGAAAGCCGGAGACCGTCGCGGGGCGGCCCGGGAGCTCCTCTCGAGCCCAGCCTCGGCGCCGGAGTGGAACGGGGGTCGACGCGAGGGCCCTCGCGCGAGAGCCCCGGAAGTCTCGGTGGCCCGCGGAGGAGCCCTCCGAGCACGTGACCGCACTCCCCGTCGCTCATTGGAGGCGAGAGGGCGGTCCCGGGAGGCCCGTGGGCGGAAGTGACGCCACGAGGGTCCCGGGCGAGGGATCCCCGGCGAGAGCAAGATGGCGGTGAGCGGCAGCAGCGACGGCGGCAGGGTGGGGGTCAGCGGGTTGCGGGCGGCTTTCCTCCCCTCCGGGTGGCGGTGAGCGGCGGCGGGTCCTGACGTCCTTCTGCTCCGGCCGCAGGACAAGGAGAAGAAGAAGAAGGAGAGCATCTTGGACCTCTCCAAGTACATCGACAAGACCATCCGCGTGAAGTTCCAGGGCGGCCGGGAAGGTGAGCGGCGGCGGCGGGCGCTGCCAGTGGGCTGGGCGCCTGGGTTGCGGTGGCACGGAGAGTGCCGGGCATTTCTCCCTTTCTCTCCCCACAGCCAGCGGTGTCCTGAAAGGCTTCGACCCGCTGCTCAACCTGGTACTGGACGGGACCATCGAGTACATGAGAGGTGGGTGCCCGAAGGCCCCGGCCGGAGGGAAGGAGGCAGGCGGCTGCCCTCGGGCTCTCCCCATGAGGGGTGGGAGACGGGAGGGGGGCGGGGGCTTTCCTCACCCAGCTCGCTAACCTCATTGGGGCTGGGGGGTCCCTGCTCTCCCATCTGCTGCTCTGGAGCCGGGGCCTTTGCCCAGGGGCGCCTGCCTATGTGACGCTTTTGGATTCCCCCCTCTCCCTTCAGATCCGGATGACCAGTACAAACTCACGGAAGACACCCGCCAGCTGGGCCTGGTGGTCTGCAGGGGAACCTCAGTGGTCCTCATCTGTCCGCAAGACGGGATGGAAGCCATTCCGAACCCCTTCATTCAGCAGCAAGATGGCTGACCATTGTTCTGTGGTTCAAGACCTTCAGAGGAGTGGAAGGCGGTTTCTGGAAAGGAGCCACATTTGCAGGAGAAATTATTTTTTTATGTTTGTTTTGTAGAGGAGGAGGAGGAGGAACTTATATTATTTGTTCTTGTTTTGCGTGGCACTGTGTGGGGGCCAAGAAATAGTCTTCCATCAAGGTGGTGTCTTTTGTCTGCAGTGGGCTTGGAGCATCTTTTCTGCTGTAAACCATTGAAAGTGCATTGGAAAGTTTGGTAAAATCCGACAGACTATTCTGGTTGGTTCCTGTTCCTTTAATCTGGATAAACAATCCGATCGCTCCCTGGTTTGGTCCTGTGTCCTCAGGCCTTCATTTTGCTGATATCTCTGTTGTTTTCTCAGGAAGGCATCTAGGACAAATGAACAGTAGCCACGTGAACATTTAGTCATAAAGGAAAGGTGATAAAATGTGTGTAGTTTGTGAGAATTCATTTTCCTTTTCATTCCTTGTTGAAGGAAGAGAATTTATTTGACAAATAATAAAATGTATCTGGAATCTTCTCACAAGTTGAATATAGGAGAATGTGAAAACTGGGTAGTGCACACTGAGAAAAAATTATAAACTCAATTTAAGTGGTCGGCTGGGCTTGAGGCACAACAGCTGTTTTCTTCAAAATGATTCCTGAGATAGAATCTTGAACCTGGTCTGTATCTGCTTGCTTGGTAGCAAACTGTCCATCTTTGCTTGTTGGGCTAGAGATTTTGATCCACAGCAAAAAGGTAATTATTCCAGCTTTCTTTTCCAGTTTCTTGTCTCTCTCTGGGCAAGCTGCATTTCTATCTTGGAGACAAGTTGGGCAAGCAAGGGCTTGTATGCCAGTCACAGGGTTGTGGTGAAAACCTGTGTTTGAAAGGGGGGGAGGAAACATTGGGTGCAAAAGTTGGGAAAGTAATCTGGCAGCTATTGATAACAATTGTCTATACTCGAATACAAGATTTTCCAGGCCAACTCATTGAGGGATAATTTTTGACTGTAAATTTCTCTGTACTTAATACCATATTGTCATAATGAAAAACATGTTGAGGACTAAGCAGACTATTTGATGGACAATCACTAAAATGGATGACTTTGTTGAATAAAAAAAACCTGAGAGAAGAAAAGTCTGAACTCACACCTTCCAATTTCCATTGAGGTTCATCTTGGCCCTCTAAGGCGGCTTCTTACCACCTTTTGCCACTGACCAATAACATGAAAGATGTGCAGTATGAATGAGAGTAAAAGTGAGGTTCTAAAATAAAGCCTTTAAAATCCACTGTAGGCTCCTATAGGGTCTGCAGGTTGCTGACTGCTCCAATGCTGCATAACATCCCTAATGTTAGGAATTTTATAATGGAGGGCAAGCTTATAACACCAGGTTGTCTGAATCTCAAAAGATAAGGGTGTTAAAAAGGAAGATAACACAAATGGCAGTCAGTTGTAGTCAAAAATGCTTCTCTGGGCCAAGGAGGGATTTGCCCATGGCTGACTTGTTTGACCAAAGGTATATGAGGCATCCCAGGCACAGTGTAGCTCCATCATTCCTGTTAGGGTTAAGTCTTTTGAAATTCCACTTGTTGCAATGTTTAGGTAAGGGTCAAAGGCTTGGGCAGCTGAGCAGTTACTAACATTTCATCCTACTGTTGTATTATGCAACTCAAGGTGGCAAACATCCTTAATACTCCTGCCTCCTCTTCCTCATAACAGCCCTGGGCTGTGCAATCAGAGAGAGAGAGAGAGAGAGAGAGAGTAGTGCAAAAGTCATCCAGCCAGCGCTGATGCCTAAGGCGGGACTGGAACTGATGGTTTCTTGGCCTGCACCTTCACCCCGATACCAAACTGCCTTCCCACTAGTTACCTTGTGTCACCATTTCTAACCTCAGGATTGGTATTCCTTCTCTTGTATGGAAACAGTTGTACTTGTACTGTCCATGCAGACAGGCAAACAAGTTTGCCACCAGGCAGCAAGTGGGCATGAGGGGTTGTGACATGGGTCCCTGGGTAAAGCAGCCTGGCCTCTATTTTTAGGGTTGGAGTTATGTCTATATCGGGCCTAGCAACTGCTCTGCTGGCCCATCACCAGGGTTTGAATGGGAGCCAAGGTCACAGGACAGGAAGGTGTTTTATTCTGGGTTTGGCTTCTTGAATCAGCCAGCCGCCATGGATCCGTCCCCGTGTGTGGCAGTTCAGGCCAACCCTGAGAGTGATGCAGTCCTCGAAGTGGGGGGAAAGTGCTTCCCGGTCAACCGGTGGGCCCTGGCCTGCCACAGCAGCTATTTTGAGGCCATGTTCTTTGGTGGCACCCGGGAATGCACAGAGCGGCACATCCGGATCCAGGGGCTTGAGGCGGAGCCCTTCCAGGCACTTCTACACTTCACCCGGACAGGCAGCCTTGGCATCACCCCTGGCAATGTCACCAGCCTTCTGCAGACGGCCGACTTCCTGCGGCTGGAGGCTGCCAAGAGGCGCTGTGAGACCTTTCTGGAAAGGGAGCTGCATGTCTCCAACTGCCTGAGCCTCAGGGCCTACGCACAGTACTTTGCTTGCATAGCACTTGGTTCTGCTGCCCTCAGTGTGGCCCTCAGCCACTGGGCTGATGTGGTGACCCATGGCGAGGTTGAGGAGCTGCCCAAGGAGGCTCTGATGGAGCTGCTGCAGAGTGACGAGCTCTTTGTGACTTGCGAGGACGTGGTCTTTGACACAGTGATGCAGTGGGTAGTAGCTGACCTGCCCGGGCGGGCCAAGGATTTCCTGGAGCTGATGGGCCTAGTGCGAGTGCCCTTCCTCAGCCTCCCCTTCCTTGGCCTCCTGGTGAAGGGCAGCCAGTGCCCCAGGATGGGTGCTCCGGCTCAGCTGCTGAAAGAGCTGGACTGCTTCCCACCCCCTAACTGGCAGGATGCTGCCCAGGCCCCCTGCGCAAGCCGGAGCTATGAGACTCTCTTTGTGATGGCCGGGAAACGTGACCAAGAACAGCAGGAGCTCTTCCACTTCCTGCCCAAGACGGGAGCCTGGCAGGCCTGCTCGCCGCTCAAGCGCAGAAACCTCACCCAGTATGCTGTGGCTGCCCTGGGTAATGCTCCTTCCCTGGGAGTGGGGAAGTGGGAGAGGGTGGGCTCTGGGCTGCAGCCCCATAACAAGAGGGGGGCAGGGAGAGAGTAATTGCTAAAGAAGCTCTTGGCTTGTTCTACTCTCTAGAAGCTCCCTCACCAGAGCTGCACGGTTATTGGAAAGGCTCTTCGGCTTTCTGCCCTGGGGCTGGTTCCTCCTCACTTTGTGGTTGCTGGGCCTTTGGCCTCCCTTCCCAATGCCCAGGGTGGAACTGGAAGGAAGAGAGAGCTGGGATTTGAATCTGGGGCTCTGCTCCAAGTCCTGATGGGCTGCAAGCTAGGAAGTGCACGGGTGAGAGTCTTCTGGATGCACTCTGGGCAGTTGCTCTGCTTCTGGGTGGCAGGGAGCCCCCTCACTTCCGAGCACCACATGGCTGGCCAGGGTGGGGCCTGGGCAATTTGGGGGGAGGTGCCCCCTTTATTGCCAAAGTGAACGATTTCGAAGCCCTTTGGGAGGCTATTAGGTGTCGTGGCCAAATAAGGAACGGATTGTTCTGAGGCAGCCTACCTTGAGACTCCCGTTCTTGGGCAACAGCTGCTACCGGGGCTCACCTCGGACCTTTGGATCCAGGCAGGGCTCCCGCCCCTTCCCCTCGGGTGGTAGTCAACCTGCCCCACTTTGGGATGCTCAACAGGGTGCTGCTGTGAACCTGCCCAGTGCCATGCTGGTGCTGAGGTCCTGGGGAAGCTAGGCAGCCGCCTCTGCCAGAGGGAGCAACCCCCAAGCCTTTCCTTTTCCCAACCAGGAGCAAAGTGCTGGCCTTCTCCGGGCACAGAGCCTCCTTTCCCTGTGCTCTTTCTACAGGCAACCTCCTCTTCGTCACGGGAGGGAACTTCCGGGAGGAGTTTTTCTGGGCCCCTGTGGACTGGGTGTGGATCTACAACAGCTGGGAAGACAGCTGGCTGGAGGGGCCGGCCATGAAGGAGGCTCGCGATAGCCACTGCGCAGTGGGGGTTGGCTTCCACCTGTATGTAATGGGGGGGGAGCACCCCGGAGGGCATCACTCCCAGCGTCGAGTGCTTCACCCTGGCGGACTCCTCCTGGAAGCCCACCCGCCCCCTGATCCACCCCGTGGAACGGGCTGGAGCCATCGGTGTGGGGACGCGGATCTATGTGGTCTGTGGCCTGGATGAGAACGGGGATGTCTGCCAGGCAGTTCAGCGGCTGGACATAGAGACGGACATGTGGGATGTTGTTTCTTTCTCACCATTACCAAGGTGAGGAGTGCCGGCTTTCCCTTTGGGGAAGGGGGTGGGCTGCAGAGAGTGGAGGACTTAGATGTTCCCTGGCATCTTGTGTGGCCAAAGGAGAAGTCAAGGCAAAAGGGGGACTTTGGGACCATTTCTGCCCTTCATCAGATGTGCTGTTTTGGGGAGAGATTCCTTACTCGTGCCAGGTTCAGATAGAGGAGGCTACCGTTTGAAGGGCCACCCCAGATGTGGAACACCCCATCACAGCTTCCCAACATGACTGAGCTGTTGGGCTGCTGGCAACTCAGGCTCTGTGGGGAGCTCTTTGTGGAGCAGGGGAGCTCCAACAGTGGATCCAGGTCGCTCCAGAGAGCAGTGTTGTTTGTGGGATGGCTCCATCCCCCCTGCCCCGCTTCTCTTTCCTTCAGGTATGACCTCTGTGTGGCAGCCTTGAACGGAGCCCTCTACACTTTTGGAGGGGGGGCCTTCCGCTTCGATATCTACACCGACGAGTGGACCCCCGTGGAGGACGATGGCCTGGCTCAGAAGTTCTTTGAAGGATGCAGCTCAGCCAACGGACGCATCTATCTGCTGGCAGAGAGGCGGGGGAATGCTGCGGTCCCAAACATGGTGATTTTGGACCCCTACAAAGAGATCTGCCGGGAACTGGGCCACCGGCTCCCCTGCCCACTCCCTATCCATGGCGTGGCCTCTGTGCGCAGGTTCAACACCTGGGGGTGCCAGGCCTCGTCAGGGGAGCTGCCGTCTCTCTTCTGAACAGGTCCCCAGGGCAGAGATCAACCTCCATGGAGGGTACATCTGAGCATCCCTGTTCTGGCAACATTGGCCCTGAGGCACGAGTGGGGATTTCTTTCTCAGACCCAGAGCGGGAGCGATCTTGGCTGTTCCCTGGTGTCAATCCTGGAACTGAAGGTCCTCCAGTCCCCATGAAGCCGGTCCTGCATTCAGCCTCAGTGTATCCCACAGGCTAAATACACCCAAAGCCCCCAAGCGCTGCTCTTCAGGCCCCATCTCACCTTTCTTGCTCTCCCCTGAAAAGACACCCCCCCTATCTTTTCCAATATCCTTCCTAAAATGTGGTGCACAGGACTGACCCATGCTGAAACACAGGGGCGTCTTTTGCTCCTGGTTTGATCGATTGATGCAGCCGGGGATGTCATTGCTACAATTGGGGAGGTGCCATCTGCCCCCAGAAATTTGTTTGGTTTTAGCAATGTGGATGATCACTTTATTTAGACAATTTATATGGCCACCTAGTCAACGTACAGTGCAGGGCGGCAGACAGTTCAACCAACAAACAGTAAAATCAAAAACATGACATAATGCAGATTACATCGCAGGCGTATCCAGATCTGTCAGGATGAATGAAGTTATACTCTTCCATGCAGATGCTTTAGTGGAGAGCCTAGCCTGACAGAGCCGGTCAGATCGCCTATTCCAGACAGAGTTTCCTTTGATTCACTCTGAACTTGCCTTGCCAGGTGCTCCTTGGAGGGTTTGCGCACCTGCGCCTTTGGGCTTCGCCAGAGGTGGTATTTAGCAGGTTCTGACCAGTTCTGGAGAACCAATAGTGGAAATTTTGAGAAGTTCAGAGAACTAGCAAATCCCACCTCTGACTGGAGATTTTACAGTATCCTTCCCCAGCCACGCCCACCAAGTCATGCCCACAGAACCGGTAGTAAAAAAATTTGAATCCCACCACTGGGCTTCGCCCACCTCCTGCTTCTGACCCACTCTGGGGCCCTTTCCAGAGCAACTCCTGGCCTGAGCTTTGTGTTCTGGCTGGGATTCTTTTAGGGCAGTTTGAAATCTCCCCTCACCACCACCACAGCCAAATGTGGGAATGACCTTCCTGGCTCCCCTTGCCTGCCAGGTTTTGCCCCTACCCCCTCTATCATCATGGGAGCATTGGGCGTTCTGTCCCGATGATTGTTGCACTAGACTAGGGTCACTGTGATGTAGTTCCCCTTTTTTGAAACAGACTATTTGGAATGGTTTTGTCACTTGTAGGGAGGATGTTCCCGCTGGATTTCCTTTCTCAAGTCTTGGTTGGCTTCTGTCACTCCCTGCCGGGCTTTGCTGCAAGTGCGAGCAGGAGGTGAGATGTTGAGATGCTGAACTTGATCTCCATGGAATCAGTGTTTTTGAAAATTTGTTTGTAATTTATTTTCTATTTTTTTATTAGTCTTTTTAAATTTTAGGCTTATAAATACAAGAGAATATTTGTAGTTCAGGGTTGAACTTCAGGGTTTTTGATGCTCTCTACTTTTTTTCCTGCAAACATTTCATTATCAACAAGGTAATAATCAGTTTTAGGCTTATGTTTTTAAGTCGTTGGTTTGAATACCTATTTATTTGTGTCATAAATTTATACATTTTAATAGTAACATTTAAGCTGGATTCTTACTTATGGTTTATGTATACATTTATTTTAAACTTAAATTATCTCCATCTGAAAGTTAAGCATACCAAGTTGGAATGTAAACTGTGTGCCAAATAAGTTACTCCAGGTGGTTTCCATACACCAGGGTGATCCCTCAGCCTGACACATAAGGGGGTCGTGTGGTGCCGGCAAGAGAAAAATGGACAAATTATACATCTGCAAATACACTCATTCAGGGCTTAAGGTAACAGGTAACATCTTCAGCGCAGAGGTGCCAGAATTTGTGGAACCCTCAATGTTGGATAACGTTGAATTATTGCATGAAATGTTAAAAAGATCTCTCTGTCAAAGAAAAATGGATAAATTGGGGGGCGGAATTTCAATGTTATTAAACAAAAATAAAAAAATCCCATCGCGAGCAGGGGTGGGAGCGCCTCCTTTCCGTCAGTGCCCGGAGGCAGGCTTCTCCTTCAGACCGAGGGGATCAGCGCAAGACTCCCCGCGAGGCGGCCGGGGCGGGACGCACCCAGTCCAGCTGGGAGCCAAACGGCAGAGGCCACTGGACGCCCGGGGCTCGGCGGCTCCTCCGGGGGACAATCCCGGGGCTGATCCAACGGAGCCCTTCTGCTCGGTCCCGGCTTGGATGCGGCAGGATTTCCCAACACCGTCCCCGGGCAGCTCAGAAGGCTCGGGCGCCGGCGCTGGAGTCTCGCAGCTGCGCTGCCCTGCCGGGCGGGGCGCACCGGGCTCCGTGGCGCGCTCAGCAGTCGCGGGGTCTCGCGGCTCCCTTCCGCGATCGGACGGAGGCTCTCAGGCGGGAGGGCCGGGCTGGCAACGCGGGGCTGCCTCGCGAAGCAGCAGGTCTTCGCGGGGTGACCAGGGCCTGGCGTAGCCGTCGCGCTGCAGCAAGAGCCGGTTGAGGGTCTGCTCGAAGTTGACGTGGTTCCGCGCCATGAACAGATACTCACGCCGCTCCAGCAGCTGGGGGCAGTCGCAGGTGTTGGGCACCCAGACGTACTCGCGCGAGCGCAGAGGGAACCGGTTGCGGTACGTCTGCTGCACCTGCACGTCGTAGCGCGTCTCGGAGCCGACGTAGCGCTTTGAGAGGATCCGTGCTCGGAAGACTGCAGGGAAGAAACCGCTGAGAGGAGCCAAAGTGCCGCTGCCCCGCGGCCTTGCTCCCCCATTGCCCGGTTCATCCTGCACCCCGCCCCCGTCCGCGAGCGGCCGGCTGCCCCGGGATACGGACTCGGCGCGTTCCTCCTCGCGCGCTACCGCCGGAGTCCCGGCCTGTCTGCCTGAGGCTCCTACGGTACGCCAGCCGAAGAGCCGTTTTGAGCGCGGGCGTCTTCCCGGACCATCCAAGCGGATTTCTGTGCAGCCTGAACGGATCCTCCCGTGGACCGACTGAGGGAAGGAAGCCGGCGCCACGGGACACCCGAGTTCTGTGCTGAGCGCGGCAGAAGCTCGCCCCTGCGCAGCCAGTCTCCCCTTCAGCCCAGCCCGGCAAGGGGAAAGACTACCTACCGAAGTCGCTGTTGCAATAGTGGTGTAACCGTTGCGACTTCCCTCTCCGCGGGTCGCATTTCCCACAGGGTCCTGCAAGGCCGGGAGAAAGAGAGGGGGAGGGAGAGAGGGCCTGAGCTGCTGCTGCTGCTGCTGCTGCTGCTGCTGCTGGCAACGTTTGGGCCTCCTCCTCCTGGATTCAAGGCAGCAGCCCATGGGGAAATTGCACGGGGGGGGGGCATGCTTTTCCAACTGCCTAGACCCACCCCGTTGGTTCTGGTCATGCTGCCACTCCTCCGATCTGCAACCTTTTCGATGATGCCAGCTGGTTGGGGGGAAAGGGTCAGTTCTACTACACATCTCAGTGATTTCCTTAGTGCCAATGTCACAGGCCTGGCAGAACTGCACCTGTTGGTTGTCCTCTTGTTTTACTGAGGAGCTGCTGAAAATCCAATGGGTAAATCTTCTGACTGAAAGCAACAATGACCACCAGGCCCCTACTTTGGACCCTCTTTTGGCAAGTGGCAGAGACTCTGTTAGAGGAGCAATAAGCACTGTTGGAAGGCCTAAAGGGCTGTTAGGGAGCGTCTCCTGCTAAGAGTTGACTGACTTGTCAGCCCATGAGCAGCCAAAGAGGAAGTGGAAGATGTCAAGGGAATGGCTCTGATCGGTCAGTGGTCTGTGCCTGAGTTTAGGGTTGCTATGGCAACGATTCTGATGTCCAGCAGTCCTGTTGGGCTGCCTGTCCCTTGCTGGGGAGAAATAATTCCCTGAAATACCTTTGGGTTGTCCATTATAGGCAGGTTCTCCCTGGACATGAAGAAGAATTGTCCAATAACAGCCGTTCCACAGTGGGACCAGCTGCTGGGGAAGTGGGGGGAGGGCATCTCTTCTTTTAAAGAGAGGTTAAAGAGGCTCCTATCTGGGTGCTGTAGAAGTGGCAGTCTAAAATCAAGCAAGCAAGCAGAAAGGAAACCTACATTTTCCTATCCTGTTACAAGATGCAGAGAGTCCAGCTTGCCCAAAATCTAGTGCATGGTAAGCTGGAAAGGTGCCAGCAAAAGGCGACACTCTGGCTGGAGGGATCAGAGCCAGCCTCCCTTGAGCCCTGATTCCTGGGCTGGGCACCCCGCCCCCTTAAGGAGGATTTAGAGGCTGGAACCAGGAGTGGGTTTCTACCGGTTCTGTCCATCTCTACAGAACCGGTTGCTCCGAAGAGCAGCAGACACAGAACTGGTTCTATGTCTGATGCTGTTGTGATCCACCCGCCTGCCCGGGCTCTTACCTGACCTTTATTTCCTGCTTTTTCAACTGCAGCTGCTTTGCGCCCACAGCTGTGGTTGAAAAAGCTGGAAAAAAGGGCTTTTCCAACTGCTGCACTCTTGCACGCAGTGCTGCTCAGTTGTCCGGGCAGCTCAGCATATTGTAAATTGCACTCGCATGACTCACATGTGCGTGCGCGACGTGAATAGAACCGGTAGTTATACCAGTCAGATTCCATCCCTGGCTGGAACCTGTTTAGAGAATGCGGGGGCAAAATCCTCGCTGGCTAGGGGGATTGAAGGAACTGGGGATGCTTTGCCTTAAGAAGGGAAGGAGAAACATCCCCATCGGTTCTCGGTGGGGTCACGTTCTTCCCTGTCCCAAAGTGTACAACAGGCATTTTAGTTACAGGAAGACCATTTCTGACCCAACTTAGAACAAGCCTCCTAATAGTAGGAGCTGTTTGATCATGGAAGGTGCGACAGACTTCCCTTCGCTGGATGGATTTGAGTGAAGGGCTTGTTTGAGCAGGATGGGAGTGGATGACCTCAAGGCTCCTTTCCCACTCTCTCAGAGTCTGAGTTTGCTAGCTGAGGCTTCTCTGCTTCACAGGGCTATCTGCCTGCCAACTCATGAGCATCTCTTTCTAAGGACTCTCTCCCAAGAGCATGTGGCAGTGTGGCCCAGAGAGCCAATGCCCCCCGCAGTCCCCCCCCCCAAAGAAAGGCCTGACCCCTCTCTTGGGAGCACTCCAGTGGACTACCAGTTCAGTTTCTTAGGAGCAGCATTAACAAAGAATAAAGTAGAATTTAAGAAGTTGGGGGGGGGCCACCCCTGAGCTAGAGGATGCCACTGTACATCTGAGCAGAACCGAAGTCATGTTGGATGGCCCATTGAATTAAATAAGGAAGTGTGTCTCAAACTCAGTAGCTCTGCTAAATAAGAAAGTGTTCCAGTTTGTGCACAAGAGAAAAAAAAACAAGATGAGGCTAGAACAATGGGGAACTGTAATAAAGTGCTGCGATGTCAGAAACCGTATAACTGCTTTTGCTAGATAGGGAGCTAGTATGAACCTTCGAAATATATGTGTCAATCTGAAAACAGAAAGAATGTGAGCCAAGCCCTCGTACGAGGGGGCGGACAGTTAGGGTATAAAAATGCTGCCTGAATTTTGCTCTGGGTTCCTTCAATGCCTGAGGGAACCCGTCTCTGCAGACATGTGAATAAAACCTTGTTTTCCTTGGATCAATGAATCTTTTGGTGGTTTTTTATCTGCTTCCACCTCACACATCTGTGGGCCTTTGGGGCCAGAGCTGGGCCACAGGGCAGCTGTTCCACCTAGAAATCCGTCATGCCTCCCCTGCCCATTGCTTCCCTTCCTGCCTCTGCCAGAGAAACAGAAATGGATGGTCTGGATAATTGGGGGCTCTCCCCCCTCCCCGTGCCTGCCCCAGAGCTACCTGGCACTGTAGGAATCCTCAGGGGTGCTGGGGTGACCTTCTTCTGGGGTACCTCCTTGACCGCCTCCGGGGCCTTGGTGAAATGGCGTGTCGCTGCTGTGGCTTCAGGAAAGTCTGCAGGGACTTCTGGGTGCTGGGCCTCTACCTTCCTGGCCTGTGGCTGGCGCAGAGCATGGGCCTCCCCCTGCGCACGGTGGAGGGTCTGCTTCCTTGGCCCCCAGTACTGGTAGTCTATGCTGAGGCTCTCTTCCTGAAAAAGCACCTGGCAATGGGGTGGGGTGGGGTAGGGGGTGTTAGCAGAGGCCCAGGCATACTTGCACCCCCCTCCAGCTGCGTGCCCTTGCAAAGCTGCTCCTGTGCCTGTGCCATTTTCTTCCTTGAGTTCCAGTTTAGAGAACCAGGAGAAGCCAGGACTGTGTGCCATTTCCCGCATCTCTAGGGTGAGGCCCACGAGTTCTTGGGTGGCCTGTGCCTCCCACCCAGCTTTTAGTGTCCAGAGATGGCCTTCTTCAAAGGGGCTAAAAACAGTGATTGTCCAATTTCTGTTTTGCTAGGGGGTCCCTTCTCACCATGATAAACAGATCCTCGCTTGTGGGTCCAGCTGCCTCCAGGGTCTCATGCCCATTAGCTGTGCGAGAGTAATGCCACTGGGTGCCTGCTGCCTCGAAGGCACCTGGCTCATCCATGTCCCACTCCCCGTTGAGGATATAATGCTGGTTTGCTTCCATCAGGGCTGCAGAGGGAGAGAACACAGGAGGGGTTGGAGGTGCCTGGCTGGGTTCGGGAGAGAGAACTAGGTAGCAGAGCTAGGTGATGCGAGGGGAGGGCTTTAGTTTGGAAGTCTTGGTTGCTTTGAGAAGCAGCCATCTGGGCTGCTGTGCCAAGGGCTGGACTGGCACAGCACACAGATCCTGGTCAGCCAAAAATGTGGAGACTGTGGCACATCATGGCTTTGATCCTTGCTGGCTCTTTGGGTCAGAATGTGTGTGAGCGAACCAATGGAGGGGGGGTTAGGGTTTGCAGAAGGCACAAGAGCCACCGTCCCTCTGCTTGGTCAATCATTTATCTGAAATGGTATAGGATCTCCTGCTGTTGCAGGGGGTTGGTCTAGAATACCTTGAAGGTCCCTTCCAACTCTATTATTCTATGTTTTTTCAGGGAGCAGAGGGGGGGAGGAGCACCTCCAGCCACAGTGCCCTCTGATGAGAGGAAAGCTTCCTAAGATCTGGCCAGGAGAGGAAGGCAACACGTCCTGCTCTGCTCTGGGACTGAGGTACCCACAAGCAGGCACTGCTGAATGTGGAGGCAGCATTTTGTTCCCATGCCCACAGACCCTGGTGGTTCTCCTTGTCTGCTTTGGGCCATTTTCCCTGAGCCAGAAGCTGTCCTGCACGCACACCCAGGAGAAGAGTGGCTAATGTCTCTGGGGTGGCATGCGAGGGTGTGTCCTCACCTGAGGCCATTAAGTCCATCGCTGTGCCTTGTTTGATTGGCATGCTGAGCCTTTTCTTGGGGAGGGGCACCCGGGGGCTGGGGCTTCAGGCTTTGCATCCCCATCGTAGAATTGGGCAAAAGAAGGGCCTGGCAGGATTGGGTGCCCATTGCCCCTCCCTCCCTCCCTGCCCCCCTTTAACCTCCGGCTGGCACTCTCCCTCCAAGGCTGCCTGCTGGGATTCCACCCCCCCACCCCTGCCATGGCTGTGGCGAGAGAGGCCCAAGGAGGAAATGCTAGGGCTGCCCGGAGCTGCAGCCAGGGAGGAAGCAACACGGACCTACCGAGATAGTTGCGGCTGTTGTCCATTGCCCTGATCTGCCTGGCTCCGGCCGGGATCTGGGTCACGTTCCTGTACCCCAAGAAACCTGTTCGGAAGAGTCAGAGGGGAGCCGGTCAGAGAAAGGCAGAAGCGAGGGAAGTCCGTGGAGTGGGGCCCAAGGGAAGCGAGACCTACACTGGGAAGACCCCTCTGTGGTTTCCCAGGGCTGCTGGAGAAGGGGCCACCCTGGCCTTTGCAGCTGCTCCCCACTTCCTTTTGGAGGACTGGGGCTCCATGTCCACTCTTGGGGGCCCTCCTGTCCTGTTCTGCACCAAGAGAGCAAAGCTTCCTTCCTCTCCATCCTCCCTCCCTCCCTTCCCTTCCCTCCTTCCTCTCCCTCCCTCCGCCTTCTCTGAGCATCTCAGTCTTTCAGCTTTTCATCGGACCATCCGTTCTTGCTCTCCAAAGACGGTCAGGCTCTTCCTGCCTACCACGGGTGGCTTTTCTCCTCTGTCCACTCAGCCCCGTGAGTTTGCCTGATGCAGACCTCCTGGCTTCTTCCCTCCATTTCCGTGCACCTGGTTCAGCACTGTTTCCTTCTTAATCCTCCCTCGTTTCGTCACCCGCTCCTAGTTTTCTTTCAGGTTCTCCTGACAGCACCCTCCCCTCCCCCAGTCTGTTTCTGACTTCCAGTTATGCCATTCCAGCCACTTCTAGACTCATCCTCACACATGCCAGGAATGGTGGCATGAAAATGCCCAACTCTTTTGACGACACCCCCCAGGGGCCATGCCAGGGTCTCCATGCCAATTCAGGGAGTGGAGGAGCACCCATCAACGCAGCTCTGAGGAAGGGCCCATTTTCCATCTCTTTCTGCTGGGACAGAGGCTGGCCCCATCTCTTCCTTCACCCTCTTTCCTTTCTACTCCACCCCCCCCTCCTCTCAGGGCCATGAAGGAAGCCTGCCTCCTCACAGCCGGCCTTGGCGTCTGCTCTCAAGAGTTCAGCCTGAATCCCCTCATCAAACTTACTCTTAGATGTAGGGCCAGTCCTTTGCCAGGTGTGCAGACATGCAGTTTGCCTGGCTGAAAAACGTTGTGTTCCAGAGGTCCAGTCAACGTTTTCTCTGCCTCCTCTCTCACCCACTTCCTTCACCAAAGGAAGCAAGGACATCGCCCCCCCCCCCCCCCCCCCCCCCCCTCTCCCAAACCCCCCCCCCCCCCCCCCCCCCCCCGGCTTCCTTCAGTTTCCAAAATGCACCCCTGGTTCTCCCCTTGTCAGAGTTCATGGCAACATCGCTGCATCACCAACCAGGAGCCTCACTTTCATCTGTGCACCCACACCATCCCCAGTTTGGTACACACTTCATTTCCCGGTATGCACTTGTCAGCTCGAGTCTTTGAGATTAGATGTGAACTGTGCATGAGGTGGGATGGGGCAAGAAGGCACAATGACAACACAGGTACGGTAGAACTTGGGTCTGACATCTGCAACTGTGTCATTTGCACAGTGGTGTTATCCTTAGACAGGTGTGATGCCTGGATACGTTTCATCCAGACTGATTCCATACAAATCCTTTTGGTGAATTTCACAGACTCACAATGCGCCTCTCCCTTCATCACACTACTCTTAGCTGTTTATGTCCTGCTTTTGGTCTCCAGGCCACATTCGTCCTCGGCAGGCCCAGGGGCATCTGCCTGTTGCTTAGGAGTGCTTTTGTGTTACTCTTGTGCGCCAAGAATGCTTGAGACTCTGGTGCCCATCCAAGAGTGTTAGTGCCCCCTCCATGGGCAGGAAGGATCTGCAAAGCTGCGAGATGCCCTGCTGCCCATCGTGAAGGGCTTCAGCTTATTGGAAGGACAGTGTCAGGTGGGGCTCCTAGAGGACACCCTGGTCACCCTGCGTGTCAGATGGGCAAAACCCACCTTCAAGAAAGCCCCAGCCAGCCAGCAGAGCAGGAGCAGGGGAGGGAGGGGGAAGAGGGAAGGGGAGGGGGAGGAGAGGCAAGGGCCTGGGTTGACGAACGCCAAAAGCCAAAGCTTCACCCACGTCAGCACATTCAATCACCAGAGGCAGGAATCGCCGCCCGGAAGGCTTCTTGGACGAAGACACAGGACTCGTTCCTGCCCCCACAGACGCCACAGGCATCAGCCAGTGCCTCGGAGCCCAGGATCCCATCACAGCCAGCTCTCTGAGGGATTGGACAAAGGGTGGCAATTAGAAGTGCTTGGAAGAGACGCCACTTGTTATGGGGGCTGGAGAAAGCCCACTGCAAGGCTGCCCTACATCCCCATTCACCGCTAGAGCTGCCACTCAGGGACGTCTTGGGATGGGGCAGGGAAACTCACCCCAGAGTAAGCATTTTTCCTTGCCCCTCCCCCACCCATAAAGCCAAAGGCTTGTTTTGTGGGTGGGCTGCTCTTCCTCCTGAGCTCTGCTCCTCTAGAAAATGTTGACACCTGCAGCTTTCCTTTAGTCACCTGGTCAACATGGAGGCTGCTGTTGCTGCAGCGCCTCCTTGGTTTGTGATACACCTCACTTGTGTGGAGTTTTGTGTTTTTATCTTGCTTTCCTTGGAGAATGAGGGCCAAGAATGGGAAGATCTGGGCCACCTGTCCTTCCACTGGCCAAAAGGGGGAGGGCCAAGGCCAGCCCAAGAACAACATTGAACAATCCAGCCAAAGTTAGTTCTTTATTTATTCACCCCAAACAGACTGCATCTTGCCAGAGTACCCTTTACTGCCCCTGCCCGGGGTGGGACTCTCCCAGTTCGGCCCAACCCCTTCTTGCAATGATCAACTGGCTCCAAACCAGTTCTCTCCGACGAACATATGTGCCTGCCTGCCCGCCCCTACTCTTTCCTGGGCTCCATGTCTTTTTGTTAGAGCACAGCTGATTCGTACGGCACAGCCGTGCGCTCTGCTGCACCTCAGCTGTTTTCTTCAGCTGCGGTTGAAGGTAAATATTAGCTATTTTAAATGCGGAGCACGCGCACAGAGCATGGTGTGTGTGCACGCAAAGCATGCGTTCACCGAACCGGTTGCTATACCGGTTGAATCACACCCCTGCCCCTGCCCAAACAGATATACCCCAGGGTGTTTCTGAGGAGGGCTCTCCTAACTCTCTTCCTCTGCCCCCATTCAGCTCTGGGCTGTGCTGCTGCTTGTCTCAGCCCCCATCCCCAGAAATGTTCTTCCTGGGAAATTCTCTGGCATTGTTTCCATCACACCCCTCCCGCTCATAGGCAGAACCCATCACACCTGAGGATGCCGGCTGACTCACCAAGCACCGGCCACTGATGCAGAGTTCTGGTGATGCTGGGCTGCAGGGGGTTCCATCCAGGACTCGGCCAAAGTTGTAGTAAAAATTGTGCCCAATCGCCAGGCAGTTAAGGTCACAGAGGTTGGCAGCTGGGGGGGGGGCAAAGGAGGCAGAGAGGGCATGAGAGCCAGGCAGTGGTACAAAAAGTACCCCATCATTTGACTGGGGTGGGGGGTTGGCCTAAAGGTCACACAGCACCGGACCAGGGTTGAAGTTCTTCAGTCCCTCTCGCTGCCTTTGCTCCAGGGTATTGGCCAGACTGTGCACTCTCTCCCCTCACAACTGACTTTCCTCCGGCCCTGGGCAGCCCACAGTTGGGGGATCCCAGCTCACATTCCCCTTTGGTGGAAGGAAGTATTTTAAAATTCTCTCTCCCCTTTCAGCAAATTCCCATCCCGGCAATGGTGTGTATGTGAAGCACACAACACACACATATCTAGAGTTCCCAGCAGAGCCCTGATTTCTGGGGGCACTTTGGCACTTCAGTTCTGTCTTGGCACCATTAATGCTCCACTACACTACTTGCGCCCATCCTCACAACGCAGCTCTGGTGGGATTAGTAACCTTGCTGAGCCAGTCAGACATCACACCGACTCTCCACACTTGTCCCAATAAATTGGGTCCCACATCTGGTTTGCGATCAGAGCAGAAGATGAACCAAACAGGAGCAGAAGGCAGAAGACACGGCTGAATCCCTCCCTCCTCTCCCTGGTCTTCTCTGTTTCCCAAAACACAGCTTCTCGAAAAGGGCAAGGTTGTGGCAAGGGTGGGTGGGTTTCTTTCTTAGTGTGGCAAGGGTGGGTGGGTTTCTTCCCTGCCTTCCCCAGCTTCACAAGGTTCTGAGGCTCCATCAATTGATGCCACAAGGGTCTTATAGGAGAAGCCACTGGCTCAAAGCTTATCCTAAGCTGTGTAGGATGTGAACTGGACCCAATGTCAAAAACCACAAAAATAAGACACAAAACTGGGGATAGCCTGGCCAAGACAATCAGCTGGGGATAGCCTGGCCAAGACAATCTTTTGGGGGGCCCAGCCCCCCTGCACATTTGAATTACTAGACAATGAAGTTTGGTGGCAATTTGCAAGAGCAGAAAGTTTAACTCCTCCTGCTCAATTCACTGGCTATCAATCTGTTTCCCCACTGCCTCCTCCTGGGGGTTTCCTCTGTGAGGGAAGCCTCCAGTCACGCTCTTCATGGGGACCCAAGGAAATTTCTTCCAGTGGATTGATAGCACCTTTTAATCTCATAACGATGCGCTGAGGCTTTTTTCTTGAAAAGGGGGAAGTATTCGTGCCTGCCAGTTATTGTCTTTAGGGACCCCCCCAGCATAGGACTCCAAGCCATGAAGCTCCCTCCCTTCAGGATGGTCCTTGCCTTGACTTTGGAGCTGGAGAAAGCTGGTCACCACGATCAGGCCCAGCACTTACCAAAGTGAAGCCGGAAAGGAACCCACAGCCAAGCCCCCCACCCCAGTGGGCTTGAGGGCCTGGCTCTCCTCCCCGATGCTCTCACCTCCATGGAAGGGGACCCACTGGTACTGGGTCTGCCCCCCTAGGATGGGCCTGCTGTTGTAGAGAGCGCACTGCATGGCCCTGAAGGGGGCAGTGCCAGCTGGGCAGGCCTGTGAGAGAGAAGGAAGGGAAAGGACCACCGTTAATATACGACTGCGGGATGAAAAGAAAAGACATGTCCAGGTTGACTTCCTCCCTCAAACATTCATTCTGCATTGCTCTCCCCTTGCTTTCTGTTGGCAACTCTAAAAAGACCATGGAAATATTTTATGAGTTGACATTCATTCATTTGTTCAATAAGTGGCATGCCCATAAGAGCCAACAGTACCAAACAAGAACACACGAACACTCTAATTCAGAATCACAGAATAATAAAATTGTAATAAAAGGTAGTAACACTTCAAAAGCACGTGGTGGCCTCTGCCACTATAGATAGTCCTTGATTTATGACCCTAATAGAGACTGAAAAAAAATCATCTTTGAGTAGTCATTAAGCACCTGACCCCATGAGCTTTTTTTGCTATGGCCATTAAGGGAACCATCTATGACTGTCAAACCAGACATCCGGTGAGTGCAACTTGCCCCTGGCTTTCCTACTGACTTTGGGAAGGCCACAGACGGCGATCACACAGCTGTGTGGTAAATGAGCACCAGCTGCCAAACTCCCACATCATAATCACACTGGCTATATGGACGCTGCAATGGCCGTTAAGTGTGAGGACTGTTTCATCACCTTTTTTGGTCCCATGCAAATGAATGGTTGTTAGGCAATACGCAATAAAGTCAACAGCAAGCTTCACACATCTGTCAAATACATTGATGACTAGCAGTGAGAACAGTCTGTCAATGGAATGGCTTGCCTTCAGAGGTTTTGGTTGCTCCATCCCTGGAGGTTTTCAAGAAGAGACTTGGATAGCGGAGGGCGGAGCTGGTGTCACGACGATACGGCATGCGATCTTGGAGGTCTGAGATCGCTGCTAATATCTTTGCTCCTGGATGGTCCAATTGAATCTAAACCATCCCAAAGAGAAGGTGAATGTAAAGAGCACATCCTGTCGATCCCAGGGAAACCACAAAGTCCCTGGTAGATTCAGGAGAAGCTCTTTTTGCCAGCAGCAAAGAGACAGCCATTAAGGCTGCTGAAGTTGGGACAGCTCCGAAACGAAAGAGAACAGAAAGAGAATGTGCCGGTTTGGTGAGAACTTTTTCATTTTAAGATTTGAAAGGACACCCTAAGGAAAAGAAAGAATCTGTAAAAGTATTGACAGAAGTGATTAAGCAGCAATTTTAAACAGGAATGTCAAAGTAATATTTTTTTTCTTCTCATTGGTGGATTTTTCTACACATGATTTTATATTTTGAAACTGGACTGGTTTTTTTTCTCTTTTTTCATCTATTCTTTTTCTCCTTTTTGATTTTATAATATTTTAAGCTAGAGACTCCCTTTTAGTTATATTTTTTAAATATCTTTTTCTTTTTTTAATTAATTCTTATTGTATTTTGCTTGAAAAAGGAGGGGGAAAGTAAAAGCAAAAGAAACTTTGTAACACTGCCAACTAGAGGCTTGGAAATATTGATATAGTTACAGATAGAGTTCTATATCAATAGAAATATTGATATAGAAATATAGTTGGAAAGAATATTTCTAACTATGGAAATATTCTATTTCTCTTTTGACCAGACAAAGCAGAGAAAGAACTGAGACTTCTTTTCAAGGACATTGCTATTTGATAAGATAGAGGGAAGAGCATGGGAGAGTATTATTGCAGGTGCTTTTCTGGGTTTCTATCAACAGCTAGAGTCTGGTATTGAAGCTTATAGGAAAAGAAAAGGTGATAGAGAAGAGAGTTATAACAAGAGCCTTGGATAATTAAACAAAGTGCAGTGTGTTCTTTTTATTTTTTCTAAGCTGCGCTACCCCTCCTCATCAGTTTATTTTTTGTAATAGCTATTTGGATTTTTGGCTCTTTGGAACTTGTCTTTGTTTTTTTTAAAGGATTTAAAATAAAATATTTATTTTAAAATAAAATATTTAAAATAAAATATTTTTAATATTAATGATTCCCTTCCCTTTCTTTTTAAGGGAGCCACCTTTTTTTCTCTCTCCCTTCCTGGTATTTTTTTCTTTCCATCTACCTTTCATATTGGTGGTTTTTTTTCCCTGGCTTTCTTTTTTTTCTTTTTCTTATGCATCCTTTTATATTTAAGACCTCTTAATTGGATTAAGGTGTTGAAGAACCTGAAGATTTTTTCCTTTCTTTTTTTAGCTTTTTATTCTTCACTTTTCTACCTCTTTTAGGATTTTATAACTTTTTCTTTTTTGTGTGTGTTTATGGTCTTTTCCTTCATTTTTGAATTTTTACTGTTATCTAACCAATCGATTGGATTAAGGTACACAAGAACCTGAAGAAATTTTTTTCTTTTTTATTATTATTACTATTTGGCTTCTTTTTTCCTACTATTTTTATTTGGAACTGCAATTGGTTATTTCACAGATGAATTAAGGTCTAGAAGAACCTGAAGGTTTTGAATTGCTTGAAATGAGTAAGAAATTAACAGCTCCTGGTTCCTCAACTTCTACTTCTTCCTTTCCACCATCTGGAGGACAACGTTCAATACAGACAATGTTAAGGCAAGAAAAAGAACAAGAAAAAGTGACCCTGCAGATGATTATGCAAGGAATTCAAAATATTAAAACAAGATCAGAGAATATTGAAAAGAGAATAGAGAACATCGAACAAAGAACAGGGAAAACTGATGAAAAAGTGGAGAACATCCAACAAATGATGATGAAGTATGATGAGAGACTCAAAAAAATTGAAGAAGATAAACAAAGAGACAAGAAGATTGGAGACATCGAAAACAGATTAACTGTGGTTGAACAAGATAAAAGTGGTATGTTGAGATGGGAGATGGATAGATCAGAATTTTATCTTAGATTCCAAAACATAGAGGAAGAAAAAGGACAAAATCTAGCTGAGATAATGATAGAAATATTGGCTGAAGCTTTGGAAATAACTGAAGAGAAGATGATACATGGAATAGATGAGCTCTATCGAGTCTTCACAAGATACGCAATGAGAAATAGCTTAAGCCCATGTCACACTGAACCAACGGATGCAAAGAGAATGTAAAATGGACAAAAAACCTTGCCATCCGTTGGTTAACACGATGTATCCGTTCTGTACTCACTACCTCCATTTTGCTTCTTCTCTATCCGTCCAGCATCCGTTTATGGACGTTTCATCCGCAGCCCAAAAGTTTTGGGCTGCCTAAAACTTTTGCACGGAAAATGTATCCAGTTCGTCCGTTCTGTATCCGCTATGCATCTGCTACGCATCCGTTCTGCATCCGTTACGCATCCGCTATATCCGCTAGGCATCTGTTCTGCATCCACGCAACTCCATCCGCCCGGACGTGGGGAGGAAGCGGAATGGACGCAGAACAGATGCAGAATGGATGCCTAGCGGATGCAGAACGGAAACAAAGCGTTTAAAACAGAAAAAATGTTCATATCTCGGATATTAAGGATGTCTAGAGGATGCCTAGCGGAAAACCTATACTGCCTATAAAAAGGGGGAGCAACTCGCCTGCATCGCACTTTCAGAACAGCAGCCCAGCGGTGCAGACCTCTGCAGCCTTCATCTGCCTCTTCCTCTTCCACAGCATCCAGTCATGTCCACTGTGGATTGTAACGAACTCCTTTTGGCAGCCACCATCGTTCTGCAACAGTGCGAAGACATCTGCAGGCTCTGTGAACTCTACTGCGAGAAGAAAAGGAGCCACCCAAAAAGAGTCTGGGTCCGAAGATGGTTCGCCAGAAGAGCAGAGGACGGACTGTACAACAAGCTGATGGTGGAGCTCAGGAGCGAAGACACTCGGGCGTTCCAGAACTTCATGAGGATGCCTCCAGCCATGTTTGACGAAGTTGTGCAGCGCCTGACACCCAGGTTGACCAAGGCAAACACCAGCTTCCAGCCCAGCCTGGAACCTGGGCTCAAGGTGGTACTCACTCTGTGCCACCTGGCCTCAGGGACCTCCTACAGGAGCATGCAGAACGGCTGGAGGGTGCCATCCAACACCATCAGCACTGTGGTCAGAGAAGTGGTGCAGGCCATCATCGAAGAATACAAGGAGGAGCTCCTCCAGTACCCCTCCACTGAAGAAGGATGGAAGAAAGTTGCAGAGTAGTGGTATCAGAAGTGGAACTTACCACACACCGTTGGAGCCATGGATGGCAAGCACGTGGCCTGCAAATCTCCAGCCAACTCGGGGTCCACTTATTTCAACTCCAAGGGCTTCTTCAGCATCATCCTCTTCGCCATGGTCGATGCTGACTACAAGTTCATGTACATCGATGCTTCAGGCAACGGCTCATCTTCGGATGCCCAGGTATACAAAGCCAGTCACCATCAAGGAGGGGCTGGAACGCAACCTCATCGTGGGCTTCCCAGATCCAGAACCCCTGCCCAACGATACACAAGATGTGCCCTACTTCATCGTGGGGGATGACGATTTCTCCCTCACAACCTACCTCATGAAGCCCTACACTTCCAGACTCCTCACTCGTGAAGAGAGGATCTTCAACTACAGGCTGTCCAGGGCAAGACGGGTGGTGGAGAACGCCTTTGGCATCCTGGCCAACAGGTTCCAGGTACTTCTCACCACCATGTAGCATTGCCCAGAGACCGTGAGGAGGATCATGGAAGCTTGCTACATCCTACACAATCTCATGCGCACACGCTACCCAGTCTTGCAGAACGGGCTCATGGACCTCCAACAAGCCAATGGGGACATGGAGCCTGGGGAATGGAGGCAAGGGCGAAACCTGATTGACACTGAGGATGTGCAAGGCCCCAACAGAGCCTCACATGAAGCAAAGAAGCAGCGCAACCTCCTGAGACACTGGTGCAACTCCCCAGCTGGAGCAGTGGAGTGGCAAGACAGGATGGTAGATGCTTAATGGATGCTTCCTTCAGCCTGTCTCATCACACGGATGAGATTGGCCCAGGTATGTTTGGTTGGCCTACAATGAACAGGGCGTTTAATAAAGAGTTGTGTTTATGTTGACATGTGTGGATAATTATTACATTATTACTGATAATAAAGGGCCATAGGTGTGGCACCAGGGAGGGTGGACCATACAGTCCCACTATGCTTGCACTGGAGGTTTATGTATCCCACAGCTATTACCCATTCCAAAGGTATCCCTGCCCATACCACTGCTATCTCAACCCATCCCACAAGCATGCAAAGGCTTTATTAAAAAAAAGAAATGAAACAAGTGTGTGAATCATAAATAGACTTTATTAACAACAAGCTATAAGACAAAAATGAGTCTCTGGCACTCCTCTTGGTCGCTCAGTCTCAGGGGTGAAGGGTCCAGGTGCTGTGGAGGTGGCTGGTGCTGGAGTGCTTGTCATCAGCTCCTCCAGAAGCAGAAGCAGCAGAAGCGCCAGCCCCAGAAGAGCGAGCCTGTGCTGCAGAAGCCCCAGCAGAACCAGAGTGAGGACTAGGGGGCGGGATGGTAGCCCTGTCCCTCTTGCCAGGGCTGGCAGCAGATGGCTGAGGCTTGCTGTGCTTCCGCATGGTTGTGGGGTTACTGGCTGGCAGGGAGGCTGGCAGGAACCAAGGCTGGCAGAAAGGCTGGCAGGGAGGCTGGCACCAAGGCTGGCAGGAAGGCTGGCAGGCAGGCAGGCACCAAGGCTGGCAGGCAGGCATGAACCAAGGCTGGCAGGAAGGCTGGCAGGCAGACATGAACCAAGGCTGGCAGGAAGGCAGGCAGCAAGGCTGGCAGGCAGACCGGCTGGCAGCAAGGCTGGCAGGGAGGCTGGCAGCAAGGCTGGCAGGGAGGCTGGCAGCAAGGCTGGTAGCAAGGCTGGCAGCAAGGCTGGCAGGCAGACATGCAGGCAGGGCAGGCAAGGCAGTTGATGTGTCCGGCAGCAGGTCTTTCCTTTGAATGGCGACCTGCTTCCGAGCTACTTCCGTTATATCTGCGGGGATGACGCAATGCATCCTCCCCGCATGTGCAGTGAACGCCAGGCATCCATTAGGCTTCCGCTGTGCATCCGCTAGGCTTCCGCTCTGCATCCGCTTCATCCGTTCGGCGTCCGCTCTGCATCCGCTCTTTCCGTTCCGCGTCCGCTTCGCTGAGCCCCCCCGGAAGCCCTTCGGATGTGCCACCCACTCCCATCCGCTCCCATCCGCTTCCATCCGCTGGGCTTCCGTTCCGCATCCACTTTGCATCCACCCTGCGTCCTCCCCGCGTCCGTGTTTTCCGCTCTGGTTATGCAAATTTTCGCCCCTTTTGAGAGCGGACAACAACGGATGGAAGATTTTGCTCGTCCACTGTGTCCTTTTTGCATCCGTTGGCCAGTGTGACATGGGCTTTATCAAGAGAAGTTCATATCAGATTTACAAAGAAAGCCATTAAAATGCAAATATTGCAAGTGGCATGAGAGAAAACATTGAAATACAAAGACAAGGAGATTGTGGTCTTGAAACAAGTACCCAGAAGAGTGAGAGAGATGAGAAGAGAATATCGATTCTTGACTAAATTGCTACTTAAAAAAGAGGTGAATTATAGATGGCTGATTCCAGAAGGTTCAACATTCACATGACAAGAAAAGAGATATAGAATTGACTCAATTGAGAAAGATGAATCATTTTACACAGAATTTTTCAGAGGGAAAGAAGAGGCAGAAAAAGAAATTTCACTAAATGAATTCCAAGAGGACTGCCAAATGACAACTGAAAAAGAAGGTGCAGTAGGTGGAAAGGAGAAAGCCAAAGAACAATGTGAACCAAGATCCACGAGAGCTGTCAAACCTAACTACAAAATATAACCATGGAAGAGAAAAAATTGATTACAATTAATATAAATGGACTTAATTCAGCCATTAAAAGAAGGAAAACCTTCCATAAATTAGAGAAATTAAAATTTGATATAATCTGCCTGCAAGAAGTACATATTAAAAAGCAATATGAACAATTGTTGATACAGGCAAAATTCGAGAAAATATTTACTTCTTTGACACAATGCAAGAAAAGAGGAGTGGTTTTATATATTAAAGAGACCATCCCAGCGAAATTGATTTATACTGATGACGACGGAAGAATACTAATGGTGGAAATAATGGACAAGAATGCGAAAACACTCCTGATTGCAATCTATGCCCCAAATGACAATCAAGAAGAATTTTATAAAAAATTACATATGAAAATAATTGAACTGGACTATACTAATATAGTTATGATGGGAGATTTTAATGGAATTGTAGACAATAAACTGGACTATACAGCACAGAAAATAATAAAGTAAAACAGAAAGACTCTCCCTAATCTTTTTTTTAAATGATAGATGAAATAAACTTAAAAGTTATATGGAGAGAAAGAAATGCTAAAACTAAACAATACACCTTCTACTCAAATAGATATTTATCATGGTCCAGAATAGATATGATATGGATGTCAACAGAATTGTTAACTAATATTCAAAAAATAAATGTTGAAACAAGTACTTGGGCAGATCACAATCCAAAGACAATTAAATGGAAAGGACAAAGAAGAAGATCTAGATGGACGTTAAATAATACTATTTAAAGGAAAAAGACTTCACACAGTAGATGGAGAAAGAACTGGCTTTTTTCTTCAGAGAAAACAAAAAAGAAGATACATCAATCCAGAATGTATGGGATACAATGAAGGCGTATGCCAGAGGCTTGATAATAGACTATACAAGGAAAAGAAATACCATGAAAAGATTAGCCTCTAAGGCATTAGAGGATGAGTATAAGGGACTTGAAAAAAAGCTATAGAAAATGCCACAGAAAAAGGACATTTAGTTAAAAATGGATATAGTCAAACATAAAATGGGTCTAATAGAAAAAGAAGAATTAGCACAGAAAATTAGAGGTGCTAAACAGAACTACTTTGAAGATGCAAATAAACCAGGTAGATGGCTAGCATATAAATTGAGAAAGGAGAAAGAATCAAGGAAAATATTGCAATTAAGACATGACCAAGGCCAAGTTTGCTATGGTAGTAAAGAGAAGGAGGAAATCATTCGAGACTATTATAGGAAACTATACACACAAGAGAATATTGATGAGGAAAGAGTTAAAAAGTACTTACAGAATGCTAATTTACCCCAGATACCTAAAGAGATTGAAACAATGTTAGAAAGCAGTATAACCATGATGGAGTTAACTGAAACACTCAAGAAGCAAATTAATGGAAAGGTACCAGGCCCAGATAGACTTTCGAGCAGAATTTTACAAAACATTACAAGAATTGTTGAATCTTCCATTGCTAGAAGTTATGAATGAAGTTATGTTAAAGAACAGGATACCTAAATCATGGTCAGAAGCTTATATTACACTTGTTTCAAAAGAGGAGGCCGATCCATTACAAATCAAGAACTATAGACCTATTTCTCTACTAAACGCAGATTATAAAATCTTTGCTTCAATATTGGCAGAAAGACTTAAAAAATACTTAAATAATTTTATCCATCCTGATCAAAATGGATTACTGCCAAAGAGACAAATTAAAGACGAGAGTCATCTTGGACACTTTGGAATACTACGAGGCACATCCTGAAAAACAAACGGCTCTGATATTTCTAGATGCACAGAAGGCATTTGATAATGTGAATTGGCAATTCATGTTATTACTGCTGGAACAGATGGCTTTGTGTTCTGTCCTGAGAATAGAAGTACTCGAGACCGGTATTCATCAAACAGCTCTTTATTCTTAACTAATTCAGTGACTTTGTAACAGAACATTGCCGGAGCCGCAGCAGCCCTTTTTATAGTGGTTGCTCATGGCTTGTGGCTTCTTCTTCTTCTCGAGTCACTACACAAGTCCTGTCCAGTGCAGAGCGCAGGATCTGGCTTTGGTGTTGAAAGTCTCCAGGTCATTGACAGTGCATGGCTCTGGTAGGAGGGGGCAGACCAAAAGATGTTGCATTGTCTGATCCTGCCCACAATCGCAAGCAGTTTCTCCATCCCTATTGTAGCCCCATTTCTGCATGAGGACTTTGCATCGTCCTGTTCCTGTCCGTAGGCGATTCAGGCATGACCAGATGGGCCATGCCTCACTTGAACCCGGAGGAAGTGATTCACTTGGTTCATAGGAGAGCTGATGCGTCACAGACTGGAGGTGGTTGGACCATAGGGTAATCCTTCGACCGTGGGCGGTGTCATCAAGGGATTCGGTTGAATGGAGAAAACTGCGTCTGGATTTGAGTCTTGTGGCCAATGACAGCTCTTTAAGTTTTCCCACCATCAGGTGGGCCAATTGCGACGGTACTTTACTAACCAATCCTATCGCAGCCTGCTCAGCCAATCAGATTAAGGTATTTGGAGTATTCCAATTCTTATACACAACACCTCTCCCCTCTTGGTTTCGTCCAACGTGCGTAACGCAGGTAGGTGGGGCTTTTGCGGGTCCTACTTGACCTGCGCAGCTCAGTCTCAGCATGGTCTTCCATCGGTTTGGTCAGGATCACCTTTTCTCCGTGTCTTCTCCATGGAACCTCCTGGACGGGTGAGTCAGCCTTGCCGCTCTCGCCTGGGTCTCTCGGGCTGGTTGAGTTGGCTCTGCCGCTCCCTCCTGTTCTGTCCGGGTTGGTTGAGCTGGCCTGGATGCCTCCTTCCTGGAAGGCCTCGCCTCGTTTCCCTGCTACCGGTTCTCTTCTCTGGAGGTCATCTATGGGTAAGTGCTCTTTTTGTCTTACCGGGGGTTCTAATTCAGGTTTGTTTGGTTGTTTTTGGATTGTTTGTTGGGAGTGGTATTTGCGGCAGTACTTCGGAGCTAGGTAGGTTAGTGTTGCATTCCAATGTCCTAGAGCGACTCCTTGGTTGTTTTTGGATTGTTTGTTGGGAGTGGTATTTGCGGCAGTGCTTCGGAGCTAGGTAGGTTAGTGTTGCGTTTCAATGTCCTAGAGCGAAGCTGGTCGATGTGTCGTTTCCATGTTCTGCCGTTGTCTAGTTCAAGTTGGTATGACCGGGGCCCTCTAATTTATGTAATTGTGGCTGGAAGCCATAATGGGTCCCCGGTGAGATTTTTGGCGTAGACTAGGTCTCCAATGGTAAAGGAGTGATATTTACTTGAGGAATCAGGGGTTTTTTCCAGAGGTGTAGGTGGGGTGTAATCTATCTAGGTAGGAACACAATTTTCTGCCCATGAGGAGTTCTGCTGGGCTTTTGTTAGTGGTTGTGCTAGGGGTGATATGCTGAATTGTTAACAGTTTGTTTAGTCTATCTTGGATGTCCCCAGTGTCCAGTTTGTCAAGGGCTTCTTTTGTATAACAAACCATGCATTCAGCTCGTTCATTTGAAGCTGGATGAGCCGGCGCTGTTAGGGTATGTCGGGTGTCTTGTGCGGCTAGGTATTGCTCGAAAGTTAAGGCAGTAAATTGGGGGCCATTGTCAGATACTACTACATCTGGCAGTCCATGTGTTGCAAAGAGTTTGTTCAATTGTTTTATAACTGCTTCAGTAGTTGTGGATGTCATAAGAATAACCTCTAGCCAGTTTGAATAAGCATCAACAATTATCAAATATGTATTCCCTTTCGTTGGCCGTGCAAAATCAATATGGAGTCTCGACCAGGTGTCTCTGGGAGTTTTCCATTCTAGGACTGGTGCAAGAGGGGGGGGTAGGCCTTGATTTCTGGCAGTCATGGCATGTTGCCACCCATTGTTCAATGTCTTTGTCCAGCCCTGGCCACCAGATGTAACTCCTGGCCAGGGCTTTCATTTTTCCTATGCCTGGGTGTCCCTCGTGCAACATGCACAATACTTCCTCCTGCAATTTGTTGGGAATTACCACCCTGTCCCCCCACAGTATACAACCCTTTTCAAGGGACAGATCAATCTGCCAGGTGTGAAAAGGTTTAAAAGTCTCATCTCTAACCTCATCCGGCCAGCCCTTACCTATCCAATGCAGAATCCGAGCTTTCAGCGGGTCTTTTGCGGTAGCTTAGTGACGTCTGCTGCGGTTAGTGGCAGATTCGGCCATGTCTCGATCTGAAGGGTGGAGATGGTGGGAGCTGGGTCATCTTCTTTGTCGGGCAGAGGGGAATGGCTTAAGGTATCTGCATGGGTGATGGTTTTTCCTGTGCGATGTATGAGTGTGTAATTGTATGCAGCGAGGACTTCCAACCATCTTGTCATCCTTGGCAATAGGATGTTCGGGGTTGGTTTATTCCCTGACAGAATTTCTAGCAGGGGTTTGTGGTCTGTGATTGCAGAAAATGTCCTACCATAGAGGTATTCATGGAATCTCTTGACGCCTGTTATGATGGCGAAGGCTTCTCGGTCAAGTTGGCTGTAGTTCCTTTCAGTTTTTGACAGAGTTTTAGAACAGAAGGCAATTGGTGCTTCTCTGCCATCTGGTAGCTTGTGGCTCAGTATGGCACCGATTCTAAAAAGCGATGCATCACAGGTGACCGTCACTGGCAGGGTGTTGCTGTATTGTATTAAAATGGTGTTGGATATTAATAAGTCCTTAATGTTTTGGAATGCTGCTTGTTCTCGGTGGCCCCAATTCCAGACAGTTTTTTTTAATCTAATAGCCGATGTAATGGTTCTGCTACGGTTGCCTTCTGGGGCAGGAAGACATTGTAGAAGTTAATGAGACCTAAGAACGCCTGTAAGTCTGTTTTGTTCTTAGGTCTGGATGCGTCTTTTATTGCTTTTACTTTTTTTCAATGGGGTGTATCCCTTTCTCATCTATAAGGTAGCCTAAGAATTCAACTTGATTGGTGGCTAGTTGACATTTTTCTTTTTTGACTTTAAGCCCTGCTTCCCTGAATCTTTGCAAGACTTCTCTCAGTCTGTCTTCTAATTGATGTTTGTTTTTCACGGATACTAATACATCGTCAAAATAGGGAATGACCCCTTTTAGTCCATTGAGAAGGCACTCCATTAGGCTTTGGAAAACACCTGGGGCAACACTAACGCCAAATTGAAGTCTGTTGCATTTGAATGCCCCTCTGTGCGTGACTATAGTCTGTGCTTCTGCAGTTTTGGGGTCAACCGGCAGCTGTTGATATGCTTGCGTGAGATCAAGTTTCGCGAAAAATTTTCCTCCCCCTAATTAATGCAACAGATGTTGAACTACTGAAACAGGGTACGCACTTTGCTGGAGTGCATGATTGAGGGTGGCCTTATAGTCACCACCAATGCGTATTGACCCATCTGGTTTGACAGGAGTCACGATGGGAGTCTCCCACCTGGCATGGTCGATTGGCTCTAACACCCCTTGTGCAATGAGTTTGTTAAGCTACTCATCTATTTTCGGTTTTAAGGCAAAGGGAATGCGTCTGGCTTTGAGATGGGAAGCTATCTTAGGGTCTAGGCTGAATGTTATAGGGGTCCCCTTGTACTTGCCTAGGGTCCCGTCGAATATGTCCTGGAACTCCTTCAGCAGGCTCTCCTCCCAATCAGTCTCAGTGACGCTGTTGATTCCTGTCACTCCGATTCTCAGTGGTGCGAACCATTCGATTCCCAGCAGGCTAGGGCGATCGCAGTCGACGATTGTCAAAGGAAGTACTTCAGCGTGGTTTTTGAATTCTATTAGGAAATGTCCAAGACCCACTACTGGGATTTGGTTTCCCTGGTAATCTTTTGAGTATTAGGCTTTGCTGTTCCAGTTCTCTTTGCTTAATGTCTGGTATCAGATTTCTGATGGTGTTCCATGATACAATTGACAGGTATAATCCAGAGTCTACTTCCATTTCACAGGGCTTTCCTTCGATTTTTACATTTATTCGGACCTTTTTTGCGTTTGCTGCCCTGGCATTTCCTTTGATTATTGTTTGGTGTGTTTCTTCTTTGTCGTTCATTCGCCGGCTTCTGTTCTCTTGGTTCCATCAGCTTCCGGCTTGTCTATCTCTGTTTCTGGGGGAGGGGGGGTGCTGCTGCGTCTTTTTGGACTATAGCTCTTTTTGTTCCAGCAGACCCTTGCAATGTGCCTCCATTTCTCACAAAATCTGCAAATGGCATCCAGGAATCTGCATTCGGAGCATGGGTGGTCCCCTCCGCATCCAGCACACTGGAATTCTCATCTCCTTCCTCTTTTTTCCTGCCGATTCCTTTCCGACTGAAGCCTATGTATGTCTTCATTGTCATCATCGGTGTTGCTCGGGGAGTCGAGGTCTTCATGGTGGGCAGTCGCGGTGGTTTGTTTTTGTGTTCCCTCTGCCTTCTTCTCTTGAGCTTGGTTCTGTGGTTCTGGATTTGTTGAGTTTATTTGGTGCATGGTGGCTGTGGATTTCTTGGCCGCTTCAGTGGTGGTGGCTTCTGCGATGGCCTCAGCCACTGTGATATTCGGTCTGTTTATTAGCTTTGGAGTGTAGCGTCCTTCAATCCGACGACCATGCGGTCTCTCATGGCTTCGTCCATGTTGAGAAACTCGCAGGCTCCTCCAATATCTCTTAGGACTGCTACGAAATCTCCGATGCTCTCGTCTTCTCCTTGATCTCACTTGTAAAATTTGTGTTTTCTAATAAGATTGGAGACCACAGGCACGTAATGGGCTTGTGGCATTCAGTTTAAATCTGGCCATGCCATTTGTTTTACGTCCCGCGGTTTGGCTAACGCCTTGGCCATCTTGAAGACGGTAGGGCCACAGTGCGTGAGGAATAGGGCCTTCCTCTTCCTCTGGTCGGTTATTCCTTGTAGCTCGTTGCTTTCTAGAAACATCAGGAAGCAGTCAGTGTATGACTCCCAATCTTCTTTGGCTGGGTTGAACGGTCCGGGCAGCGCATTGTTACTGGCCATTTTGGTTGCTCAGTTCTTGTTGCCGCGTGCTTCGGTCTCGCTCATCTAAAATGATCCCACCTTCGTCACCAGTGTTCTGTCCTGAGAATAGAAGTACTCGAGACCGGTGTTCATCAAACAGCTCTTTATTCTTAACTAATTCAGTAACTTCGTAACAGAACATTGCCGGAGCCGCGGCAGCCCTTTTTATAGCGGCTGCTTACGGCTTGCGGCCAATGACAGCTCTTTAAGTTTTCCCGCCATCAGGCAGGCCAATTGCAATGGTACTTTACTAACCAATCCTATCGCGGCCTGCTCGACCAATCAGATTAAGGTATTTGGAGTATTCCAATTCTTATACACAACACTTTGCTAGAAAATTTATTCAAGCAATAGAAGCTATATATCACAAGCAAACGGCAAAGGTAATGATAGAGGGAGAACTGACAGACTCTATCAATATAAGAAAAGGTACAAGACAAGGGTGCCCACTATCGCCTCTGTTGTTTGTGTTAACTTTGGAAGTGCTAAATAGAAATATTAGAGATGAAAAGAATATAAAAGGGATGAAAATCAAAAAAGAAGAATTTAAGTTGCAAGCATTTGCAGATGATCTGGTTTTCATCTTAGAAGACCCACTAGAAACAGCATCAAAATTGATAGAAAAGATAGACATATGGAAAGGTGGCTGGTTTGAAAATAAATAAAGATAAGACAAAGATCTTGACAAAGAATATGCTATCAAGACAAAAGGAAGAACTGACAGACCTATTGAAAATTCAGGTCATGAATAAGATCAAGTACTTGGGGATATACTTGACAGCAAGTTGCAGTACACTAAAAGAGAATAATTATATCAGACTTAAACAGCAGATAATGCTAGATTTGGCAAAATGGGAAATTTTACAACTGTCACTAATAGGGAGAATATCAACAATCAAGATGATTATATTTCCCAGAATTTGATATTTGTCTCAAACAATTCCAATTAGGCTTGGAAAAGACTACTTTGAAGATTTAAATAAAATCGTGTTGAAATATATATGGCACGGTAAGAAAGGGAGAATAAAGTGAAAACTTTTGCAAGATGTTAGAATAAGAGGAGGATTTGGTTTGCCTAATTGGGAGTTGTATTACCAAGCTACAAATTTGATGTGGGTTAAGGAATGGATAACACTAAGAAATACTAGATTGTTGATATGAGAAGGACATGATCTGTTGTTGGGGTGGCATGCTTTTCTATGGTATAAAGGAACTAAAACACAGGGGTATTTTAGAAGACATTATATACGGGAGTCTCTGTGATTAAACTGGAAGAAGATTAAAAGACAATGTTATTTGAAAATTCCAGTCTGGCTATCAACTATTGAAGCATCTTCTTATCCTATAATATACAAAAAAGGAACAAACAATTAGATATGGTGAAATATCGAATGAAAAGAGTGAACTTAAATCTGTACAAAAATTAGAGGAACAAAGTATAAGGATGAATTGGTTTTCATATGCGCAAATACAATCAAGGTATGATAAAAAATTTAAAACAGAAGGTTTTTATGATAAATTGACCGATTTAGATAAGAGTTTGACAGGTACTGATGAAAAGGTGATTAAAAAATTATATGGATATTTATTAGAAATTAAATTAGAAGAAGAACAAGTTAAAGAAACTATGATTGCTTGGGGGAAGATTTTTGGATATGGGATTGATTTAGAGAAATGGCAAAAATTGTGGTTTCAAAATTATAAAATGACAATGTCAACAGCATATAAAGATGTATAAGATGTTTTACAGGTGGCACTTTCCCCCGACAAGAATAGCAAGGATGTTCAAGAATAAGTCTGAAAAGTGTTGGAAATGTCATCAGACACCTGGCTCATATTACCATATGGACTTGTGCAGATGCTAAAAAATACTGGACTAAAATCCACACGTGGTTGGAAAAAATGACAAAAAAACATATAGATTTGAAACCAGAGATATTTTTATTGGGAATTTTACATGAAATATACAGTAAAGACTTGAAATACCTGGTTGTAAATGTATTAACAGCGGCTAGGATTGTATTTGCTAAAAACTGGAAAAATGAGAAAACACTGTTAGGGATAACATTGTTCACCCTAACTGTTTTAGGTGAAATACTAACTATAAATCATAGTTAGTGTATGCAGCTTTAACTGTAAAATAGCAACTGTGGGTGTGGTTATGAAAACCATATAAAAGTAGCAAGGCTACAGCTTGCTC
>BLBF01000127.1:662388-686190 GCA_015471245.1 Laticauda colubrina
TGTTTAGCTTGTCTACCTAACCCTGGTTGGGGAACCCAGGCTTAACAAACACCATCACAGGAGGAAATCATTAAGAAAATATTGGAATGTGCTGAAATGAGTAGATTGACATTTGAAATCAGAGAACAAGAAGATAAACAATTTTATAAAATTTGGGATCTATTCTATCAATGGTTAGACAATAAAATATAGTAATGAAATATGTAGACTTTTAGAAAATAATAAATATATAAAGATGTATTCTTTTCTTATTATATCTACAAAATGATTCTAGGATAGATTTGGGATGATAATATGAACTGTCATAAAACAAATTAAGTAATGTATGATTATTTTGTAAAACATGAATGAATAAAAGTATAGTCAAATGATTAATAATATTAATGTATTTAATTTTTGATTGAAGACTACGAAATGGAAGCACAAAACAATTTGTAAACCAACTGGCACACTGTATGTATATGGAAGATGGCTTGATATTTTTATGTTTTGTTTGTTTATGTTTGTTTTAAAAACCAATAATTTTTTTTTAAAAGACTTGGATAGCCACCTATCTGAAATGGCATAGGGTCTCCTGCTTGGGGGGGGGGTGGACTAGAAGACCTCCAAGGTCCCTTGCAACTCTCATTCTGTCATTCTGTGAACTGTGATGTTTTTATACAAAAGTCCTAGAATACAAGGCTGGATGTTAACATGCATCTTGAATGTAAGCACAAATCCACAAGGCCCCAGTGCTATTTGTGTCTACCTGAAACTTTGGGCAGAAATTGACCCTTGCATTCTGGATCCATTCTGAGTGGTGTGGTGGCCTAGTGGGGAAAAGGGTCACCTCCCACTCAGAAGGTCGAGTGTTCAGTCCTTGATAGCAGATGTTTCACAAAAAGAACATATCTGCTGAGAGCTCTGTGTGGGCATCAGGAAGGGCATCCGACTAATAAATCTCAGCTCCATTCATTATGTCATGCCAACTCTACCCCCTCCCCATAGAGTACATATTAACAGAGTTGGAAGGGACCTTGTAGGTCATCTAGTCCAACCCCCTGCCCAAGCAGGAGACCCTACACCAGTGGTGGCTAATCTTTTTGGGCTCCTGTGCCAAAAATTGTGGGCACACTAGCACACATGTGCGCCAGCACCCAGAAGGCAATGCACCCTCCCCTACGTCCCCTACACATGCAATCCCAACCCACCCACCCACTCCCCACTTCCCACTTACCTGCACTACACCTCACAGCTGATTTTGTGATTGAGGCCTTTTTCCGCCTCCCAGAGGCTTGAGGAAGGCTTCTGCAGGCCGAAAACTAGGTCTGTTCCGTCACTTCCAGTATTTCCAGAAAAATAGGAAGTGACAAAACAGGCCTAGTTTTCGGCCTGAAAAGCCTGCAGAAGCCTTCCTCAAACATCTGGGAGGCCGAGAAAGACCTCAAACTGGCTGAAAATCAGCTGTGAGGTGTGCACATGCGCAGTGAGGTAAGTTTGTCTGCAGCTCGCGTGGCAGCACAAATGGCTCTGTGTGCCATAGGTTCGCCATCATGGCTCTACATCATTTCTGACAGATGGCAGTCCAGTCTCTTCTTGAAAGCCTCCAGTGTTGAAGCTCCCACAATTTCTGAGGGCAACTTCTGTTCCACTGGTTGATTGTTCTCCCTGTCAGGAAATGTCTCCTTATTTCCAGATTAAATCTCTCCTTGTTCAGTTTCCATTCATTATTCCTTCTCTGGCCTTCGGGTGCTTTGGAAAATAGCTTGATCCACTTCTCTCTGTGGCAGCCCCTCATATATTAGAAGGTTGCTATCATGTCTCCCCGATCCATCTTTTTTTATAGTATGGTGGCCAAATCTGGATGCAGTACTCTAGATGTCATCTTACTAAGGCTTTATAGAGTGGTATTAGTACCTCACTGATCTTGATTGTATCTCTCTGTTAATACAATTTAGGATTGCATTAGCTTTTTTGGCAGCTGCTGCACCTACTGGCTCCTATTTAGCTGATTGTCCACTAAGACTCTGAGATTCCTCTCCCAGTTCCTGCTATTGAGCCTGGTTTTACCCAGTCTATATGTGTCCTTTTGGTTTTCTATATGTGTCCTTTTGCCTAAGTGTAAGACTTTACTTTTCTCTACATTGAATTTCATTTTGTTAGATAGGGCCCAGTGTTCAAGTCTGTCAAAATCCATCTGGACCTTGAGCCTATCTTCTTGAGTGTTAGCTATTCCTGCCAGCTTAGTATCATCTGCAAATTTGGTAAATTCCCTTTCTATTCCCTCATCTACGTCGTTTATGAAGATATTGAAGAGTCCTGGGCCTCAGAGGGAATCTTGTGGCACCCCACTGCTTACTTCCCTCCATGTAAACTTAGACCCATTAAAAACTACTTGTTGAGTACGGTTTGTCAGCCAGTTGCTAATCCATCTGGTGGTGGTGCTATCTATTCCATCTTTTTCTAGCTTACCAAGAAGTAGGTTGTGGTCTACTTTGTCGAATGCCTTGCCGAAATCTAAGTATATTACATCCATAGTATTTCGCTGGTCTATTAATTTATGTTGAAGAATGAAATAAGATTGGTTTGGCATGATCTATTTTTAACAGACCCATGCTGACTGCTAGTTGTTACTTGTTTCTAGATGTTGGCAGATTTTTTTTTTTAATCTTTTCCAGTATCTTCCTGGGTATTGATGTTAGGCTGATTGGTCTGTAGTTTTCTGGGTCTGTTTTTTTTCCTTTTTAAAAGATGGGAACCACCTCAGCTCTTTACCAGTCCTCTGGTAGTTCCCTGGTGCTCCAGGATTTTTGAAAGATGTGATGCAGTGGTTCTGAGATGACCTCTGCCAGCTCCTTTAAAACTCTGGGCTGTCATCCATCAGGCCCCAGTAATTTGTTTTCATCAAGATCAGACAGGTGTTCTCTTACTATTTCATTTACAGTTATGTTTTTGATAGGCTGGCCTATAGGAATTTTTTCTCACATGAAAACTGATGCAAAGAATGAGTTAAGCGGCTCTGCTTTCTCTCTGTTGCCTGTTACTTCCTTGCCATCTTCTCTTTAATAGACCGACTGTTTCCTTGATTTTTTTTCTTATTATTTACATGTTGGAAGAAACTTTTTTTTTTATTATCTTTGACTTTTATTGCAAGTCTTTGTTGGTTCTGAGCCTTTGCTTTCCTGACTTTATCTTTGCAGATTCTGGCTATCTGCTGATATTCTGCCTTAGAAAAACGTATTCCCGTTTTTCCATTTTTTGTACTTGTCCTTTTTGTCTTTCAATTTGTCAGAGAGATCTTTGTGTAGCCATGCTGGTTTCTTCTTGGATTTCTTGTTTTTTGTTCTCAGTGTTATTGTGCTGGTCTGGGCTTTTATGATCGTACTTTTCAGAGTTTCCCAAGATTCTTGAGTTGTTTTCCCCTTTAGGATTTTCATCCAAAGGAATATTTTCCAAGTTCTGAGTTCATTCAAATCAGCTCTTAAAATCTAAGACTCTGGTGTTGTTCTGTATAAAATAGTTTACTCCAAATTCTCTAATATGATTGGCTAAGAAAGCCAGCATAGGGATTGGTTCACTAGGAACCAATCCAAAGGAGCCGCCAAAAGGCAGTTAAATCAAACAAATGTCATTGGCTACAAGCCGGCAGGCAAGCCATATATAAAGGCTGCCACGGCTAGAGCCAAACCATTCCGTTTAACTTTTACTGTTGAAAGAAAGACTTTTACTGTTGGAACCCGGTCTACCTCGTGTTTTTCCGGACGGAACACTGGCGACGAAGGTGGGATCATCCTAAAACGTGAGACTGTGCACACGGCGAATTGAAACCCAAGCTGGAAGCGATGGGCGGAAATAATGCATCGCCTGCACCCTTCAACCCCAATGAAGAGGATTGGGAATCCTACGTAGACCGTTTCCAAATGTACTTGGAAAGTAACGAGATGGAAGAGATCTCAGACCAGTGTAAGAGGGCTGTCTTCTTAACGCATTGCGGACCAATGATATTCAAAATGGTCAAGGCATTGGCGAAGCCCAGAGACGTAAAGCAAATGACCTGGCCCGAACTCCAGCGAATGTTGAAGGCTCATTACGCACCAGTGGTGTCAAATCTCATCAAACAGCACGAATTCTACCGAAGGGACCAAAAAGAAGGCGAGACCATCGCTGATTTTGTGGCAGCCCTCCGACAACTGGGGGGAGCATGTGAGTTCCTGAACTTAGATGAAGCCATGCAAGATCGAGTAGTATTGGGTTTAAAAGACTCTAATTTACAAAGTAAATTGCTAAATAAAACCAACATAATCGTAGCTGAAGCAATCGCAGAAGCCACAGCTGCAGAAGCCGTGAAAAAGTCACCGGCCACAATGAAACAAATGAACGCGAACAACGCCGAAACGAGCCTAACCAGAGGGAAGAAGCAATTTCCTGCCACCACACACCATGAAGATTTTGACGAGACATCAGAATCCGGAGAGGAAGACGATGAGGTCCACCGCCTATATGCCAACAAAAAAAGGTGCGAAAAAAGAAACTGGCGAGAATGCGCCAGTTGCAGAGGAAACCACCCTCGAGCCGATTGCAGATTCCTTGATGCCATCTGCAGAGCTTGTAAGAAAAGGGGACACATCGGGAAGGTCTGTAGGAGTCAAAAAAATTACAGCCCTAACAGATGCAGTAACTCTCCCCCATAAGCTGAATCGAAACAAGCCGAGAGAAAGTGGGAGCGCAACAAACAAGCCAGTAACCGAGAAAAGACCCATCAAACTGTCACTATCGGAAGCGCTCAGACGGAAAGCGGAAAAAAAGTTAAAATCATCGTAAAAATTGAAGGCAGCCCCTGCGAGATGGAGGTCGATTCAGGGTCTTTCCTGTCAATGGTGTCATGGGACACAATCAGACAACTGGTCCCAAATATTAAGCTAAAAGCGCTCCAGAAACAAAAATTAACTCTGAAGGACTACCAAGGGAATCGAATCCCTGTGGTAGGTCTAGGACATTTCCGAGTCGCTTACAAGCAACATGTCGAAGTCCTGCCTCTGACAATAATTGACCGAGACTGACCCAGCCTCCTGGGCATCGAATGGTTCGCACCATTGGGCATCGGAATGACCAGAGTAGACTGAGTGGCCGCAACCGACTGGGAAGAAAACATGATCCACGAGTTCCAGGACGTTTTCAATGGCTCCCTAGGCAGGTATCGGGGGACCCCAATTTCCTTTCGCTTAGACCCCCAGGTGGCCCCTAGAAGATTAAAGGCCAGACGAGTTCCCTTTGCATTAAAAGCAAAAATAAAGGAACAATTGAATAAATTAATTGACCAAGGGGTTTTGGAACCTGTTGACCATGCTAAATGGGAGACGCCAATAGTAACTCCGGTTAAACCTGATGGGTCAGTACGCATCTGCGGAGACTACAAGGCTACCCTGAACCATGCGCTGCAACAAGCGCATACCCGGTGCCAGTCGTACAACATTTGCTACACTCACTCGGGGGAGGAAATTTTTTTGCTAAACTAGATCTAGCACAAGCTTACCAACAGCTTCCAGTAGACCCCTTAATGGCCGAGGCACAGACAATAGTGACTCACAAAGGGGCATTCAAGTGTAACAGACTCCAGTTTGGAGTGAGTGTGGCCCCAGGCATTTTCCAAAGCCTCATGGAACGCCTATTAAATGGAATAAAAGGAGTCGTACCATATTTTGATGACGTCCTGATTTCGGCTAAAGATACGACCCAACTAGAAAAGACTAAGAAATGTACTAACAAAATTCAGAGAATCCAGTCTGAAAGTTAAAAAAGAAAAATGCTGCTTAATGACTGATCGCGTCGAATTTCTGGGCTACTTAATTGACGGAGAGGGTATACACCCTACTGAAAAAAAAGTCAAAGCCATTAAAGACGCACCACAGCCAAAAAACAAAACAGAATTGCAGGCATTTTTGGGTCTAATAAATTTCTATAACGTATTCCTCCCCCACAAAGCGACAATAGTGGAACCATTACACCATTTGCTGGATTAGAAAACTAATTGGACTTGGGGTCATAGAGAGCAAAAAGCATTCCAGAAAATGAAAAATGTATTAACATCAAACACTGTTCTTATCCAGTTTAGTAACACACTTCCATTGACAGTAACCTGCGACGCCTCACCGTTTGGAGTCGGTGCCATCCTGAGCCACCAATTGCCAGATGGGAGAGAGGCACCCGTCGCTCATTACTCAAAGACTCTGTCTAAAACAGAACGTAACTATAGTCAACTATAGAAAGCTCTGGCAATCGTCGCCGGAGTGAAACGCTTCCACGAATACCTTTATGGAAAAACATTTTTGATCGTAACGGACCATAAACCGTTACTAGGAATTCTGGTGGGAAACAAGCCTACACTGAACATTTTATCCCCGCGGATGACTAGATGGTCAGAATTCCTAGCAGCATACTCTTACACATTGACTCATCGACCTGGGAAGCAAATCTCCCATGCAGACGCATTAAGCAGAGCACCATTGCCAACGACGGAGGAAGACCCGGCGCCAACAATGACCACCCTGCAAATAGAAACATGCCCCGAACTACCAATATCTGCAAACGATGTCGCCAGAGCCACCGCAAAGGACCCAGTGACTTCCCGCATATTAAACTGGGTAGGTAAAGGCTGACCGGAAAACCAAAAGACTGAAAACTTTAAACCTTTCTGAACCAGACAAACTGAACTTTCAATTCAAAAAGGTTGTTTATTGTGGGGTGATCAGGTAGTAATCCCTCCTAAATTACAAACTAGAGTGTTGGGTATGCTTCACGAAGGCCACCCTGGTATTGTAAAAATGAAAAGCCTAGCTAGAAGCTATGTCTGGTGGCCTGGTATAGATAAAGACATCGAATACTGGGTTGCTACTTGTACTAAATGTCAGAAAACCAGGCCTTCCCCACCACAAGCACCCTTAAGGGACTTGGAGACCCCACGAGGTCCCTGGTCTCGGATCCACATTGATTTCGTGGGTCCTACTAGGGGACATACCTTTTTAATTGTCGTAGATGCATACTCAGATTGGCTGGAAGTTGTAGTAATGTCATCTACGACAACCGAGGCGGTCATTAAACAACTTAACAAACTCTTCAAAACCCATGGATTGCCAGACATCCTAGTGTCCGACAACGGGCCACAATTAACAGCCATCCAATTTGAACAATACCTAGCCTCCCTAGGTATATGCCATGCACTAACCACACCGGCCCACCCAGCTGTAAATGGTAGGGCGGAGAGAATGGTCAGGTTTACCAAAGAGGGTTTAGAGAGAATGGACCTGGGGGATGTCCAGGATAAAATTAACCACCTACTCACCCTCCAACATATCACACCCAGCACTGTAACCAACAAAAGCCCGGCGGAATTATTAATGGGAAGAAAACTTAGGTCGCAATTAGACAGGTTGCACCCAAATTACACCTTGGAAAGACCCCCCCGACTCCTCCAGCCGTTTCAGAACATTTGAAATCGGTGACCTAGTCTATGCAAAAAATTTCACCGGGGACCCCTTATGGCTTCCAGGCACAATCACACAAATCACAGGCCCCCGGTCCTACCGACTAACCATAGACGATGGCAGGGAATGGATGCGGCACATAGACCAGCTTCATTCCCGAAACATTGAAAGAAATACAGACTCACAACCACAAATAATAAAAAATGACAGAAATAAAACCAAAGGGGGGGGAAATACAAGAAAATAATAAAGAACTTTTTAAAATAAACCCAGAACATCTGAACAATCAAAAAGAGCAAAAAGGAAACTTACGGTTAGATGAGACTTGCGGGAAAAATCCAGACGAAGGGGCCAGCCAAGCCAGCTCGACCTGCCCGGAGAGACCAGGAGGGAGCGGCGAAACCACCGGCCTGAGAAACTCAAGCAGTAGCAAAGTGGCCGACTCACCCTTCCAGGCGGTTCCATGGAGAACAGCCAGAGAGACAGCAACCCCATCTGAACTGGTTGAAGTCTCCAGCGAAAATGAACTGCGCAAGTCCAGTAGAATCAGAAGAAGCCCCACCTACCTGCACGACTACGTCACCACGTAGGACTGAACCAAGGGGGGAGGGGTGTTCTGTATAAAATAGTTTACTCCAAATCCTCTAATATGATTGGCTAAGAAAGCCAGCATAGGGATTGGTTCACTAGGAACCAATCCAAAGGAGCCGCCAAAAGGCGGTTAAATCAAACAAATGTCATTGGCTACAAGCCGGCAGGCAAGCCGTATATAAAGGCTTCCGCGTCTAGAGCCAAACTGTTCCGTTTAACTTTTATTGTTGAAATAAAGACTTTTACTGTTGGAACCCAGTCTACCTCGCGTTTTTCCGGACGGAACAGGTGTCATTATGTTCTGTTGCTTGTGTTTGTGTTATATTGAATTCTAGTATGACATGGTCACTCTCACCCAAGGTTCCTGCAGTTTCAACTCCCTCTATCACTTCTTCTCTGTTTGTAAGACTTAAGTCCAGGATGGCTGTCCCTCTAGTTTCATCCATTACCTTTTGGACAACAAAGTTGTCAGCTATGTTGGTCAGGAACTTATTTGATTTCTCACTTGGTGCAGAATTAATTTTCCAATTGATATCAGGGTAATTGAAGTCCCCCATTACTATTGTAGAGTGTTTCCTATATATATTTGCTAGTTGGTTGGCAAAAGGGATATCTATTTTTCTGCTTGATTGGGTGGCCTATAGTAGCAGTCACCAACTGGTGGGCCGCAGCCCACTGGTGGGCCATGAGAAAATTTTGATGGGCTGCAGAGAAATCTCACCCTCAGAGCACCCTCACAAAGCAATTAATCCAGGCTGCGCAGAAACACAAGGCTGCATGGCCCACATGGTCCGTGGAAACCCTCTCCGCCCACTCACTCCTTACCAGGTAAACTTGCCTGCTAAATTGCTGTTTTTCCTTTTTCCAACATCATCAGTTCTGCTGTGCCAGGAGATTTAGATTAGCTAGAAAGCAGGAAATAGTTGAATTTCTTGCTTTAGATCTAGTCTAGTCTTTAGATCTTTGGTTCAGGAGAGCCGAACCTCCCTTAGGACTGAAGGTTTGCTTGCAAGCAAATTCTGTGCAGACTCACAGCAAGCAAATTTGAGAGACTGAGCTAGTCAATGACACATAGATAGTCTACTGTGATTCTGTGAGCAACTCAATCTGCCCGCTTTGCCTGATTTTGGGTAAAAGTTTCTCTTTTTTATAAAAAATTCAATATTTACATGCATGGTGTGTTGTGAGTTAATTTTGTGAGTTTGCTTGAAAGCAAATTTTATGTGACAGACTGAGCTGGCCAATGGCAGATAGATAGATCTCTGAATGAATCTGTGTTTCTATGAGCAACTTAATCTGCCTGCCTGCTTTGCCTGATTTTGGGTAAAAGTTGCTCTTTTTTAAAATAAAAAATTCAATATTTACATGCATGGTGTGTTGTGAGTTTATTTTGTGAGTTTGCTTGCAAGCAAATTTTATGAGTTTGCTTGCAAGCAAATTTTATGAGTTTGCTTGCAAGCAAATTTTATGTGACAGTGAGCTAGCCAATGGCAGATAAGATAGATCTCTGAATGAATCTGTGATTCTGTGAGCAACTCAATCTGCCTGCCTGTTTTGCCTGATTTTGGGTAAAAGTTTCTCTTTTTTAATAAAAAAATTCAATATTTATATAAATATTTATAATATTTACATCCAAGCCATGCCCAGCCAGTCACATGACCACCAAGCCACACCCATAAATTTGGCCACACCCACAGAACCAGTTAGTGGTCCCTGGGATCTAAAATTATGAGTTTGGTGGTCCCTGAGGTCCAAAAGGTTGGCAACCTCTGGCCTATAGTACACACCCATGTCCATGTCATTCTTTTTTTATTTTTATATTGACCCATATGCATTCTAGGATGTTTTCGTCTTTGGTTTCATGCATTTCTGTAGCGATATAGTGGTCCTTTACATACAGTGCAATTCTTCTTTTATGGGGTCTGGGTTTTTTGAACAGTTTGTATCCTTCCATCAGTATGTTTCAATCGTGGCTTTCATCCCACTAAGTTTATTCCAATTATATCATATTTGCCTTCATGTATTAGTAGTTCAAGTTCACCCTGTTTGTTCCCCAGATTTTGTGCATTTGTATATAGGCACTTGAGGTCTTTATGTCTGACCCTGGCTATACTTCATGTTTGAGTTTGTCTTCCTTCCCATCCTTCCTTTCCCCATTATTTAACTTGCTTTCTTGGGGTTTTTGCTTGGAATAAGGTCCTGGAGATCCTAAAGATTGGTCTCCCTCCCCCCTCAATTTTAGTTTAAAGGTCTCCTGATAAGTTGAGCCAGTCATTTTCCAAAGACATTCTTCGCAATCTCTGTGAGGTGTAACCCATCCCTTGCCAAAAGCCCATCATGGAGATAGCACAGACCATGGTCAAGGAATTCAAAGTTTTTTTGGTGACACCAATCCTTTAGCCAGTGGTTCACTTCTAGAATTCGTTGTTGTCTTACTGGATATTGTCCTTTCGTTGGCAGTACAGATAAAAAAACTATTTGGGCACCTAAATTCCTGACTTTCTTGCTGACCTGCTCATAACCATTCAATATTGTTTTCAAGTCCTTTTTAGTGTCATTCATTCCTACATGTGGTAATAGAAAGGGGTAGTAGACTGTGGTTTTTATTATTTAGGTTCTCAGCCACATCTTTAATTTTAGCTCCAGGGAGACAACATATTTCTGGTCGTACAGGTGGCTTGTTCTGTTCCCTTGAGAATTGAATCTCCTATCACCAGCACTTGCCTTTTTTTTTTCCCTAGGGAGGTTTGGGGTTTTTTCTATCTGTCACAGAAGCATTTGATGGTGTTACTTTTTTAGAGACATTTGATGGTGCTTCTCTTTTATGTGTCTGCAAGTTTTCTTCTGGTGAGAGTCCATGAAATTGATTGCTTAGCACCAGTGGGGCTGCATCAGAGTGGGTTGGTTTGGACAGGGGTTTTGTACTAGGTTTGTGTTTTTTCTACGAGTGACATGTTTCCATCTGTCTTCTTCTAAGAGGTCAATTCTTTTAGAAGTTGTTTGATCATTGTTATGTTCAATTTGGGCATATTCTTTTTGCAAGGTTTGGGGTTTCTCATTTTGTGGATTGAGTTTCAGAGGGGTTAGAATTTCCTCGAGACCCTTTACTTTTTCTTCTAGTAACGTATTTGGTACATATATAGTTTGGGTATTCTATGGGCATAACCCCCAAATTAAGGGATTACAGGGTCATAAAAAGGAAAAAAAATCCATAAAAAGGAAAAAAAAATTCAGACCCATAATAATTAGGAGGGATTCTCCATTTATGAGGAAGGGGTCTGGACCAGTGGTGGGATTCAATTTTGTTTTACTATCCGTTCTATAGGCATGACATGGCTTGGTGGGTGTGGCTTGATGGGCATGGCACGGGAAGGATACTGTCAAATCTCCATTCCCTCCCCACTCCTGGGGGAAGATTGCTGCCAAATCTCATTCCCTCCCCACACCACTAACCTGCTTTCCAGCTCCGTTCTCCTGTGCAGGGCAACCAAAGGAGACCCAGCCAATCAGCTGGGACTCGGGAGGCAGAGAATAGATGGGGGCGGGGCCAATCAGAGGTGGTGTTTGCCAGTCCTCCCAACTAGTCAAAATTTCTACCACCAGTTCTCCAGAACTGGTCAGAACCTACTGAATACCACCTCTGGTCTGGGCAGCATTCAGCTGATCTGTCTCTCCATAATTTGGGTGTGCACTTATATGTTGGTCATGCTGCTGGTGACCATGATGACCACGCAGAGACCATGGGAGTGTTGGATTTCCTCCCAGGCCACACCAGCAAAGGTTCTCTTGAGCATCCAAGGACTATGGTCAAACCAGGACCCCCAAGTGCCTTTTTGTTTGACCTCCCATCTCCCCATGACTAATGTCTGCAAGAGGCTTCCAGCCTTTTGGTTAAGCCCACCTGCTCCCTATCAAGACGGGCTCAGCAGAGGAGAGGAGGGTACTCACTTTCTGCTCACAGACACGATACTGCCTGGCCTCTGCACGGCAGGGCTCTTCTCCAGGAAGTCTGTGGCCCAAGAGAAACAGAATAACAGAACAGAGTTGGACGGATGGGATCTTGGAGGTCTTCTAGTCCAACCCCCTCCTCAGGCAGGAAGCCCTATACCATTTCAGACAAATCATTGTCCAATTTCTTTTTAAAAACCTCCAGGGTTAGAGCATTCACAACTTCTGAAGACAAGCCATTCCATTGGTTAATTGTTCTCACTGTCAGGAAGTTTCTCCTTAGTTGTAGGTTGGATCTCTCTTGGATGACTTTCCATCTGTTGCTTCTTGTCCTGCCTTCACACACTTTGGGAGAATAGGTTCACCTCCTTTTCCCTATGATAGCCCCTTAGATATTGGAACACTGCTATGATGTCACCCCTAAATCCTTCTTTTCAGTAGATTAGACATCCCAATTCCTATGGCTGTTTTTCATGTATTTTAGCTTCAAGCCCCCAATCATTTTCTGCACTCTTTCCAGAATCACATCATTTTTATATTGTGGTCATCAAAACTATATTTACCAAGACATTATAAAGTGATATTAACACTTCATTTCTATCCCTCTGTTAATACAGCCTAGGATTGGATCAGCCTTTTTGGCAGCTGCAGCACATTGCTGGAGTCCAAGATCCCTCTCGCAGTTACTGCTATTGAGCCAGGTTTCATTCAATCTATATCTGGACATTTGATTTTTCAAAAGACCCAGGCTCTCATAAAGCTCTGCCTAACCACATATTTCCAGTTTGATGAACATACTAACAAATGAAAGGCACACCCCCTGGGATCACTGCTTTCAGGACTTATAATGGAGGTTATAAGGCAATGTCTAGAAGCCATAGCACTCCCACAAATACAAAACATGGATCAGATATGTAGATGACACCTTCGCCATAATAAAAAAGGTCCAATTTGAGAAAAAAAACCACTCACTACCCTTCCTGGCCAGCCTGATCAACAGAGACTACAATGGCAAACTAGAAACACAAGAATATAGAAACACTATCCTTACCATCCAGGTGCTTCACTACCAATGCAACAACTCAACCTCCCACAAGAGAAACTGTGTAAGAACTTCATATAGATGAGCACAAACTCATTGCAGCAACCTTGAAGAGCAGAAAGAGGAAACAGAACATCTATATAGCATATTCCAACAAAATGGATATCCAGGCAAATTTTTGAAAAAGTGCTGATCGCTCAATCAACACAATCAACACAATCAACACAAGCCCTAAAAGGAATAACACTGCCACACATCAAGAACATCTCAGAAACTAACAATGGATCACCAGATGGAATCAGCAAAACACATAAGCCAACTAACACACACACACACACACACACACCCAAATATCCTAAGTAAAAGACACAACAGACCCAAAAGTAAAAACAGGAGTAATTTACAACATACAATGTAATGAGTGCAATAGCCACAAGGTAGGACAAACAGGCAGAAGACTGGTAGAATGCATCCATGAACAGTCAGAAGACATGATGAAAACTCTTTAATTTCACAACATATGGACAGATTTAACCATTTAGCCTAGTGGACAATCCCTTAAGTGCAAGCCAGCACTGTGCTGCAGCTGCCGATGCACTCCTAGATGGCATCATCAAAGGGAGAGTATCAGGGTCACATGAAGTGGTAGTACTGCTGAATACTGCACTGGTCAGATCCCCATTTGGAATACTTTGTCCAGTTTATGTCACCATGATACAAAAAAAAAAAGATGTTGGGATTCTGGAAAGAGTGTAGAGAAGAGCAACAAAGATGATTAGCAGACTGGAGGCTAAAGCTTATGATGAACGGTTGCAGAAACTGGGTCTATCTAGTTTGATGAAAAGAAAGACCAGGGCTGACATGATAGCAGTCTTCCAATATCTAAGGGGCTGCCACAAAGAGGAGGGGGCCAACCTATTTTCCCAAAGTGTGTGAAGGCAGGACAAGAAATAAGGAAAATAATTAAGGAGAGAATCAACCTAGAACTACAGAGGAACTTCCTGACAGTGAGAACAATTAACTAGAGGATCAGCTTCCCTTCAGAGGTTGTAGTTGCTCCATCATCCCTGGAGGTTTTTAAGAAGAGACTGGACAGCCATTTGTCCAGAATGGTACAGGATCTCCTGCTTGAGCAGGAGGAAGAATTAGAAGACCTCCAAGGTCCCTTCCAACTTATTGTTGTTACCCTTGTTGTAATATTGTATTCTGACAGGCCTTTCCCCTGAGCAGCTACGTCTAAACAGGTCTCGTGTGCCCACCTGATGCACCTGCGGATCCGGAAGGAGACGCCGTCCCCGCAGGTACTGGAACAAGCAGTCCAGCTGCCCCAGTGAGTCCATGTCCCGTGGGCTGGTTGGTGTTGGTGCAGGGTCTCTGATTCTTGGTCAAGGTCCAGTGGGCCATTGTTTCTCCCCTACTTGAAAGAAGATGGCAATGTCACCAGTGAGGAGATAGGCACCCACCCAGTACCACTCAGCACAGCCTCCAAAGTGTGTGTGTGTGTGTGTGTGTGTGTGTGTGTGTGTGTGTGTGCGATTTCTGACTTTGCCATGTTTTGGCCTATTGAGCAACTCTCTGTCTCTCAATTGGAAGCAGGACTGTGTCTTCTCCTCCATGCCATCCTGAGGCAACCTCTTAGGATGTGCCCAGCTAGCCTTTGGCAATATGGGCCAGTGAGGGATGTGGGGCCAGACAGCGTGCATGTGTACAAATGAATAGGGAAGCTGTTCAAGAATCAGAAAGCCTGTCCCTGGCCAGGGCACCAGGGCAGAAGTCAAGGGAAGAAGGGGGCTCCAAGAGGAAATTCCCCCACATTGAAGGGGCCAAGGCAGGGCAACCCCCAGGAGGCCATGTGGTCACTGCGTGGGGGAAGTGAAGGGGGCACCTTAGACCCCACTTGCAAGCCTGTCCTGGAGAGCCAGGAGGGGTCTCTTGCAGGCCAGGGCAACCTCAGGAGAGTCGCCAGGCTTTTCTCCTCTCTCCACCTAGCTCTCACCATGGACAAGCAGCCTGGCCTTCTCTAATTCCCACCTCTGCTGTTCCCCCCCCCCCCGCCCATGAAGCTGCTGGGGCAGTGAGTCAACTTAAGAGACCGTCTTTGGGAGAGGAGGCACTTGGTCGAACCGCCCAGGCTGCTGCGGTCACTCTGACTCAGAATGCTTTGTGGTGAGCTTGCCCAGGGCTCCCTATCAAGAACCTGTCTCAAGGACGACTGCTACGGGTCTTGGCTCATCTCTCCTGATTAGCATCCAGTGAAGATGACATTTCCCGGCCAGCTTCCTCTCTGGTCCAATGGACGGGCAGACAGCTGCTCTGCTGACATCTCTGGATGGCCCACCACTCCCCATCTTGTGCTCTGCCTGCTGGCTGGCAGGGAGGAAGGGAGGATCAACCCCTTCTCTGCGCAGGCATGACCTGGTTCAGAAAGGCCATGCCAGCTCCTGATTAATCAGGCCTACTTTCCTTCCCCTCCATTTTGGGAGGGCTACTGGACACCTCCCACACCCAACCCTGAGGCTCTAAAGGAGCACTTTGACTGCCCTTGTGCCACTGAATGGCAGCTGCCAGAACAGCTTGTGGGTGATCATGGCGTAAAGTGCATCCTACCTTCCCAGTCCTTCCTGGCAGCAACAGTGGCATTTCACCCTCTTCCCTGCTGCAGATGCCAAGCACAGAGGCAGCTTGTTATAATCACTGTGGCACCATGGACTGAACGGGCAGGTGAAGATGCCTCCTCAAGGGTTTTCACCATCTCCTCTGACCAAGGAAAGGGCACCTGATGACTGCTGGTGGGAGCGGGCAGAGGGGAGTCCTCACGGAGCATGCAGCTGACTGGCATAAGACTCTGCGTCTTGTCATGAACTGATCATGATGTGCCAGGCTGGATCAGGGTAGCCAACCAAGCCCATCAGCTGTGCCAGCACTTGGCTGGCTGCTTGGCACTGGCGGGCACTTTTCAGAAGCATTTTCCTGCACCCAGGCCTCTGGCAGCCATGAGGGAGCATGGCTTCTCAGTGCAGTGACCAAATTTTCTTGGGGAGAAAAAAATAAGGGAAAAGGAAAAAGAGGCTCATAACGATTAAGAAAATGCTAATGTTTAAAATTTTGCTTTACAAAGGAAAATTCAAGAGTAAAACCAAGAAAACAAATAATTAAATTAAATCAGTGATAAGTTCCAACTCCAGCTTTAAATTAATAAAGATTAAAAATAATTTAAAAAACTAACACAAGTAAAATGTGTAAAAAATAAAAAATGCAGATAATTTTTTAATGAACACACACACATTAAAAGGGGAAGTCATAAAGAAGTGATTCTCCCTTCATCAAGATAGTTTTGATAACTTTCTCTTATCCAATCACAAATGAGCTCTTCTTCCCATATCCCATCTCATCTCTTACCTACCAATTCTTAAAGCTTGGTCATTCAGTCCTACTCAACAACAAAAGCCCCTTAAGAATTACAAGAAATAACAACACTTATATATTAACCTCAATCAAATAAACCAACTTTATATTCCTTTACTTTTAACAGTCACTTAGCATTTTCCCAAAAATCAGAGTATGTCATTTTTTTTGCCAGGATTTCTTGGGAGATTTTGTCAGTCTGGGAGTTCTTACTTGAGGGGAAAATGGCAATGCTCAAATTATGGTACTCAGACGCATGATATCAGCTGCCTGAGGGAGAGTCTGGGATAGGCGGAAGGAAAGAGGAAGTCAGCCAGCAGCAAGGGGGGGGGTCACAGTGGCACCTGAGTGACACCTGAAGAACCAGGCTAGGGACAGAAGCCATCTATGTTGACGATGACTTGATGGTACATAATGTATCATCCTTGATCAACTTGTCTCATGTTTTCCTGAAGTCAAGGGCACCATGTTCACGACATTCCCGGGTCAGTTGAATGGGTTATTCTGTTGAAAATGATCTGGCTACTTTGACATGACTTATCCTTGATAGAGGCCTGTTGACTTCTGCCAAGCCACATCACATTCTTTCCTGCTTACTCATAAACCGACAGCTTAGCATCTGTTCTGGAGGTCTGTGTGGTACGACCCTCAAGTTGATTGGTCCGCAATGACCTCAGCCCTCCTATTTTCCTTTTCTGGAGGCAGAAACAAAATTTCCTTTCTCCAGCCCTTCTCTGGAACCGTCTCTGCCCTCCATGACTTCTCAAAGGTCAGAAAAAAGGGCTCCGGATGACCAGGATTCTCAAACCGAAGCGCTCTCTGGCCCAGGAGACCGAAACGCTTTCATGGAAGATGTTTCTTTCCCTCTCCTCCAGAAGCACAAAAGGCACCCCCAGACTCTGGGTCACACCCCCATTTCCCCCCTGGGCCTTGCTTGCCTGCCTTTCTTTCCAATAAGAAAAGGTGGGTCTTGAGGGTTGCCCTGCAGAGTCCTCCAAGGAGAAAGGAAGAATGTAGCCCCTGCCCCTCCAGGCCCTCTGGGGACAAAGGTGGCCCAGACCCAGTCAAGGGATGCTCATAAATGCAGTGGACATATCGACTGCCTAGCAGATCCTTCCAGGGTGGGGGTGCTGCAGGCACCCCCATGCTCCATTTTCTGCCTTTCTGAGCCTAGAGGAAGCCTTCCAGGAGCTACAACACCCCCCCAGAAGGCTTCCCTGAGGCTTAGAATGCCCCAAAATGGAGCACAGGGGAGTGCTGTGTACCCCTCCTATCCTCCATTTTCTGCCTTCCTGAGCCCCAGGGAAGCTTTCTGGGCGCAAAAATTCCCTCCTCCAGAGGCTTCTCTGAGGCCCAGAAGGTGCAAAAATGGGGGGGGGGGGTTTTACTGCAGAAAGCAAAAAACAAAACACACCCATCCAGTCACATTGGCCATGTCCCCTAGCCATGTCCCCCTAGCCACACCCACAGAACTGGTAGTAAAAAAAATTTGAATCCCACCACTGGGGCAGTGGGCTGAAGGGGAGATTCGTGGTCACCCAGTTCTGGAGAGCATTTCTGAGTTGGGCTGGGTGGACTCACCTGCACTACGCATGCAAAGACCAGGCCAATCAGGAACAAGACCCTCCAGCGGGACAGCTGCCTGTAGGAAAACACCAGACAGAAATGAACACTTCCAAAACCTTTGTCAGGAAAGGAAGAATATCTTGTAAGTTTAGTGTAAAAGCATACACTGTCCAAACTGTAGTGCCAAAGGTATGCAAATGCTTTATTCGCCTCCTTCTGATTGGTGAGGCCTTCTGACTAGCTTCCCAACTGAGGGTAGAAATTGTGTAGAGAAAAACCGGAAGCAAAAGATGAACTTGCCCTTCAGAGAGAGAAGATAAGGCATCCCAGAAAGTAGGGAAAAACCTCAGTCCGGGTCTTGAGCATCCCTCAGGGACAAGATGGATTGAAGGCTGCCTGGTGGGCCAAGCAGCGCCTGAGCCCCTGGCAAGCACCGCCACGAGTGACCTGCTCTGGCAGCCTTTGCCCTCTGAGCAGCCGGCAAAGAGGCTGCTTTGTCACAGGATTTGCCAGTGCACCAAGCGGTGGCCGTCCCAGAGACTCAGTGCGAGCCTTGGCCAGCTCTTGTGGCCTTGTGGGCAGTGGTTTCTTCAGGGAGGCCTCAGGGAATGATCATCCTTCCTGATCAATCTGTTTGTGCCCCGCCTTGGAGAAGGCAAGCTGTGACTTAAAGGATGCACCACTAAGTTTAAGAAGTGACACAACTTTTGTCGAGCCCAGGCTGTGGGAATGTCAAGCGGATGAAGATAAGTCTTGGAAATTCAACCAACTTTGGGGAGATATTACCCCTTAATGTGGGCAACCCCTGAAATGCTTTTGACCCCCCAACCTGCCATTCCAGGGCCCCTGAGGAGGGCATCCCCAGGCCAGCCTCCCAGTTCCCTCAGCGATGGAGGGGCAAGGTCTCCGAGGGCTTTCAGCCCCACCTGCCCTACCACTGTCTGGAGTGCCTAAAGCAGTGGTTCTCAACCTGTCGGGGTCGAATGACCCTTTCACAGGGATCACCTAAGACCACCGGAAAACACATATTTTCAATGGCCTTAGGAACCCAGCCATAATTTTATGGTTGGGAGTCACTACAACACGAGGAACTGTATTAAAGGGTCGTGGCATTAGGAAGGTTGAGAACCACTCGCCTAAAACAAAAGGCTCTCGCCTGGGACAGGGGGAAGGGAGTTCCTCTCTCTGGGGCTAAGGGGAGTGGCTGGCAGAGGGGGGGCATTCTCAGTGCAGAGGTGAACAATATACAGATCGATTACGAGTATAGTTTGTGCTATTATTTTACATATCTAAAAAAACATTTTGACCAATTAGATGCCACCCCAGTAACCTTGAATGACCACATAGATAGGCTGAAAGCAACATGGTTTCAACTTTTATATCACCCTGAGCGAAACAGAGGGCACACTGGATGAATTACATGGGTGATGTCCTTTTTGGGGACCAGGCACATGGAGTTAGGGCCAAGTCCTTGGAGGGAAAGGGGGTGCTTGGGGATTGGCACCAAGAAAAGGTTTGAAACTGGCGGATCTGCCACCCACAAAAGAGCAGCCTGGGCTGCCAGATTCCAACCATCACAGCCATCCAGAACAGCCGTGCGGTTATGCCCTGGAGATCAGCCAAGCGGGTGGGCCCACTGCCAAGCGGGCCAGCAGCTGTCCTACGTGCAGCCCCACCGCCAGGGATACCATAAGGGGGAGTCTCCCTTAAGAACCTGGTGGTGGAGCAAGGGTCCCTTCCACAATGTCCCTAGGACACAACAGCTCAGTTTCTGCGGCTACCTGTAGATCCACAACAAGGAAGAGCTGGGGGTGACAGAAGTGAGAGCGAGATTTAACTGGCACATAAGAGAGGGTCAGTGTTGCAAAAAGCAGAAGAAGAGGCAGACTTCTTGTTCTTCCACCAAGTCCCAGGCTTTGCTAGAAAGCTTAGCCTCCCGGAACAGGTGGCCTGAGTTTCCAGCCCAGGGGCCTTGGAAGGGAAAGGGGGCATTGGGGGAGGGGGGACAGAAAGAGCAGTTCCTGGGAGGGCATGGGCCTTGTGGCCCTTTGGAAAGAGGAGCAGGAAATACAGGAAGGGACCAGGCAGAACTTGAGGGGTCGACCTACTTTCCAAAACACCAGAGAGCAGGACAGGATCATTAAAGAGAAATGAAGCCTCCAACCAAGGAGAAATTTCCTTAGAGTGAGAACAATTAACCAGTGGAACAGCCTACCACCAGAAGTTGTGGGTGCTCCATCACTGGAGGCCTTTAAGAAGATATTGAACAGCCACTTGTCTGGAATGGTATGGGGGATGTCTCCTGTTGGGGTACTACAAGACCTCCAAGGTCCCGTCTAACTGTTATTCTGAAGCAAGAGGCTGGCAAGGACCACGAATCACCATCCAGAAGTTGTGAGTGCAAACCCGGAGCAGTAACCATGACAGATCTCCCTGTGTCTCGGCCAGGGGCTTCTTTCATTTTTACAGCAGGCTGTTTCGGTTTCTCAAGTCCCAGACCGACTGACTTAACCTTATTCGCCCCCTTAGCTCAACGGGCCTCCTCACCCAGAAATAGCGTGACTCTAACAAATTGGCGGGTTGGGGGCTGCTTCTCGCTAGCTGTCGGCGGCTGGAACTAGCACTGCTCTGCGCCCAAGGAAGGGGGAAGGCAGCATTAGCGGCAGCCCGAGGTCTCCGCTTCTCGGCAAAGGGCGAGCACCGCAACGGGACACATCCGCGACACTTACTGCTGCCGCTCTGGAGGCAGCTCTGACTTATACAGCGGCGCTCGGTGACAGCTTGCAACTGCACGGGCGGGCGCGGGGCTCCCGCAGCTGCACTGCCCTCCCAGCCCTGCGGAATCAGTACAGCCGCCGCAGCAGCAAACACGAATCTCCAGCAAGCTCCAGGAAGCAGCCCGGGATCTGAGGCAAGACCCGGGAAGTCCCTCTTGGACCGGGTCACGGCCAGCAGCGGGAGGCGCTCCAAAAGCCCAGGATTCCTCGCGAATCAACTTCTCCAGCCACGGGGCCCTTGTGGCAGACTCTGAAGGGCCGGCACGAAGCAGACGGGACGGCTACTCACCAGAAGTTGAGCACGTCGGAAGTGGGGCCCCGTGGCTGCCTCACCCACAGCCCTCTTGGCCTGGAGCGGCACCGGGGACAGCTGTCCATGGGCTTCCTCTGGAGCTTCATACCCAAAGGAACCAAGAAGAGGCTTTGGCAGAGCCAAGCCCGGGTGTGCACCCGCCCTGCGGAAACTCCCTCGCGTTTCAGTTTGGGCGGGTCCCAGGGAGGGTGGTGATTGGGGTGGTAGCAGGGGCAGGAGGGAGGGAGGAGAGCGAGTGCCCAGGCTTCAGCCTCCTCCCACAGAGGGGGGGGGATGTACTGCTGAGCACTGTCAGCCCCCCCAACAACAGGAGCAGCAGCTGTTGCTCAGACTCTCAAGGAAAGGTGTGTGTCAGGAACAAGTTGGAGGTTCACCCTTCCGCAGAATTCACAGGCAATTCCCTCTCCCCCCCAGGGGAATCATGTCTGCAACTAAAAATATCACCTGTGCTTCTCATGAGGGGAGGGGGAAAAGCAGGACAGGGGAAGTACAAAATTGATAATGGATGGTTGAAAAGCAAAGGAGGAGAAGCCAGCTCCCATCTTTTCCTGGCCAGTTGCCAAGCAGGCCCTGGGAAAGATAGGCCATAAACAACATCCTTAGGGTGGGTGGGGCAGGATTGAGGGGAAGCAGAGATGGGATGGAAGCCATATGGAAAGAGGAGGAGGGAGCAAGGGTGGAAATCAGGGCTGGTTCCAGAATCAGAAATGGATCCAGAACTCCTCAGGGGCAGGATCACCAAGGGGAGATCTGGGGCTTCTCTCCGTCCCTCCCCCCTCCCCCCCACGCCACACAAGTGTGCACATGCACATTCCCTGGCTCAGTGAGGAGACAGTGAGTCACAGCAATTACATTCAGTCCAAGACAGAGTCAGTCCTGCACGGCATCATCCACTCAGTGGATGGGTTTCCCCAAGCAAAGAGCCAGAGCAAGGGGGCCCGGGACTGGGCAGGCCTTTCTCTCCAGGCCCAGGGTGAGGGTCTCTTCCCCCTCTCCCCAGCCCTGCACAGCATAGATACAGCAGGTCAAATATAGGTGCTGATGCCCACCTGACCCATTAACACTGGCACTTTGGCACTGCTGCCTCAGCGGGGGACCCACTGGGCTGTTCTCCACCCCAGGTGGGGGGCTTTTAACCAGGGAGGGGAGCTGCTCTCCCCACCCCAACCCCCCACCTCCAAGAGAGTCCATTGGCTCACTCAGGCTCAGTGTGGCATGCTCCCCTCCCCTGAAACTCAGGAGCCCCTTCTGGAATTAGCCTGTTCAAGAGAAGCAGTGGGCACTTACCCCATCCTCCTGTCTCTTCTCAAGTGCTGAGGAAACTGAAGACAAAAATGACTTTCCAAAATGATGGAAATTATCCGGAAGAGGGAGGGGCTGCCATCAGGCTGGAGGGGGGAGAGACCCTGTAGGAGAGGCTGGAAAGAAGGGGGGAGGGGAGGGCCACTGACCACCTTTCACTAGTGCTCCCTGAGCAAAAGCAGTTCAACAGGTGCAACAAGTGTAGGGGTTTTGTATATTGTGCAGGTAGACCTGGAATATTAATTTTTAAAGCCAATTTTAATGTTTTTAATTGTTTTACATGCTATTTTTGGCTCCCTATTTTAAGCTGCCCAGAGTCCCTTGCTGGAGAGAGAGAATATCCAGTTAAATTGTTAGACAGATAAGGTGCCACCGTTTTCAAGTCCTAGCAACCCCATGGATAGGTTTCCTCCATGGGGACCTATCCTAACTCTGGCACTTCAGCTCTTCCGATGGGGCCCTCTCAACCTCGTAACTGAGGGGCTCCTCCATCTGTCCATCTGTCCATCTGTGGGTCCTAGTGACATCTAATAGTATTGTTTTATTTGATATTTGCTTTCATTTGTTGCATTTTTAGAGCTGTCCATCTTAATACAAGACTCTAGGTAGATGTGAACATGGCTCAGCTGGAGAAGTATTTAGGGTCTCGGCAGTTCTTATTTCTAACTATAGTAGTAAATCATTTTCTTTCCCAGCATTAAAGGCAGTTAGACATGTCTGGGCCACATTGGGAAAAATATTTAAATCTGACTTTTTGTCTCATGAGACATGAATCTTTTAGTATTCTTTTTAAAAACAGCTGGCAATGAACTTCGGGAAATATGAGCTCATAATGGGCTGGCTTTCTTTACACAAGAGTTAAGTCGTGATTAAAACTTATGAATTATTACCAATGCATATAATTAACGGAGAAAGGTAGAATGGCTGTATATAAAATAAGAACGTCTGTTAAGTACATTGATAATAGTCCAGATTAGTGTCGTCAGCCAGTGGGCTGGGGACCACTGGTGGTCAGCCAGCAAATGTTGGTGGTCTGCAGAGAAACATTACCCCTGAAGCAATTAATCCAGGCTGTGTGGGAACACAAGGCTGTACTACCTGAGGTAGTGAGGGGAGGGTTAGGGTTAGGGGTTAGCGGTTAAGGGTTAGGGTTGGGGGTTGGGGGTTGGGGGTTGGGGTTGGGGTTGGGGTTAGGGGTTGGGGTTGGGGTTAGGGGTTGGGATTGGGGTTGGGGTTAGGGTGAGGTTGAGGGGTGAGGGGTGAGGGGTTAAGGGTTAGGGTTAGGGTTAGGGTTAGGGGTTAGGGTTAGGGTTAGGGTTAGGGTAGGGTAGGGTTGGGTTGGGTTGGGTTAGGGTTGGGTTGGGTTAGGGTTGGGTTAGGGTTAGGGGTTAGGGGTTA
>BLBF01000131.1:0-14972 GCA_015471245.1 Laticauda colubrina
CCACAAGTCTTAAAGTTGCTAAGTGTGGAGATCAATGTAATAATCTGTGCCAGTTGCCAACTTCCCAAAATTTTGATCAGGTTGTTTTCATTGTTTCCCAGACGCTGGAAAAGAAAGAGGAAGAGGTGACATCGGACGAGGAAGAGGAGAAAGAAGAGGGTGAAGAAGGCAAGGAGGAAGAGGAGGAAGAATACGATGAAGAGTTCGAAGAGGTAAGACAGAAGAAACCATAGCAGAGGTGAAGGCCCAAAATGGCTGCTCCTGAATTTTGGTGGGAGATTGTTTCCCATGTCCTCTGCCATTTTGAAACTTCTGCCAGAATTCCCCAGCCAACGTGGAGCTGAAATCCATGCATCTTAAAATGGCCCAGGTTGAGAAACGCTGAATTGGAGAAATAGAAGAGAATAATAGAGTTGGAAGGGACCTTGTAGGTCATCTAGCCCAACCCCCCACCCAAGCAGGAGACCCTGCACCATTTCCAACAGAGGGCAGTCCAGTCTTCTTGGAAACCTCCAGGGGTGAAGCTCCCACCACTTCCTTCTTTTTTTTTAATAAATTTTTTATAACAACAACAAAAACAAAACCTTTCGGTTCATCAGTGTGTCAGTTGGGTAAAAATTTCTTTGTGCACATAACAACATTATCGTACATTTTTACTTATATATGTATATAATCATTCTGATCAGTATTTTATATTGCATATATCACTTATTATACTAGCCTTAACATATTTATTGATTTTCAATAATATATTTCACATTCATTTTCTTACTCTAACACATTCAATTATCATAACAAATATCATACTGTACTTACATATTTTAATTTCTTACTCTTCTATCTAGCTATTCATAAAATAAATTCCAAATTTTATAGTAATCTTTTTCCTATTGTTCTCTAATTGCCATTGTCAATCTACTTATTTCTGCACATTCCATTATTTTCTTAATTATTTCCTCATCCATCGGAATTTTTTCATTTTTCCAATTTTGTGCAAATACAATCCTGGCTGCTGTTAATACATTGATAATTAAACAAATTAACTCTTTGTTATAACCCTCAGGCAAAATTCCCAATAAAATGTCTCTGGTTTTAAAGATATAGATTGTTTTATCATTTTCTCCAGTCACATATGTATTCTAGTCCAATACTTTTTAGCTTCTGTGCATGTCCACCACATATGGTAGTACGATCCTGGTAACTTCTGACATTTCCAGCACTTCGCCGACTTATCTTTAAACATTTTGACAATTCTCATTGGGGGTAAGTGCCACCTGTAAAACATCTTACACGAATTATCTTTATAAGCTGTTGACATAGTTAATTTATAGTTTCTAGATCATAGTATCTGCCATTCATCCAAATCTGTTCCATATCCAAAGTTTTTCCACAATCATGCAATCATTGATTCTTTAACTTGTTCTTCCTCTAATTTCACTCCTAGTAAGTAACCATATAATTTTTTAATCAGCTTCTCTTCAGTGCCTGTAAGGATTTTATCCAAGTCATTCAATTCCTTATAAAACCCAGCCATCTTAATGTCTTTCTCATATCTTGTATGTATTTGCAAATATGAATACCAATTCATTTTTATCCCTTGTGACTCTAATTCTTGCTTTGTTCTTTTCATTTAAAATTTCTTCATCTCTAATAATGTGTTCCTTTTTCAAAAGCTGTGGATATGTAAAAGTTAATGATAACCAGACTGGTATTTTCATATAGTGATAATCTCTTATTTTTTCCCACACTGTTAATAAAGCATCCCTAATGTAGTGTCTCCTAAAATATCCATGTACCTTACTTTCTTTATACCATAAAAATGCATGCCAGCCCAATTGTAAATCATGCCCTTCTAGTGTTAGTAATCTGGCATTTTTCTTTTTTTTATTTTTTATTTTTATTGATTTTTAAAACAAACAAACAAACAAAACATAAAAACATCAAGTCATCTTCCATATATGTACATACAGTGTGCCGGTTGGTTTACAAATTGTTTTGTGCTTCCATTTCATAGTCTTCAATTATAATTACATTGTATATAATCTCGTATTTTCAATCAAATATTAAGTACATTAATATCATTATTAATCAATTATTTGACTATACTTTTATTCATTCATGTTTTACAAAATGATCATATTTTACTTAATTTTTTAATGACAATTCATATTAACATCCCAGATCTATTTTGGGATCATTTTGTAGATATAATAAGAAAAAAATACATCTTTATATATGTATTATTTTCTAACAGTCTACTTATCTCATCACTATATTTTATTGTCTAACCATTGATAGAATAGATCCCAAATTTTATAAAATTGTTTATCATCTTGTTCTTTAATTTCAAATGTCAATCTACTCATTTCAGCACATTCCAATATTTTCTTAATGGCATTTTTCAATGTAATCTATTCTTTCATCCACATCAATATTGTTGCCTGGTAGTATAGTTCCCAACTGGGTAATCCAAAAACCCCTCTCATCGTTCTGTCCTGCAGTTGTTTTATCTTGATTCTTGTCTTTTTCCCTTGCCAAATGAATTTCAACATTTTATTTAAATCTTCAAAGTATTTTTTTTTTCAAATTTATTGGAATTGTCTGGAGTATAATATTTTTGGCAATATGTTCATTTTAATTGTCTCTATTCTACCTATTAAAGATAGTTGTAAGTTTTTCCACTTTTCCAATCTATCGCAATTTGTTGTAGTAATCTCTCGTAATTATCTTCTTTAAGTGTTCCACATCTAGCTCTCATTTGTATCCCTAGATATTTCACTTTTTTTGTAATTTGAATATTTAATTTGTCCATTTATCTTTTCTTTCGTTTTTCTGTCATATTTTTCACCAAGATTTTTTGTTTTTTCTTTGTTTATTTTCAATCCTGCTACTTCGCCAAACTCCTCTATTTCTCTTGTCAATTTAAGGCCTGTTTCCAATGGTTCTTCCAATATAAAAAACAAATCATCTGCAAAAGCTTGTAATTTATATTTTTCCTTTTTTATTTACATTCCCTTTATTTCTTCATTTTTCCTAATGTTTCTATTCAAAACTTCCAAAGTCAATACAAACAATAATGGGGATAACAGACAACCTTGTCTGGTTCCTTTTTGAATGTTAAAGTTTTCTGTCAATTCTCCATTTATCATTACTCTTGCTGTTTGCTTGTTATATATCACCTTTAGTGCTTTAGTAAACCTATCTCCAAAACCCATCTCCTCCAATTGCATCAATATAAATTAGCAGTTCACATTATCAAACGCTTTCTGTGCATCTAAAAACACTAATGCCATTTGTTTCTCTGAGTGGGTTTCATAATATTATAGAGTATTCAATGTTATCCTCATATTATTTTTTATTTGTCTCTTGGGTAGAACTCCATTTTGATCTTAATTTATAAAATGATTTAAATATTTTTTTAGTCTTTCTGCCATTATTGAAGCAAATATTTTATAATCGGCTTTTAGCAAAGATATTGGTCTATAATTTTTTATTTGTTGTGGGTCAGTATCTTCTTTTGGTATAAGTGTAACATATGCCTCTGTCCATGAATCAGATACTTTATTTTTTGTCAGAACCTCATTCAATATTTCTCTGAGATCAGCTGCCAGGTGTCTCCTGATGTATTTTCTTTAAAGAAGAAAACCAATTCTTTTTCCAGGTTATTAATAAATTCTTTTTCTTTCAAAATCAAATTATTCTAAGTCCATCTTAGTCTTTACTTCTGTCCCTTCCATTTAATCCTTATTGGGTTGTGATTGGCCCAAATGTTTGTATCAATATTTGCTTCCTGAATATTAGGTATTAAGTCTATTAACATCCAAATCATATCTATTCTTGACCATGATAGATGTCTATTTGAATAAAATGTAAATTGTCTATTTTTGCTATTCAATTCTCTCCATATATCATTAATATTCAGTTCCTCCACCATCTTCAAAAATATTTGGGTAATATTTTTTGTATTTGTTTTCTGTGTTTTATAGTCCAGTTCTGTGTTTACAATTGCATTAAAGTCTCCAAAGATGCATATCTTATCATATTCCAGTTCAATTATGTTATTGTGTCACTTCTTATAAAATTGGTCTTGCTGATTACTGGGAGCATAAATTGCAATTAAAAGTATTTTTAAATTATTATCTATTATTTCAACCATCAATATTCTTCCTTCTTCATTTGTATAAATTTGCTTAGCTTTAATTGTATTTCTTATGTATAAAACAACTCTTTTATTTTGTTGTGCCAATGATGTAAATATATTCCCAATTCTGGACAGTTCAACAGATGTGCATGTTGTCTTTTAATATGCACTTCTTGTTAGGAGATTATATCTATGTTTAATTTCCCTAATCTTTGAAATATTTTTTCCTTTCAATAGCCAAATTTAATCCGTTTATATTTATAGAAATCAGTTTCTTTTCCGCTGTTTATACAGTACTTTATAATTAGGATTTATTGCTCTTGTTCTTTGTCCTCTTGGTTCTTTAGTTAAAATTTGGCCACCTACAGCTCCCTTCTTCTGTCTCCTCTCTTCCCTTTGCTTCTTCTCCATTTCCACTCGTATTTTGAGTTCCTCTTCTCTTGCTCTCTTGTCTTCTGTTCCTCCAGAATAATAACAGAGTTGGAAGGGATCTGGGAGGTCATCTAGTCCAACTGGCCCAAGCTAAAGACCCTACAGTGGTTCCCAAAGTGGGTGGTACCGCCCCCTGGGAGGCAGTGGGATGCCTAGGGAGCGCTAAGAGGCATCAAGGCGGCGTTCAAGGCACCAGCCCCACAGGCTCACTCCATTGACTGTTGCACTGCTCTGGAGCCGGCACCTCGAATGCAGCAGCACGTTGGGAAAGTAGAGCAAAGCCACTGCCACTGCATTCAAGGCGCCGGCTCCGGAGCAGTGCAACAGTCAGTGGGGTGAGCCTGCGGTGCCGGTGCCTCGAACATCTCCCTGTCACCTCTTAGCACCCCTCTGCCGGCCTCCTTGGGGGCACTAAGAGGCGGCAGGGGGGCAATCGAGATGCCTGCACCACAGGCTCACCCTATTGACTGTTGCACCGGAGTGGTGCAAGGGGCTCAATGGGGTGAGTCTGCAGAGCTGGCGCGTTGAACGTAGCGGCAGCAGCACATTGGGAAAGTAGTTCTACTTTCCCAAAGTGCCGCCGCTGTCGCATTCCATCTGTCTGTCTGCCTTACTACCTACTTACCTACCTGCCTGTCTGTCTTTCTGTCTACCTACCTACTAGTATACACCAATATAGTGGCCGAAACATGGCCAAGACGATCAGGAAGCTCTCACATTTTGTTGAGGTTTTAAACAGGATCCATTGGACCAGATCTCCACCCCTAAAAAATACTTTCCCCCAATGTTTTAAAGTGCCAATTCTGAAGAAGGCAAAACCAAAACGTACTGGTAAATTACAAGGAGAACACACACACACACACACACACACACTCCCTTCTAACCCTGCTGGAGCAGGTGATTGGACTAGAATAGATATTTCATTATCTTTCTCCTCCCTCCTTCCCTCCTTCTTTATTTCTTTTTATTTCTGTCCCTTCCTTCCATCCCCCCCTTTCTTTGTCTGTCCCTTTTTCTTTCTTTCCCTTTTCTCTTTCTTTTCTTCTCTCTTTCTCTCTTTCTTTTCTCTCTCTTTCCCTCTCTCAGGCTCACCCCATTGACGTGGTGCACCGCTCTGCTGGGACTTGCTTGGGCATTCCCTCCGGTGCAGCAGGCTCAGTGGGGTGGACCTGCGGGGCTGGCACGGTAATGTTTTCTGCAATGAATCACAAAAGCTTTTGGGCTGTGCACAAGAAGGGACACACATCTCAATGCAATTCAGCAACATAAAATAAAGAAATACAAATTTAAAAAATCAAGAATCCGCAAAGCATCTCTGATTAGATTATATTCACTACTAGAATCTAATCAGAGATGCTTTGCCAATTCTAGTCCAATGACCTGCTCCAGCAGCGTTAGAAGGGAGTGTGTGTGTATGTGTGTGCGTGGCTGTCAAAACTCCAAAAACAGGTCAAGTATCTCTGGGGAGGCCAATCACAAATTAGAACACTTGCTAAACAACTGGCCATTAAGTGAGGACCACTTGTATTTGGTGTGCCAGTCACCTGGTCAGGGGCACCCAGTCACATGACCACCAAACCACACCTACCCGGTCACGTGACCAGCAAGCCACACCCTCAAATTAAGCCACATCCACAGAAATTTGAATCCCACCCCTCGGTGGGTGGCATCGAGGATGAGTTTGTAGCACCAAGGGGGTGGTGGACTGAAAAAGTTTGGAAACCACTGCCCTACACCATTTCTGACAGGTTGGCAGTCCAGTCTCCTCTTGAAAGTTCCAGTGATGAAGCTCCCACTACTTTTAGCTTTACTTCACTTGTTCACTTCACTATTTTATTATTTTATTACTTATTTTATTTCATTAAATGGTTCATTAATGGTTAAACGGATAACCCTTTGTCTGAAGTAGTGTAGTAGGGTTTCCTGCCTAGGCAGGGGGTTAGACTAGAAGACCTCCAAGGTCCCTTACAACTCTGGTATTCTATTCTATTCATTATTTTATTTTGTTTATTTTATTTATTATTATTTTTATTTCACTATTTTTCATTATTTTATTTTTACTTTACTTTTTTTTTATTTTTTAAACCTTAAAATGCTGCCCGTCTTTCCGAGTCGTCAATTTGCTGGTTTGGAGTCAGATTCTGCACCACTGCCCCCAAACGCAGCTTTCGACAAAAGTGGATTTAAAAGCCTATAATCTCCAATCCACCTGAGTGTATTTTTTAGCAGGCTCGGAAAGGGTCGGACTTCAGCTGTTTTCCTTTTTGTTGTTGTTGCTTTTTGCTACTGCAGGAGACAGACTACATCATGTCCTATTTCGACAACGGGGAAGACTTTGGGGGCGACAGCGATGATAATATGGACGAAGCCATCTGCTGAGGCTCTCGGTGGGCACTGGCTGAGTGGTATGGCCTATTTTTCTAGGCCTGCATTGGCAAAGTTTCTGGCGATCTCATCCTTCAGGGCTCTTGAAAGGAGTGTCCAAATGTCCCACTCCAGCCTCTAGATAAGAGGTCTGCAACCATGGCAACTTTAAGATTGGTGGACTTCAACTTCCAGAATTCACCTCTTCAAGTCACCAAGCTGAAACTCACAGAAAGAGAATTCCTAATTTTGTAGACAGAGTTTGGAGTGATTCTTCTGGTTTTAATTGCTGGTGGGAACAAAAAACAAATCATATATTTGTGCTGTAAATTTAATATATTTTTCTGCATCCTGAAGTTCATTCCCTGCCAAACTGAGGCCTTTTTTGGGGTGGGGGGGTGTCATATCTCTTCTTTTAAACGTGTATGCAAAATTTCGGATTGCAAATTAAATTTCTGTTTTGATGTTTTTCCAGCTTCCCCTTGGGCTTGAGGCCTTGGGAATTAGGGGGAGGCAGGACTGATGCCGGTGTCAATTTCCTTTGACTTAAAAAGAAAATAAAGAAGTCAGATATTTTTGCAAAGGGGCCTCTGGGGGCCACACTTGATTGGGAAATAAAAGGATAAGCGGAGTTTTCCATCTCTTGTAGCTCAAAATTGCCCACCTGCTCAGGTGGAGGTGCCAAGTGGAAGTTGGGATGTGTGCAAGACCCTGGATGGGGGACATACCACCCCAGTTTTTCCAGTCCAAGGTCTTTGTGGCCCTTTGCTTCCTGAAGGGGACATAGAAGAAGAATAGAATAGAGCCAAAAGGGACTTTAGAGGTCTTCTAATCCAACCCCCTGCTCAAGCTGCTTTCCACATGATGAGTAGGAGTTTCTGGGCAGGTGTGAAATTTGGCTGGGCCAAAAGCTTGCAATGTTTTGGGCCTAATATAGGTAGTCCTCGGCTTATGACCACAATTGGGAGCAGAAAAGACTTTTAAGCAGCATGGTGATTCAGTGAGGCACTGCATGGCCGTGGCTGATCCTTTTTTTTTTTTTTTGCCATGGATGTTGCCCAAATCACTCATGCTTATGAACAAGATACAGGTAGACTTTTGACTGTTTTGTTCAGTGACCATTTGAAGTTTATGACAGCACTGAGAAAAAGTGAATTGTGAGCATTTTTTTACACATGATCGTTGCAAGCATCCCAAAAGGCCACGCGATCAAAATTCAGATGCTTGGTAACTGGTTCTTATTTATGACAGTTGTACTGTCCCGGGCTCATTAACAGATTAACAGAGTTGGAAGGGACCTTGTAGGTCATCTAGTCCAATACCCTGCCCAAGCAGGAGACCCTGTAGCATTTTTGACAGGTGGCAGTCCAGTCTCTTCTTGAAAGGCTCCAGTGATGAAGCTCTCACAACCTCTGAGGGCAACTTCTGCTCCAGGGGTTGATTGTTCTCACTGTCAGAAATTCCTCCTTATTTCCAGGTTGAATCTCTCCTGGATCAGTTTCCAACCATTATTTCTTGTCTGGCCTTCGGGTGCCTTGGAAAATAACTTGACCCCCTTCCTCTTGTCTGTGGCAGCCCCTCAGATATTGGAAGGCTGCTCTCCTGTCTCCCCTGGTCCTTCTCTTCCCTAGACTAACCAGGCCCAGTTCCTGTAGCCGGTCATCGTATGTTTGAGCCTCCAGTCCCCTCATCACCCTGGTTGCTCTTCTCTGCACTCTTTCCAGAGTCTCAAATGTCTTTTTTTAATGGCCAAAATTGGATGCAGGATTCCAGGTTTTGCGACCTTCTGGCCAGCAGAATCCATGGGGGAGCCAGATTCACTTACTGACAGTGTTACTAAACTTCACAATTGCAAGCAATTCCCTTAACCAACTGTGGCAAGAAAGGTTGTAAAATGGGCGAAACTCACTTAACAACCGCCTTGCTTAGCAATGGACATTTGGGGCTCAAGTCGTGGCTGTACTGTAAGTCAAGAGAACCGCCTATTATCACAGGGCTGTGACTTTCAATTTCCCAACAGTTTTATATTGATAGATATATACCGCTCAGAGTTCCTCTTTTGAGGGAAATGAAATGGGAAATCAATCAACTACATAAAATACATAAATATGTACAGGTAGTCTTCAACTTACAACCAACATTGAGCACAACATTTCCGTTGTTAAGCAGGGCAGTTGTTAAATTACTTTTATCCCATTTTAGAACCTTTCTTTCCCCGGTTGGTAAGTAAATCTCTGCAGTTGATAAATTTAGTCAAGCCGGTTGTAAAGTGAATCTGGCTTCCACATGGACTTCGCTTGTCAAAAGGTTGCAAAAGGGGATCACATAATCCCGGGAGGCTGCAGCTGTCATCAACGTGTCAAACCAATTTTGATCACGGCACCATGGGGATGCTGCAAATGGTCATACATGCGAAAAACGATCACAAGTCCCTTTTTTCGCTGCCGTCGTAACTTCATGCACAGGGTCACTAAAATGAACAATTGTAAGTCCAGCATTGCCTGCGCATAATATACTTATGGCCGTAACCCGAGGACTGCCCTTCGAAGGAAAGCCATCCATTATCTGATTGGATGTGCTTGTAAAAGACACACCTGAAGTCTTGAGTATTGTAGGACTTGGAAAAAATGGTATGATTGGATTGAACTAAGATGGATGATGAAAGAATTAATGATAAGCAACATAAAGATTAAATGTTTACATTTGCAAAATTGTATATATTTGTAAATAATGCACAAAATAGAAGTATAGAGATGACTGCCACAAACTGTCAGTTTCAAGATATCTACATCTTTTTTTGTTTTTAAAAGATATAAAAGATTAATAAAGTTTATTTAAAAAAGAAACAAACAAGAAATACCTGGAATAGTCTTCCTGAGCAAATTACTCTCTGATTACTACTAGTTTTTATCATTATTATTATTATTATCTCAAGTTCTAACTATTTATGGCTGGGGGTTTTAAGCACTGGCCGGACTTTTGCCAGGCCTCTCTCTGTGTTTCTCCTCCCGGCTTCCTTTTTCCCAAGTCTTGCTGATGTCATGTTTTTCTCGCAATTGGGTAAGAAGGGCTCCTGTCCAGGTGTTATTTTGCTGTTATCATCCCAGGCTTTCTGGTATGTGCTAAGTGAGGTGGAGGAGGAGGAGGTGGAGGAGATCTGAAGAACATGGAGATGGTGACTCACTGACAGCTTCCATACCAGTAATCAAGAATTTCTTGGAACATAAATCTCTGACTCCCAGTTTTTATCAGTTAAAGTTTTGTTGATATGTTACTTAACCTGTGCATCATGCTAAGCCTTTAATTTTTTTTTAAAAAAGCACAGTGGTGTACAGTCACATAGACTCATATGGCTGGAAAGGACCTCAGAGGTTTTCTAGTCCAACCCTCTATTCAAGGCAGGAACCTTCTACCACCCTAGTTCAATTGTCCAGTTTAATGATAAGGACTTAGGGGTGACATGATCGCATCTTCCAATAATTGAGGGGCAGCCACAAAGAAGAGGGGGTCCTTCCATTCTGAAATTCCATGACAGTGAAGACAACCAGTGGAACTACTTGCCACCAGAAGTTGCAGGTATTCTATCACAGGAGGCTTTTAAGAAGTTCCTGGACAGACATCTGTCAGAAATGATAAAGGGCAATGATAGCTAACCTGCACCCATAATGCAATGCACCCATGCTCCCACCCTGCATTCCACCCACCCCCTCATGCGCCCCGCCCCCGATGCATCCATGGCAGATACCCAAAAATCAGTTGGCTGGCGGGAGGCACCCGGGCATGAGCAGTGGAACTGAACTGGGGTGATGGTTTACGTGCCATAGGTTCGCCATCACAGGTATAGGGTCTCCAGCGTGAGCAGAGGTTAGAATGGTACAACAAAGTTGTAAGGGGTTTTTGAAACCACCTAGTCCAATCCCCTGCTTTGGGCGGGAAACCCAGATTGGCAGCGGTGGCTAACCTTTTTGGGTTCCTGTGCCAAAAAATGTGCGAGTGCTTGTGTGTGTGTGCCAGCACCCAGGAGGAAATGTGCTCTCGCCCCCTGCGCATGCACACACAATCCCCCCCTGGCCGCCCCCTTACCTTCAGTGCACTTCACAGCTCATTTTCGGCTGATTTGGGGCCTTTTTTGGCCTCATAGAGGCTTGAAAAAAGCCTCTGCAGGCTTTGCAGGCCGAATAATAGGCCTGTTTCATCACTTCTGCTATTACAGAAAGTGACAAAATGGATCTATTATTCATCCTGCAAAGCCTGCAGAGACTTTTTTCAAGCCTCTGGGAGGCCGAAAAGGCCTCAAACCGGCTGAAAATCAGCTGTGAGGTGCCTGCATGAGCAGTGAGGTAAGTTTGCCTGCGGCTTGTGTGCTGGCACAAATGGCTCTGCGTGCCACCTGTGGCACATGTGTCATAGGAGGCAAGTTTTTCCACTGATTACTTGTTCTCAGTGGCGCAAAATGTTCATAACTCACTTTTTTCATTGCCATTGTGACTGAATGGTCACCTAAGGGATGGTTGTAACTTGAGGACTTGTGTTTCCTTCTACTTTTGGAGCTGGCGATGCTGAAAACCTTTTAATGAGAGACCTAAAATGGCTTTTGCACTTTTCATAAAGCAATATGTGTGGGAAAAACACAGATGGCTGCCTCGTGGCAAGATAAATGTAATAATAAATAGCCCCTGTGCAGAATGTGAGATGGGATAGTCATTATTCGTCATCCAATGCCCGTCATAAACACACACACACCCCCGGCAAACCACAGCATGCTTGGTTCACACAACATGCAACGATACAATCTGGAAGTGTCTTGGCCAGGCTGCAAAACCTGAAGATGGCACTAGATGCCAGCATTTTCTTTCAGCTGGTAACAATCTCAGGCAGTTTTTCCAAACTTGGCCACCTCAAGATGTGGAGACTTCAACTGCAGAATTAATTCCCCAGTCAGCAGGCTCCCAATCAAAATGTTGCTTTAAAGCCTTATTTTACCAAACTGTAAGGAAAGAGAATGAGTGGAAATCCTAAGCAAAGCACAAATGTAGCTGCTGAAGTCCACCTATGTGAAAACAGGTTGCCCATGGAATTCTAGGAGTTGAAGTCCGCCTATTTTAAAGCATGCTGGCTGGGGAATTCTGGGAATTGATGTTGGTGCATCTTAAATCCTATTGGCTGGGAAATTCTGGGAGCGGATGTTCTAGCCTCTTGCCTGGGGAATTCGGAGAGTTGAAGTCCATTCCTCTGAAAGTTGCGAAGGTTGAAAAAAATTGCACTGCATCTACACGGAGGGAAGGAAGCAGTGGGGTACCACAAAGTTCTGTCTTAGGCCCAGGATTCAGTATCTTAACAAATGACTTAGATGAGGGAATTGAAGGCGAATTCATCAAATGTCCAGATGACACCAAGCTGGCAGGAAGAGCCAATACCCCTGAAGACAAATTCAGGATGCAAAAAGATCTTGGCAGACTTGAACAATGGGCCCTATCCAACAAAATGAATTCCAATGTGGAGAAAAGCAAAGTTTTACACTTAGGCAGGAAAAAATCAAAGGTATAATAAGTACAGAGTAGGCAAAACCTGGCTCAGAAACAGTAACTGTGAGAGGGACCAGAGGTGGGTCAGCAGGTTCTGACCAGTTCTGGAGAACCGGTAGCGGAAATTTTGAGTAGTTCGGAGAAGCGGCAAATGCTTCTTCTGACTGGAGATTTTGCAGTCTCCTTCCCCTGCCATGCCCATCAAGCCACACTCACAGAACCGGTCGTAAAAAAATTGAATTCCACCACTGAGAGTCTTGGAGTCTTGGTGGATAATCAGTTAAACACCAGCCAGCCATGTGCTGCAGCAGCCCAAAAAGCTAATGCAATCCTTGGTTGGACAGAGGCATAGAATCAAAAGGATTAATATAAGGTGACCAACCATCCTCCTTTAGGGAGGACAGTCCTTCTTTTGTAACTTTTGTCCTCCCTCGAAAAGTGTCCTCCTCCATGTCCTCCTTTTTGATATTTGAAGACTAATCTGTAAATCTCCGTATTTGATGGATGTTGCCAATCTGATCCATTGTGCGTGATGTGACGTATTTGTATTTGGCATGGCGATTCGTCAAGGCGCAGTGCAGTGCCGTGAGACGCGACTATGAGACGCATGCTCTCTGCACAGGACAATTGTTTTGAGAGTGTGCCATGCGTAAGAATGCACCACCCTGCACAAGAGTTTGCCATGTGCAAGTGGCTTTGTTGTTTTTTCTTCTTTCTTCAATTTATTTGTGTCCTCCTTCTCACTGTAAAAAAGTTGTTCATCTTAATTAATACCGCTTTGTAAAACCCTAGTAGGGCCACACCTGGAAGACTGCAACCAGTTTTGGTCACCATGCCAGAAAAAAGGATGTTGAGACTTTGGAAAAAGTGCAGAGAAGAGCAATTAAGACGATCAAAGGCCTAGAGACTAAAACATACGATGAACGGTTGCAGGATCTGGGTTTGGGCAGTCTAGGGAAAAGAAGAATTGGGAGGGGGGAACATCATAACACTATTCCAACACTTGAGGGGCTGCCCCAATAATTTGGGGCCAAATTATTCTCCAAAACCCCAGAAGGAAGGACAAGAATCAAAGGAAAATAATCAAGGAGAGAAACAACCTGGAATTAAAGAAAAACTTCCCGACAATGAGAACAATTAACCAGTGGAACTGCTTGCCACCAGAGGTTGTGGGTGCTCCATCACTGGACATCCATTTAACCAGGAAGGTGTAAGGTTTGCTGCTTGAGCAGAAGGGGGCTGGACTAGAAGTCCTCCAAGGTCCCTATCCAACTCTCTTCTGATTGATATTGATTGAAAGAGCCTGGAAGGAAAAGCTGTGGATTAAATGGAGCAAAACTTCTGGCTGGCGGAAGGCTGCTTGCCATAAATCTTGCTTTTCCGGTGCAACTGGAGGGGGGGGGGGACCAAGGGTGTGCTGGTGTGTGTGGTCTCTGCCTGATCCCCAGCTTTAGGGGAAGGGGCCCCTGGGTTGTGGACCTGCCCCACGCCTGCTTCCTGGCCCTCTGAGGATTCTGGCCAAGGGCTACGTGCAGGAGTGGCTGTTTCTCCTCAACCCGTGACTCTCAATCGGGCTCTGATAAGGCTTCTGGGAGGCTGGGCAGCACCACCTTGGCTCCCTTCCCCTCTGGCTGGAATCCAAAACTTCTGCAAAGGGGTTGATTGCAACACAGCAGCCCAGCGGATTCTGCTGGGCCCTTCCTGCCTCTTCCTGTTTCATCTGCTGGGGCTGAAGCCAGCACTTCTCCACCTTAGCAAGTTGAAGACAGGTGGACTCCAACTCCCAGAATCCCCCAGCCAGCCATTGTTCCTCAACCTTAGTATCAGTTGAAGATGGACAGACTTCCACACCCAGAATTCCCTAGACTGTGTTTCTAAACCTTGCTAAGTTGAAGATGAGTGGAGTACAACTCCCAGAATTTCCCAGGTAGGGGAATTCCGGGAGCAGAAATTCCACCCATCTTCAAGTTCCCACAGTTGAGAAATACTTGTTTTAGTTTTAGGCTATGTGTGAAGTCAGGCAGCGTTTGCGTTAGCTTGCGTTATTCGTTTTACCCGTACTGTTTGAAGCCATGGTTACCTGAACCAAACCACAGTTGGTTTATTTAACTGTGCACTAAGCCATAAGCCACTGACGGCTCACCTGATGTGAGCAGAACCAAAACCAAATAATTGTAGTTTAATGCAGTGACTGAACATGTGTGGAGGTGGGTATGAGAGTGTAAGAAAGGGGACTAGATGAGGTCACACATTACATGTTGGCAGGTGTGAACTCAGCCATAGCAGTGAATTCGAACGTCCCAGAGCCCTGCAGCTGCTTCTTTTGCTACCGTGTTGTCGGTGTTTGTGGTGCCTCCACTTCTTGCTTGCAGGCAAATGGTCTTTCTTGCAGACATGCCGATGCACCACTGCTGCTATTTTATCATGCCGTTGTTTGTAATGAGTCTGTGCAATCTTGCAACAACTATCTAGGTGATGTACAATTTCTTCTTTGCAGAGGCAGCATTTGC